>JBBGZY010000228.1:600000-962500 GCA_037952925.1 Lithobates clamitans | reverse complement strand
TATCCATACATTTTCAGTATATTAGGAATCAGATCGGAACAATAAAATAAAGCAAAGAAAAGGGTATGCGTAACGTACAACTACAAGTATGGGCTAATACCCATAGATAAAATGGCGACAAGTGGGAGGAAGTCATAATAAAGAGCAGGGTAAGGGAAATGCCCATAGTCAAGATGGCGGCACGGGTACTTCCGCCCATGTTTAATATAAATAGAACAGGAACCAACCAAATAGCAGCTTCCTGATGACGCAAATTGCGAAACGCGTAGAGGCTGCTGGGAAACACAAACCCACGTGATCCAATACGAACGGGATTGGTAAGGACGCGAACAGGCAAGAGGGGAGGAACGGAGGTCGCACAGCACATATAGACGAACTAGGCGGCTATACCTACCCGTACCTAACTGTTGGAATAGCTTTGTGCCGGCTGGGGGGCACACATAAATGTGAGTGCACAGTTTTTATTTGTGTTTTATAATAAACAGTATTAACGGTATTGCGCGATGATCGTTTTTATTCATGTTTCATGAGGAACACTAAGGTCCAATTACATCTGTTGAAGAAGTTCCCTTTTGAGTGGAGTGGTTATCCCCATGAATGAACCAAAGGTGTAGTTTTAAAGGAGTATCTGGTGAGTGGCCAATCTCACAGGTGGAGGTGGAGCACTAAGTCACTAGCACATTGTATTAACATCAGAGCACGCCATTAACGGCAATTGATAGAAGATTTGAATATACCACCGGGAGACTTTGCTATTATTTGACATAAATGGACACATCATTGAATTATTGAACTTTCATAATTGTTTCATAATTTTTGGCATATAGTACTGAATGATCTTACGTTGTATATGGTATAGGTCTGCACTTTATAGGTAGGATATAAGCATATTTAGATGGGAGCAGCGCATTCACACACACAGCACCGATAGCATATCTCTATGAGAAGTTTTTTGGATGCAGCAGCTAAGGCAATTACAAGTAAAGTAATTAGGAGATTTTGGTTTTGCGCCGGTGACACACACACACTAGTCTAAGATGGGAATATACAAGCCGCTGGGGTAAGCCCCTGCAATTAGATTGCATGGTGCCACATGTGCCAATTCCGTGATCAAACAAGTGACTAAAAAGTGGCACGCTCGTGTAATAATTGTCCACATATAAGTGGTACCCCTTTCTGAATAAGGGTGACACCAAGTCCCACACAATCTTACCAGCGCTCCCTTTGCAGTCTGGGCATTTCTCAGGCTCTACGTAACTATCTCTTCCCTCGTAAACCATAAAACTATATGTATAGCCTGTGGCCCTGTCACAGAGCTTATACATCTTGACTCCATATCTGACACGCTTGCTGGGAAGATACTGTTTGAATGACAAGCAGCCATAAAACTTAATCAGGGACTCATCAATGCAGACAACTTGATGGGGAGTAAACTGCTGCAAACTGTTGGTTGAAGTGGTTTATGAGGGGCCGAATTTTGTAGAGCCGATCAAATCCAGGATCACTGTGAGGACGACACAGTTCATTACCATCGAAGTACATGAACCGCAAGATCTGCTCGTATTTTGTCCTGGTCATGGAGGCAGAAAACACGGGCATATGGTGAATTGGGTCAGTGAACCAATATGACCGCAACTCACTCTTTTTAGTTATGCCCATGAGGAGGGAGAGGTCCAGGAAGGTCTTAAATTCGGAAACTGTAATAGTTTTCCAATCTCTGGCAAGGGTCAGCTGGGGATTAGTGGCGATGAATTGACCAGAATATAAATAGCTTTGGTCCACAATAGATCTATAGAGATCTTCTATGAAAACAGCGAATAAAAATCAAGTGACGTAAAATCACTCATTCACTGGCCACCTGAATTCTGGGTTGGCCAGTGAATGGGGGAAGTATGGGTGATGCAGAAGTGATGGGCTCCCAATTAGGATTGGCAAATACAGCAGGAAGGGCACTATGGGCCTGTCTTTGTCTTCTTGGTGGCTGCGGGACTCTACTCGTGCTAGCCACCTCACCAGCTTGAACTGCACTTATGGGACTCGCCATGTCACCACGTGATACTGCAGTGCTGGATGTACGTCCAGGATGTACTAGGCTGCTGGTGCTTTCCAGTTCACCAGAAGGATGAGCGCACTAGTACTGGCTCCCTGCTCCATACAAGAGCCCTGTGGTTCTTGCACCTCAACGACAGCAGAAGAATGGGGTCTGGTATGCCTGACCTTGGCAGGGACCAGGGTCACCCATGACACTTATACAGTGATCACTGGTGACAGGGGGTGATCAAGGGGTTAAACCTTTATTAGGGGGGTTAGGGGTTCCCTAGACCTATCTGGGCCTACACTAAGTACCCTAACACTGATTAGTGTCACTAATGACACCAGTACAGTGATCAAAAAAAATATGAACACTGCACTGGGTGACACAGTGACAGGGGGTGAATGGGTTAACTGGGGGGTGAAATATTTGCCTATGTGTACTAATGTCAGTGTAATGTTGGTCCAACTCATGGTTATATGTTATCTCTCCTCTGTCTGGAACAAGAAGACTTCCACGAGGAGAGATGACATCACTTCCCATGCAGGGTTTACACTTGCAGGGGAAGGATCTCATTTGTCAGGAGCGATCACCAGGTTCAGGCCAGATATCACTGGCCTGGGCCTAGGGATTGATCAGTTCTGGATCTAATCCAATCGTCGTGGCCACGGTAACATGACGGCCATTCGCCTGCCCATGCCATTCTGCAGCAGTAAAACTGCAGTGGCTGGTCGGGAAGCAGTTAAAGAGAACCTGTCGCCAAAAAAATCATCACATTGGGGTCTCTTTGTCCCCACCATGTGATGACACAAAAAAAAGTTAAGCAAAATTATTTTTTTTTCATTGCAAAAAAATAAAATTACACACAAGCACATAAACCCCCCAAAAAATGCTGAGGACCCCCATGCCCACATATACAAGCATAAATGCACGTGGCGGGGGCGCCTACACATGAAAACGTTGATTGCATATCTCTGCACATGCCAGAGTCAGAGCAATAATTATAGCACAACACCTCCTCAGTAACACAAAACTAATGACCTATAGGGGCTTTTGAAGTGTTGCCTATAGAAAATATAGGGTGCTGAAGTTTGTACTATTTCACGGGCCCACATAAATCTAAGATTTGGCATATTGGGTATCTATTTACTCTGTGCCACCTCATCTTTTATATTTTACTAAAAAAGTGGGTAATTTAGTGTGTTGTGTTCCCTAAGATGATTTGTTTTGTTTTCTGGACCCTTGCTGTAATATTGTGTTACTTAAAAAATTGAAACTACCACTATTCTATTCTCTAGGGTATCTACTTTCAGAAAATATATAATGTTTGAGGGTTTTGTGTAATCTTCAGGCCTAGAACAATGTTTTATACATGTGTGCACAAAAGTGCAAAATATGGTTAATGACATCACTCAAGAGACCCCTTACCTTTGTTTGTATCAGCTGATATCCGCCAGAGATGTCATTCAGCTGAAGGAAGCGAAGAGAACATACATGGTTCAGTGGCTGTTTTTGTTCTTCTTTCAGTAGGTCAGCAGTCATTAAATATTGTGATTGGCATGAACCTACATTGCTGAATTATGTAATTGATAGTGGATGTATATCCTGGAAGTTTTTTTTATATTAGGGGACTTGTTAAAAATAGTGCCTGTGTGTTTATTTGCACTTTATATTTTTTTGTGAATGAGTAGGAGTACAATATACCTTTTACTCATTCACATGAGGATCAATATCTGGCTTCACGTTATTGTTAAAAGGGGTTTCCAGATAGTGGGGAAGAGACCTTTGCCCTCATCAACATGGGTACCCCTCATGCTGAGGGCATGTGGCCTGATATGGTTCAGGGGGGGGGGATGCAAGCTTACCCCTCTTTTCCTGGCCTGCCAGTCTGCATGCTCAAATAATAGTCTGGTGTGGATTTTTGTGGAGGACCTGGTACTTGAATGGGATCCCCCTTAAAAATCATACCAAACCTTAAGGACCTGGTAGGTATAAGGGGAACTCAATAGCATTTTTCTGTGTGGAGTCCCCCATTAACATCTACTGCACATTAGACCCTCTTCTGGAATAAGGATAAATATAGATGAACTGGAATCCCTGATGACTCTGTATACAAACAAAATTAAGCAGTTGGTAGCTGCCATTTGGCGGCAATTTAACCACTTACCCACTGGGCACTTAAACCCCCTTCCTAACCAGACCAATTTTCATCTTTCAGTGCTCTCACAATTTGAATGACAATTACTCAGTCATGCAATACTGTACCCATATCACATTTTTGTCCTTTTTTCACACAAATAGAGCTTTCTTTTGGTGGTATTTGATCATCTCTGGGTTTTTTATTTTCTGTGCTATAAATGAAAAAAGACCGAAAATTTTGAAAAAAATGAATTTTTCTTCATTTCTATTATAACTATTTGCAAATTAGTAATTTTTCTTCATAAATTTGGGCCAAAATGTCTACTGCTATATATCTTTGGTAAAAATAACCCAAATTAGTGGATATTATTTAGTCTGTGTGAAAGTTATAGATTCTACAAGCTATGGTGCCAATCACTGAAAATTGATCACATCTGATCACACCTGATGTACTGAGGCCTATCTCATTTCTTGAGACCCTAACAAGCCAGGAAAGAAAAAACACCCACAAAGTGACCCCATTTTGGAAAGCAAACACCCCAACGTATAATCTATGAGGCATGATGAGTCTTTTGAACAGTTCATTTTTTTTCCAAAAATTTTTGGAAAATGTGGAAAAAAAATTAAAATGCATTTTTTTACACAAAGTTGTCTATTTCTAAGATATTTCCAACCCATAGCATGTACATAGCAAAAATGACACCCCAAAATATATTCTGCTACTCCTCCTGAGTATGGCCATACCACATGTGTGAGACTTTTACACAGCCTGACCACATACAGAGGCCCAAGATTGAAGTAGCACATTCAGGCGTACTAGGAGCATAAATTACACATCTAATCTCTCAAACACCTATTACATTTTTGAAGGCCCTGGAGCACCAGGACAATGATAACGCACACAAAGTGACCCCATTTTGGAAGGAAAACACCCCAACGTATAATCTATGAGGCATAATGAGTCTTTTGAACGGTTCATTTTTTTCCAGAAGTTTTTGGAAAATGTGGAAAAAAAATGAAAACGCATTTTTTTACACAAAGTTGTCAATTTCTAAGATATTTCCAACACATAGCATGTACATAGCAAAAATGACACCACAAAATATATATTCTGCTACTACTCCTGAGTATGGCAATACCACATGTGTGAGACTTTTACACAGCCTGGCCACATACAGAGGCCCAGCATTGAAGTAGCACATTCAGGCGTTCTAGGAGCATAAATTACACATCTAATTTCCTTACAATATATCACATTTTTGAAGGCCCTTCATATTTCTAACACATAGCATGAACATACCAAGAATTACACCCTAAAATACATTCTGCTAAGCAAAGGGTAAACAAAAGATTACCTGTGGTAGTGCAGTTGTTCACAGGAGGAGAGCCCTGATCCAGGCAGCAGGCAAGGACGTGGTCAGCGACAGTGAATGGAATTGTCCAGGCAGCAGGCAGGAATATTGTCCATAGTCAGTACAGGCAGAGATACTGTCCATATACAGTCCAGGTCAGTGCAAGTAGAGACATTGCCATCAGTGCGAAAATATTGGTCCTGGTAGTAAGCAGGAACATGGTCCAAGTAGCAGGCCAGAAAAGAATGGGGACTGGGTAGAGGTTTCTCCCACCCAAATCTCTTTGAAGCCTTTGAGTCTCCAGACCCTAATCTGGAAATGAGAAAACTAAAAAATTTGTTTTCTTCATCCAGAAAAACATTTCTGGAGCCCCTCACATATGTGAGACCCCTGTGTTCCCACTAGCATAGCAGGTTAAATGATCAGTCCAAGAGGCAGGCAACAAACATGGTCAAACAGTCCAGGTTAAGTTCCAGAGCAGGCAGAGGTAGGTACAGTTTAGAGTTAGGCAGAAGCTTGGCCGTATAACAGGCCAGGGTCAGTTCCAGAGAAGGCAGAGGTATGTACAGTTCAGTGCAGTGGCATAAGGGGTGTGGAGGAAAATGATAGGAAATGAGAATTACATTTACCATACTTCCTTAATAATGTAGAGGAGTATGGTAACGGCGGAAAGATTCACCTATACAGAGGCCTGGTTGGGAAGGACATTGGGGACAATAATACGTGGTGTCTCTTCTAACTCCTCCTCTGGAGCACACCCGGCATTTCTTCTGACGTCTGTGGCCTGTTTCACGGGGGGATTTTCTCAGGAAAGTGGCATTCGTGGAGTCTGCTTAAGGAATCAGAGCAAATATTTTCTGGTGGGCTTTCAGGGTACAAAAGGGTGGAGATTACTTGTTCCTGGTAGTGCAGATAGGATACGGGGGTCTCAGTAGATTTTTGGTAAATAACATAAGTGTTATACATGACCAAACTGAAAAGATAAATGTACACTTTTTTATACCAATGACGGGATTTTCTTGTGGGAAGGTAGGGTTCAATCATCTGATCATTGAAGTCCACTCCCCCCATAAACAAATAATAGTCATAGATAGGTATGAGCCGAACACCCCCCTGTTCGGTTCGCACCAGAACATGCGAACTGGAAAAACGTTTGTTCGAACACGCGAACACCGTTAAAGTCTATGGGACACGCACATGAATAATTAAAAGTGCTAATTTTAAAGGCTTATATGCAAGTTATTGTCATAAAAAGTGTTTGGGGACCTGGGTCCTGCCCCAGGGGACATGGATCAATGCAAAAAAAAGTTTTAAAAACGGACATTTTTTCAGGAGCAGTGATTTTAATAATGCTTAAAGTCAAACAATAAAAATGTAATATCCCTTTAAATTTCATAGCTGGGGGGTGTCTATAGTATGCCTGTAATGGGGTGCATGTTTCCCGTGTTTAGAACAGTCTGACAGCAAAAGGACATTTGGAAGGAAAAAAGCCATTTAAAACTACTCGCGGCTATTGCATTGCCGGTCCGACAATACACATAGAAGTTCATTGATAAAAACGGCATGGGAATTCCCCACAAGGGAACCTGAACCAAAATTTTAAAAAAAAAATGACGTGGGGGTCCCCCTAAATTCCATACCAGGCCCTTCAGGTCTGGTATGGATATTAAGGGGAACCCCGGCCAAAATTAAAAAAAAAATGACATGGGGGTCCCCCTAAAATTCCATACCAGACCCTTTAGGTCTGGTACGGATTTTAAGGGGAACCCCGCGGCAAAAAAAAAAAAAAAAACGGCGTGGGGTCCCCCCAAGAATCCATACCAGACCCTTATCCGAGCACGCAACCTGGCAGGCCGCAGGAAAAGAGGGGGGGACGAGAGAGCGCCCCCCCTCCTGAACCGTACCAGGCCACATGCCCTCAACATTGGGAGGGTGCTTTGGGGTAGCCCCCAAAACACCTTGTCCCCATGTTGATGAGGACAAGGGCCTCATCCCCACAACCCTGGCCGGTAGTCGCGGGGGTCTGGGGACGGGGGGCTTATCGGAATCTGAAAGCCCCCTTTAACAAGGGGACCCCCAGATCCCGGACCCCCCTGTGTGAAATGGTAAGGGGGTACTTGTACCCCTACCATTTCACTAAAAAACTGTCAAAAATGTTAAAAATGACAAGAGACAGTTTTTGACAATTCCTTTATTTAAATGCTTCTTCTTTCTTCTATCTTCCTTCATCTTCTTCTTCTTATGGTTCTTCTGGCTCTTCTTCTCCTTCGGTTTCTTCCTCCATCTTCTTCTTCTTCTGGTTCTTCCTCCGGCGTTCTCGTCCAGCATCTCCTCCGCGGCATCTTCTATCTTCTTCTCCTCGGGCCGCTCTGCACCCATGGCATGGGGGGAGGCTGCCATTCTTCTCTTCATCTTCTTCTCTTCTTCATCTTCTTCTTTTCTTCTCTTCTTCTCTTCTTCATTTTCTTCTCCGGGCCGCTCCGCATCCATGCTGGCATGGAGGGAGGCTCCCGCTGTGTGACGGCGCCTCCTCGTCTGACGGTTCTTAAATAACGGGGGGCGGGGCCACCCGTGACCCCGCCCCCCTCTGACGCACGGGACATGACGGGACTTCCCTGTGGCATTCCCCGTGATGTCACAGGGAAGTCCCGTCAAGTCACCGTGTGTCAGAGGGGGGCGGGGTCACCGGGTGGCTCCGCCCCCCCCCCCATTATTTAAGAACCGTCAGGCGAGGAGACGCCGTCACACAGCGGGAGCTTCCCTCCATGCCAGTATGGATGCGGAGCAGCCCAGAGAAGAAAATGATGAAGAGAAGAAGATGAAGATGAAGAAGAGAAGATGAAGAGAAGAGCGGGAGCCTCCCCCCATGCCATGGGTGCGGAGCGGCCCGAGGAGAAGACGATAGAAGACGCCGTGGAGGAGATTCTGGACGAGAACCAGAAGAACCAGAAGAAGAAGAAGAAGATGAAGGAAGAAAGAAGAAAGAAGAAGCATTTAAATAAAGGAATTGTCAAAAACTGTCTCTTGTCATTTTTAACATTTTTGACAGTTTTTTAGTAAAAATGGTAGGGGTACACCCCCTTACCATTTCACACAGGGGGGAGCTGGGATCTGGGGGTCCCCTTGTTAAAGGGGGCTTCCAGATTCCGATAAGCCCCCCGCCCGCAGACCCCCACAACCACCGGCCAGGGTTGTGGGGATGAGGCTCTTGTCCTCATCAACATGGGGACAAGGTGTTTTGGGGGCTACCCCAAAGCACCCTCCCAATGTTGAGGGCATGTGGCCTTGTATGGTTTAGGAGGGGGGCGCTCTCTCGTCCCCCCCTCTTTTCCTGCGGCCTGCCAGGTTGCGTGCTCGGATAAGGGTCTGGTATGGATTTTTGGGGGGACCCCATGCCGTTTTTTTTTTTTTTTGCCGCGGGGTTCCCCTTAGAATCCATACCAGACCTGAAGGGTCTGGTATGGAATTTAGGGGGACCCCCACGTCATTTAAAAAAAAAAAAAATTGACAGGGGTTCCCCTTAATATCCATACCAGACCTGAAGGGCCTGGTATGGAATTTAGGGGGACCCCACGTAATTTTTTTGTTTTAATTTTGGTTCAGGGTTCCCCTGTGGGGAATTCCGGTGCCGTTTTTATCAATGAACTTCTATGTGTATTGTCGGACCGGCAATGCAATAGCCGCAAGTAGTTTTAAATGGCTTTTTTCCTTGGAAATGTCATTTTGCTGTCAGACTGTTTTAAACATGGGAAACATGCGCCCCTTTACAGGCATACTATAGACACCCCCCGGGTACAAAATTTAAAGGGATATTACACTTTTATTGTTTCACTTTAAGCATTATTAAAATCACTGCTCCTGAAAAAACGGCCGTTTTTAAAACTTTTTTTTGCATTGATCCATGTCCCCTGGGGCAGGACCCAGGTCCCCAAACACTTTTTATGACAATAACTTGCATATAAGCCTTTAAAATTAGCACTTTTGATTTCTCCCATAGACTTTTAAAGGGTGTTCCGCGGCATTTGAATTTGCCGCGAATACCCCAAATTGTTCGCTGTGCGGCGAACTTGCGAACAGCCAATGTTCGAGTCGAACATGAGTTCGACTCGAACTCGAAGCTCATCCCTAGTCATAGATACAAGCTGGTTTCTGGATTGGACCGTTTCTTCTGGAAACTTCCACGTAGGTGTCATTATGGTTTGTCGTGAGCATGTGGACATTTCGTCTGTCCCTCCACTTGACAGCCAATAGCTCCTGGTTCCACAAAGACACCGTCTCCCCTCGTCATAGCCTTTCACTGAAGAGTTTTTGTGGGAAGCCCTTTCTATTGGCTCTCACTGTACCACATGCTGGGAAGTCTCTTTGGTGAAGAATGCGGAAGAGGGGCAAGCTAGTATAAAAATTATACTATAGTATAGTTATAGTATAAAAAAGATGGTATCCCTTTCCAAGGAGTGGATAAACAAGCTCCCAGACAACTTTGCTGCTGCTCCAATATACTCTGGACATTCAGGGGGATGCAGTTGGGAGTAAATATACTCTGTGGCTCGGTCACAAAGTTTGTACATTTTAACCCCTTATTGGGCCCTTACAATTTTACAAGGGACTCATCAACGGAGATATTCTTTTCAGAGGTATGTAACTGGGGAAATTTTTCTGAGAAAAAATTTAGGAATGTTCAAATTTTAAATAATTTATCAAAAGCTGGGTCATTTCGGGGGGGGGGGCACTGGGTGTTGTCATTATAGTGGAGGAACTGCAAAATCATAAGGTATCTTGATCTTGGCATAATCGATTAGAAGAGTGGCATGTGGTGGATGGGGTTGGTGGCACTGATTGGCACAGGTGGCACTGGTGTGCACTGTAGTGGCACTGGTGTGGCTCTGGTGGCACAGAGGTGGCACAGGTGGTACAGATGGCACAAATGTGGCACTGTTGTGGTACTGTTGATCACTGTTGTGGCACTGTTGGGCACTAATATATGTATAATAAATTCACAATTAGGCACACGATAGCTCTCCTCTCCTCTCGCGCTGCATCGGTGTGAGGAGAGGAGAGAGATGAACTCCTGATTACCCTGCTTTAGGCGTTGCTTACATTTGTGATCGCTCCATCATTGGACAGAGTGATCACGTGGTAAAGGGTCACTGTCTGTGGCCATTTACCACGATCCGTGTTGCGCCGGATCCCCTGAACCCGACGAGCATGGATGTTTCCGTGTGTGCACCCCAGGGGGCGCGCAGGAGCGGCTTTCTAGGAGGACGTCATAGTACGCCCTCCCAGAGTTACCGAACCGCCCTGTAGCCATCATTCAGCTATGGGCCGATTGGTAACTGGTTAAATAAACGTTTTTCTTTGTGAATGGCAGTTTTTGTCATGGCCGTTGTTTACATTGTACAGATGTCAGGGCACCTCCCCAAGGCATTGTACTTCATGGAATTTTGCATTTTTTATGTTTTACTTTAATCATTACTAAACTCTCTGCTCCCCACCAAACAGGGTTTTTTAAAACATTTTCTTTTTGCTTTAGTACATGTTCTCCAGCGCAATGTCCAGCCTCTCATACCATTTGTTTAACAATCGCTTATTCATTAGCCTAGAAATGACCATTTCTGTTTTGTAATATTTGGTTTCCATTGATTTCAATTGGGTCCGTATTTGGCACCCAAACTTTAGTTTGTTAGTTAGTCTAGTTACTATTGTAAATTAAAAAGGGGAGGCCTCTCATCTGATCACCCAGAAACAAGTCAAAAATACAGAGACCAGCTACAAAAGACATTACATCCTACACTTTTCATTAGCCATCATCCAACCAAAAGCACTGAGGCTTTACTTTTATCCACCTCCATCGAGCCTGTAACAATGGCCATCTGAGAACAGATTGTAGCTAAGGTGAACATTTGAAAGTTGTTGGAGTGGTGACCAGCCTTTGGCCACCCTCTTGTGTATTGAAGTTTGCGTACACTTGCCATTACACTACTGTCACTGGTGGAGCTTTATTTAATAAGGAACATGCCATTCTTTCACTGTCTGTTATTGGAATGTTTTACAAAAAGATATAATGAAACCCTGTAGATTACAAACACTTTCTTTAGAGGTTTATGCTCTGCACTATAGAGTTTAAGGTCTCCCGCGCTGGCAGATTTTGTGCACATTACCCACTAGTTAGTGGTTAGGTAGGGTCCATTTGACTAGTTAGGCCCCAGTAGTGAGCTGTATCTCTTTCATTCGCTGGTTTGAGGGATAATTTTCACATTGATTATCATTATTTACTACTTGAAGCATTATTCTTCACTCTCCCAGTAAATTTCATATATATAATTTTATATGTAATTTAAATGGAACAAAAAAATTACTTCCAAATGATAGAAACCTCCAGTAATGTTTAACTTCTGACCCTGTCTAAAGATTCCCTGTTGATCTTGTTCATATGACAGTCATGTAGCACTTGCATAGTGGCTTAATCATAGCATGATATAGTATTGATAAGGCAGGCTATACTTTTTGGAGGGTTTTTGTCTGTGCATTTACAGTGGATGTTATCACAGTAGGTTAGATATAGTATTACCAGTTTCCAATTCCCACATTCTTTTGGAAAGGTATCTCAAGGTGTAATACTTTGAAGAATTCTATTCATTTATTAATTGGTGTAGTTATAACCTATAGAGTACAATGTATCTTATTCATCTATCACATTTTGTGTGTGGATTTTCTCTATGGCAATGCGTTTCCTTTGATAACTGTTACTCTTTGTAAAAGTCACAGAATGTTCAATAGTCAATGACTACAGTAGCACTTGTTCTACAAATGAGGCTTCTTTATCCATCTGACTAAAATAGCAATGAGTTTTATGAAAAAATATAGACACATGGAGATTTTTCAGCTTTCCTATTTAGTTTTGCTATACATGGGTTAATGCTGGAACAGTTGAAACTGTTCTTACCATGCTGCAATATACAAATCTATTGTATGTGGCATCTTTTTTTGAATCATATGAGATAAGGGGTAAGAAAAACTTTTTTTTTCTCTTGAAGAGTCCTGGTACAATATACTTTAGGAGGGAAGAGTCAAACAGTTAAATAACACTTCACATGATGCAATGCACAAATCTTATAGCAGGTGGCATTTTTATATAAGATAAGGGTTTAATAAAACTTTTTGCTCTTGAAGAATTCTGATACTGTATATTGTTGGGGAAATAGTCAAAAAGTTCAATAACTTTTCCCACAGACTTAAGAGCAAATACAATGGGCCTTTTATGAGCACTGTGCATAGGCTTGTCAGACTTCAGGAGACTGTGGTCTGTGTTAGACCAGCAACCCAAGTCTCCAGCATGCTGTTGGCATAGGGCAATTTCATTACAAATATCTATAGAGGATGCTCAGCTAAATGTGATAAAATATAGGGAGACTGCATCCTCCCTAGCTCAGGTGAACATCACATGTCAGTCTGATCTTTTAAAGACTCTTGCTTTCTCAAAGTGAAACAGTTTCGGCTACTTGCACAGAATTGTTTTCTTTGCTCTGCATTTTCTGTTTTGAACCTTGGTGCCAGCTAGAACAAGCTTGGTTACATCCCAAATCCCTGAGGTTTCTTATACATGCACATGATCTTAAATCCTTAATTCCCATGCTAGACCATCCTACTATATTAGCAACTGTACAAGCATGGACCTATATGAAGGCCAACTCAGTCTCGATTGACCATAGTGTAAAAGTCCCTATCCCATTAGACGCACTTCAATGGCTGATCCCAAATATCTCCCTAAACCAATGGCTTTAAAGAGGCTTATCCTCCTTGCAAGACCTTATGAAAGGAGATGTATCATTACCCTTCATAGATATTCAATCTAAAAAAGCAATTCTGAGCATTAATATGTCAGAATACCCAATCTGTGTCAGATCAATAGCGATGCACATCATATTTTCTGCCAGATCCCTACTGCTGAGCAAATGGAAAACTAATAAAGTTCCAAGTGTAAGAGAAATTTCCGCAAAAATTAAAATAGTATCAGAATACAAAAAGATACTGGCATTTAAAGATGAATCACTCAAAAAATACTTTTTTAATTTGTCTATGTGGAATTCCCTATTCCAGTCTGGGACATAACCTAGTATCCTGTAACACCTCTATGTTTCTCTTCTCTCCACTCTGTATCCTCCCTTCCCTTTACTCGAGTTAAAGGTGACGTGTTTTAGTTCACCACATTGAGACTACCACATGATAATTGGATAAAGAAATTTGTGAAGATACGATATATACAATATATCTATTACGATCTTCTACCTATATCAGCAAATTCGTATGTCAGTTGAGTTACTTTATTAATACGATTATATTAGTCATGATTCCGGATCTAATGATCCGATTGTTGAATGCAAAATTACTATAGGCGCTTTATATCCAATGATTGTACATTTACTTCTATGTTTCATTTTTCCCTGTTTTTTTTCTCCTTTAGTACTTGAAAATTTTCAATAAAGAATACTTGTTAAAAAAAAATCCAAATAAAATACATTTATGTTTTTGGTTGTAACATTACAAAATGTGGAAAATTTCGAGGGGTATGAATACTTTTTCAAGGCACTGTATCACTGTATAAATAAATATATATATATATATATATATATATATATATATATATATATATATATATATATATATATATATGAGTGTATGAATGAATGAGACATTACATTTTAATATAGAAATATACAAAAACAAATTGACACAAAAATTGATCAAAATAATAAAAAAAGGCTTTTTTTTACTTTTATAAAAATAACATATAAGTAAAGAATTAAAGCTAGATCCCAGGCAGATTTAAAGTATACCATTTATTGCAGCTCTATATTTATTAATAAATAATTAATTGTATTTTTATTAAATGCAAGTAGTGTACGCACCTGAATTTGACCTGGTATCCGCCTCTTGCAGTCATTGTACAGCAGAGCTGAAGTGTGAGTGGTAGAAACAATACAAGGAGCCAAAAAGTTCATGTGCTGACTAGCAGATCGCTGATAGGAGGAGAAAGAAGATTGACAGAAATGGGCTCATCATCGTGCTGCTTCTCTTTTCACTGTCCATGTACAGGCTGGGAGCAGGTCCAGGATGACCTAGGCTCAGGGAAAGTGGATTGAATTATGCTGGTCATCAAACTGAGGATATTTAGAGCCATAAACACGTACTATTGGAGAAAACTTTGGATTAAAGTGGTTGTTAACCCACTTCTATTACATGATCCCAACCTCTCTGCACCATTATCAGAAGTTTCCCTGTGCCTGTGTTCTGTAAAAAAAATGCATGATTCTACCTGTATGAACTCCGCTCAGGGTGCTCAGCTGAATCGTCTCCCCTGTTCTGTCTCCAGCTCATAGCTTCAGTGGGTGGGGCCGAGTCCTCCCGCTGACATCCCTTGGGGAGGAGATGGCGAGAGGAAACACAGAGCACCGAGCCACCTACAATCAGCTGAGAGGTGGGAGCAGAGATCATACAAGTAGAATTGTGCAGTATTTTTACAGAACATAGGTACAGGAAAACTTCTGATAATGGTGCAGACAGGATGGGATGATGTAATAGAAGATATGAGAGCATGTAGAGCAGCAGGAGCAGAGGGGGTGGACCGGCACATTGTACAAGCAGAGAGGGGAGGGAGGAGGAAGGGGGAGAAGGACACAGGAGACAAACACACAAGAGCAGTCTGTGGATGATGGAATTATGCAAATAGACCACGGTATCAGGGGCTCAGCAGCCATGATTATCGTGGTCTGTTTGCAGAGGGGAGGGCATAGCTAGGCAGGATCAGCCAGGTATTTCAGGCGATACGGGGGTCCAAATGACACAAAATTCCATTTTGTTGGGTTCGCCAAGCATTACTGAAGTTCGGGTGTTAAATCTGAATCACATTTAAATCAATAGGAGCTGAATCTTACAAATTAGTACATGCCATTTTCTAGGCTAAAAGGCAAGGGATTGTCAAACAAATACTTTAATACTTTGTCATCCAGTCCCTGTCAGTTCTTCTGAACTTCTTCTCCTCTTTTGATTAGGCTACTACTGATGAGGTTACAAAACTTTTCTCAGATGCCCACCTAACCAATTGTCCCTTGGATCCTGTTCCCTCACAACTACTACAGTCACCCTCTTCTTCTATCCTATGCTCCCTCACTCACATCTTCAATCCCTCTCTCTCTAGTGACACCTTCCCCTTCCCTCTAAAACATGCGCAGATCACTCCTATACTTAAAAAGCCCGCACTGGACCCCACTAACCTGAACAACTCAAGACCCATTTCTCAAGACCCATTTAATTGCTCCCATTCACCTCACCTCCCATTCACCTCTAAACTGCTAGAACACTTAGTCTTAGCTCCTACCTCAGTGAAAATTACCTTCTTGACCCCTTACAGTCTGGCTTTTGCTCGCAGCACTATACGGAAACTGCCTTACTAAAACTCACTAACGATTTGCTAACTGCTAAAACCAACAAGTAGTACTCCATACTCGTACTACTTGACCTCTCTGTGGCCTTTGATACTGCTGACCACCCACTCCTTCTCAATAAACTACATTCCCTTGGCCTCCGAGATTCTGCTCTATCCTGGTTCTCTGCCTATCTATCACAGCGCTCCTTCAGTGTCACCTACAACTCTGTCTCCTCCTCTCCATTGCCCCTTTCTTTGGGGGTCCCCCAAGGCTCTGTTCTTGGACCCCTTCTCTTCTCTATCTACACGTCCTACCTTGTTCACTTGATAACCACCCACGGCTTCCAATACCACTTATATGCCAATAACACCCAAATCTATCTGTCTACTCCTCACCTCACTCCTTCAGTCTCCTCTCACATTACTAATTTACTAACTGACATATCAGCATGGATGTCACACCGCTTCCTTAAACTAAATCTCTATAAAACTGAGCAGAATAATGCCAATATAAAAATCTCATGGGGGCTGTAAGACTTATGCCCCGTACACACGGTCGGACATTGATCGGACATTCCGACAACAAAATCCTAGGATTTTTTCCGACGGATGTTGGTTCAAACTTGTTTTGCGTAAACACGGCCGCACAAAGTTGTCGGAATTTCCGATCTCCAAGAATGCGGTGACGTAAACCACGTACGACGAGACTAGAAAAGGCCAGTTCAGAACCAAGCGCAGCACCCTTTGGGCTCCTTTTGCTAATCTCATGTTAGTAAAAGTTTGCTGAGAGACGATTCGCGCTTTTTCAGACTTGTGGTTTTCAGATCGTTTTCTGCTGTTCAGTTTGTGCTTGTGGGTTTGTATCTGCTCTTCAGTGCGTGCAAGCAAGCTCCGCGTGACTTTGTCATTGTGTTCTTGTTCGTTCGTTACTGTTTTTCAGGTCGCTCTTCACAGGCCTTGCTGTTCTTGAGTGCGTTCTGTTACTTTGTTCTGAGCAGCCGACCGTTTTCTAGCCATGTTGCGTATACGTACTCCTCGTAGAGTTCGTGCTGTGCAGGGGCTTGGTGTTGGGTACCTGACCTTGACACAAGTCCAGTCCATGAACAGGGTGGGGAGGAGTTCATGGACTAGGAATTGGTTGCTCCAGCATGACCAGTTCTGTCATATGCCTTTGCTCCGTGAGATCCGTGAGAATAATCCTGATGATTTCAGGAACGTTCTCATGATGACGGACCCCGTATTTCACAGTTTGTTGGCTTTGCTGACCCCCTATATAAGCAGGCAGGATACCTGCATAAGGCAAGCCATCACTCCGGAGCAGAGGCTCGTTGCCACCCTGCGGTACTTGGCGACGGGGAGAAGCCTGCAGGACTTGAAGTTCTCGACAGGCATCTCCCCCCAGGCTCTGGGGATCATTATCCCAGAGACCTGTTCTGCCATCATTCAGGTCCTGCAGAAGGAGTATATTAAGGTAAGATTTTTATCCTTTAATATCACATTTTATTGTATATAATGTTTGCTAATATATTTTATTTCTTTCCTCATTCCCTAATTACCATGATTGGAATATGCTGTGAATGACCCCTTTGTTCTAATGCTTGCTGGATTTTTATGTAATTTTTTTTTGGTCCTTCATACTTATTTGCCTTCACTTACTTCCCCAGCATGGTCTCCTGCCCCTATATTCACCTCATGTAGTCACTTAACAATGTATTTTATCAGCTCCATAGTAGTGCTTTACCCCAAACACCCCCTAAAATGTTTTTAAATGTGATTTGTGCTTTAAATTCAGGCAGAGTGCCAGAGACTTTTTTTGGGGGTCCCCAAATCATTTGGAACCCTCCCTCCCCCCAACTGCTAAGTCAGCTGATACCGATTCTCTATCTATCCTCAATCATCTATCTGCTGACTTTGCCAAACCCATACACACTATACCCATCTCTTTTGTGGTCAGATGTATGGATGAATTCCCCAAAGCATGTAGTGCAAGGGCCTGTCTGTATGCTTTCAAATGGTGCTGTTTCAAGTTTTTGTATCCTATTATTATCTTGATAGGTAATAGCAGAATGTCCAAATGTGCTCACATGTGTACAGTGTGTATTTATATTTTTGTATTATGACACTTCTTACCTGTCCAGTGGGCTGCCAATAGTGTAACTAAGGAGGGGCTGTTCCAAGTAATACACATTATTTAGGCATTTATCTGCCAATGAAGTGGAGAGGGTTACCTGTCCAAGAACTCCCCCACCTATAATGTTAGAAATGGCCCATGAGAGGGGAGGGGGGGGGAATATGATAGGTGTACCTTATACTTTGGTCTTTAAAAATTCCCATAAATCAATGTTATCATGATGTTGGCCAAGAATGTTTGTGTATAATCTTTTTTCCATGTTTATGTGCAAAAAGCCTATTTTTTTTTGTTTTCCTCAACAGTTTCCTTCCACGCCACAGGAATGGCAGACTGTGGCCTCCCACTTTGCCCAGCGGTGGGACTTTCCTAACTGCGGAGGGGCAATTGATGGGAAAAACGTCCACATCATCCCACCACCCAACTCGGGGTCGTACTATTATAATTATAAGGGGTTCAATAGTATTGTGATGTTGGCGGTGGTGTCGGCTACTTATGAGTTCCTGTATGTGGACGTGGGGAAGAATGGCCGGATGTCCGATGGTGGAGTCATCGCCCAGACCAAGTTCTACAGGCATCTCCAGAATGGAAGCTTGGACTTTTCACCTCCAGAAGACAATGTGGAAGGACTCCCATTCATCTTCATTGCGGATGAAGCTTTTGCACTGGGGGACCATCTTATGCGGCCATTCCCGATGAGGACCCTCACCCCCGACCAGAGGGTTTTTAATTAACGGCTGGCCAGAGGCAGAAGGGTGGTAGAAAACACATTTGGAATCATGGCCAGCCGGTTCCGCCTATTTCTTACAGTACAAACTGAATCACATTATCCTGGCGTGCTGTGTTCTACACAACTTTTTACGGCAACATTCTGCCAACTATGCTGGCTCAGTTGGGTCTGAAGCCGGAATTCAAAATGAACCAACCCTGACGGTGCTTGAAAGTGGCCGTCCTGGCTTGCCCTCCCTGAGTGCATGTGATGTCCGGCTAAGATACCTTGAATTCTTTACTGCTTGTGTTTGTTTTAGCTGACCCTGACAGAAATGTGTGGAGTTCTGAAAATGGCGTGATTGTGTAACCTTACAAAGCACTGTTGGGTGTTATTTACTAAAGGCAAATACACTTTGCACTACAAGTGCACTTGAAACTGCACTTGTAGTGCAAAGTGGATTTGCCCTTTGGAAATAACCCCCATTGTCACAGAAAGCGGCAATTAGAGCACCACAAAAGTGTTGGAGCATTGAGACAATTATCCACACATTCTTGATTAACAATCTTTTTAATACCTGCACAATCACATGTGCATTTAGAAAAGGTTTTTAAAACAAACCAACATGTTTGTTGTATAACAATTTTTGGGGTGGCATTAGAAAAAGTAGAAATGTCCATTTAAGATAAAACAGGCATGTTTCAAACCAACAAGAAAGACACAAATCTTGAACTTACAAAGTTCACATTTGGTAGAACTTGAAAGCAATATCAGACATGAGTATTTACAAACTGTGTTTGATATTGCGTTCAGATGGGGTGAAGTCACCCCAGGAAAAGCCAAATTTTGAAGATGCACACAAATTTATGAATGTCAACATGTGTTTTGGGGGAGCAATCCCTTCCTCTCAGCTACTTTATTACTGAGGAAGGGGTTGCACCCCCAAAATGCGTCCATTGATCTCCTGTGATGGCAGATAGCACATGTTGACACACTGTGTGCCTCTTCAAAATTTGGCTTTTCTACAATTCGACAAAAAATGTAAAAATTGTAGCACACCATAAAAGAAAGGGATTTGGAGGGGTTTTAAACTCTCCCCAAAACATCAATGATGTTCTTATTTTTTTGAATAACATCATTGATATTTTTCTTGATGTTTTCCAATGCAACATTACACCCCATGATCTCGACAATCAGGATCTGTGCACTTTCCGAGGTGAAATGCCCTGGATCCACAACATCACGATCATCTAAAAAGATAGAAACCAAAAAAAAAACATGTATTATAAATATGCCGGCATCCATCTCTTACCTGAGCCTGTGGTCGCAGACACTCACCTGTTGTGGTGACTATTTCCACCACATCTTCTTCCTCCTCCTGCTCTTCTTGTCTTTGGGGGATTTCCCCTTCTTCCAGAGGTGGGGGGTCTCTGGTCTCCTCGGATGAGGGGTGTCCTCCGAGTCTTTTCTCCCCTATGTAAAAAAAATGGTATACTTAGCACACAGATATTTGATGGCAGAACTATAAATATGAAACATTGCTTGGAAGTGGGGTACAATTGTCTATTTTGGCAGAGTTCCAAGATGTACAATTTTTAGTGTCCTTTGTCAAGCTTCAATACTTTACCTGTTTTGTCCAAGCTTCACAGATGGAGACACCCCTATAGTATACACTGGAGCACCTGTGTGAGACCCCTAATAAAAAGGGTGTTCTTGTGTTCCACACTAGTGCTCCAGTGTCCAGATGGGAAAACTGCTGCTGAGTGTCCTCTCCTTACACAGAATCGAGTTTGCATTTCATTCTAGTAACAAACCCATCTACACAACCAAATTATTTTCATACAAGTAGGCCCTAAAAAATGTGGTCAAACGCATATGGCCAAAACAATGGTGTTTTATAGGCCAAAAGAAAAATGTTTGATACGAACGAATAATGTGCCCATGAACATAAAAGTTGCCATTTTAAACTGTACAACAGTTAAGAAAAGCACATGGAGCAGCACGAACGTAATAAACACAAAAAGAATAGGAACACAGCACAACTACTTACTTTTTTGCAGCACTCTCCGGGTCTTTCTGTACTGCTCCTGTTCTCTTAATTTGAGGTCCGACCACCGCTTCCTGAGCTGATCTTTAGATCGTTGTACCCCGAAATTCCGGTGCAGACTTTTGACCACTTTCACCATATCTTGGCCTTCCTGACATTGGGGTTGGGGTAAGGTCCATACTTTCCATCATAGTCGGCCCTCTTCAGGATGTCCACCATCTCCAACATCTCCCCAAAGGACATATTTAAGGCCTTAAATCTTCTCCTTCTGGATCCAGACGTTTCCGGCTCCAGGCTTTCCTCCTCCTCGTTGCTGTAATTAGCATGCACCTGCTGTGTCTCCGCCATGTGCTCTTCCCCCACTGCGCCGAATGAAAAGGGGCAGGGAATAGACTATAAAGAACGTCAGGGGCAGGCGGAGTTACACGCACGCGCAGTGTGTATAAAGCGTAACACGCGTGCGTAGTACGTACGATCTGTGAGCGGAGGAAGGAGTATCGGAGGCGCCGATTGGGATAACGAAGGTAAGATCTAAACTTGGGCCTATACTGCTTCTAGATTGAGGCCTATATTGTAACAAGATTAGGAGAGTTTTGCCTGACATTAGGGTTTGTCTTGTGTTGTGTCTTGCAGATAAAATGGGTGGCTTCAATGACCACAACTTCCTCCCCCTGTTCATAGACAAGTACAGGGAGTTTCCCTGTCTGTGGCAGGTGAAACATCCACATTATAATAATAAACAAAAGAGTCAGGCAGCGCTGGAGAAACTGCTGGAGTTGGTGAAGCCAGTGGTCCCCACATCAACCATCCCCTATTTAAAAACCAAAATTGGTGGCCTGAGGAGCACTTATCTTAGGGAGCACAAGAAGGTCACGGATTCCCAGAGATCCGGAGCTGCAGCAGATGACATTTATGTCCCCAGGCTGTGGTACTATGAGAGACTGCGATTTCTATCAGACCACACTGAAGTCAGGGAATCCCTCTCAACCCTTCTTTCCACTTATCCTTCCACCCCAGCTGAGGCTTCTGATGTCCAACCTGGGACTTCCAGCCAGGAAGAAGTGGAGGAGCCCAGATGGAGTCAGGTATAGCATTGTTCTACAGATTTCTGGTCAAGAAATAAATGATCTTTACTAGATGTTATTATTGATCACTAATTGCTGATTTATTAAAGTGTTTGACATATCAATAGACAGTAGTGGGCAAAAATATTTGGGACAAGAATGAAAAATGCTGGGCTCAGAATGATCATCAGTTATATTTCTTAACATTCAATTTGCAACAGTCATGAGGTGACAATTGTGTGTGATTGATGAATCAAAAACTCAAACTATGTCCCTTTTTCATACACAGGAAGACCTCAGCCAGGACGAGGCTCTGGAATGTGGCACACAGGAGGAGGCTGTGGAATGTGGCAGCCAGGAGGAGGTGGGGGTTAGTGGCAGCCAGGAGGAGGCGGGGCTAAGTTGCAGCCAGGGGAAGCCTGGGACCAGTCGGAGCCTGACCAAATTGCAGGTTCCTCAACCCCGCCTTCCATACAAAAGACCCAGGAAGGGGAGTCACATGCAGGATTCAGCGCTCAGGCTCATTCAGGAGGCTTCCGCATCCCTCAGAGCTTTACCCACTCCTGAAGAGACCTTTGCCTGCATGGCTGTCACCAAACTGAAGGGCATGCAGGAGGGCCAACGCCTCATGTATGAGAAACTTATTCATAAAGTCCTAACTAAGAGGGTGAGTGGCGAAATCCCGACGTGATTGAGTTGGACCATCCTCCTCCTCCTCCTGCTGCCACAACTCCACCACCACAGCCACAGCGTGGAAGGAAGCGTGGAAGGAAGACCAGAGAGTGATGACCTTGGGTTCAGTCTGGTCTGACAAAAGATGCAGTCTCTTCTATGACCACAGCCTGGGGACACAGATGTCATCTGCTGCTTTCAGGATCTCTGGGACTTCTGGACCAGACTGCACTCCCTTAGATATGGACTCCTCAGGCCACCAATTTTGCAGTAAAATAATTGATGTCTGCCCTGGGGGCCAAAGGCTTTGCCAATTTCATCTGTTCCTCCAGCATTGCCTCCCTCTTTGTTTGGTTGTGAGCCCTTAAAAAAGGAATTTTTGGTTCAATTATACTCGCCTATGTGTGTTTTCCTTAAAAAAAAACAGTTTGTTTGTGAGGAGGCAGGTACATTTCAAAATACAATGTGAAATTAACAAGAGACACTAACATCAAACAATCTCATTGAGATTAAATAATACAAGATAATAATAGTGTTGTGGTAACTTGACACACAAAACACACACAGAAATATTCTTGATTAAAAAGCAAACAAAATTACAAAAAAAAACAGCCTTGAATTTTTTTTTTTACAATTAAAAACAAACAAAAAAAATTGGTCAGATGTGACAAATCAAAATATATTGAGGGAATCACAATAAATAATAAAGAAAGATGTTTGTGAAAAGTCTGTGTTAATATAAGCAGCAAAACTACTTCATTCTTCTCACATTATAAAGAAGAAGAGAGTGCGCTGTATTAAACCATTTTTTACATTGCAGCGTGATGAAAGTGCTCTATCCATTCCGAACGCTAATTTTACCAGACCGAGCTGTTCTGTCTCGGAATTTCTTCTGAGCATGCGTGGCACTTTGTGCGTCGGAACTGGCCCCACACGGTCGGAATTGACGCGATCGGATTTTGTTGTCGGAAAATTTTATAGCCTGCTCTCAAACTTTGTGTGTCGGGAAATCCAATGGAAAATGTCCGATGGAGCCCAAACATGGTCAGCAACACGCTCCGATCGGACATTTTCCATCGGAAAATCTGACCATGTGTACGGGGCATTATAGTACATCGGAATATCCTCTATTAGTAATGTATTTACTAGAAAAATAGTAATATCGTGTGGAGGACTTCCCCAGTGAGAGCACCATTCGAGTCACTTTGGTCTGTGATACTTGATGATTAAGGGAGCTTTAAAGGTACCAACGGCTACCTTCTTAGCTGAGGCTCTTTTCGTTTCCTATGGGGTCAATTCCTCTAGGATAAGGTGCGTGTTTTAAACACATCTTTACCCTACTTATATACATATATTCCATATAAGTATACATACTTTCCCCTCCCTTCCCCTCTATTTACATTAGGTGATCCCAGTGCACCCCACGTGGTGCACCCTCGAGCCAAGAGGATTTCTTACTTTCCTGCATACCTGTTTTATTTTGACTGGATTTATTACTAATATTGTTTGTACCATTGGCTGGTTATGCGTTTTTCATCTATGCCCAGGCACTGTGAGGATTTTCTGCTGTGTCTCTTCTTCCCTACCCCTTTCCCTTTCTGTTCACATCATGTTATGCCATCCATGATCAGCAGTGAATGCTCTAATATGTGTTGTGTTTTATAGATTGTACTTGTCAAGATTGTGAAAACCTTCCCTGAAGAAGGAGCTCTAAGGACGCATGTTGGTTATGATTTTCTGTATCAATCTCCAGTACCATCATTGAGTAGCTTAATTTTTTGCCTGTGGCTTCTGACCATTCATTTTTTCTATGTAATTGTATATATGTAATATTTTACATCTTTTAACAACTTTTGATAATAATAAATATTTTATATTCATATCTTGTTGTTTGTACATTCCCCAGAGCCTAAAAGTCCCAACTGTTAAGGAAGTCTCCTTTCTCTCAATCTATCAGGGATGTGGCCAAATTTTTAGCAGATTTCAAACCTCCTTTATACTAGAAAAATATAGGATGATATTATATTTCAGATTTAAATGAAAGATATAATTTTGGCTTTAAAGTTTGTACATCATTATCAAACACTTAAATAGAATAAATATTATAGCAATCTGATTTAACAAAAATGCATTTTTAATAAACTTCTTCCCGCGTTAAGTGTTCTGTTCTATTTCTATTGCTGCATAAACTCATCATGCAAATGTGAATAAAGACCGGTAATGATATTCCCCTTTCTTAAGTTGTAAGGTCTACATCAAGATGCTCACTTCTAGATAATGGGTCCAATTTAATTTAGTATGGCAGGGGACTCTGAAATCCCAACATAATACTAGTTAGAAACGGACTAGTTTTTAAAAGTAAATTCTTTACAGCACTTTCTATAATTAACTGTCAATATTTAAAAAAAATAGGCAAATGTAGATGTTTAGAGATTGTATTTTTTAGTTATACATTCACTAAGTTATTTATTGCCAAATACTACCAAATAGCAGGATGCTTAATACATTCCCATCTGAGTGCATTAAAATGTACTGTCGTGTTTTCATTGCTAGAGCTACACATAATGTGATTAGCTTCAATTTATTGTTGAAACAAACAATCACATTTAAATATTACATTTCCAAAATGTAAAGTTGATTTTAAAGCTTACATTAAACAACTGTTTTAAGCAGCCATCCTTTTCTTAATTTAATTTGGAAAATCATTATCTAGGAAATAATAAAGGCACTAATGTAGTCTAATGACATTAAAGTAACCTAACACTGTTACATGTTCCACATAGTGAACAAGCTGCACACCCTGCAGTTGAATTAGACTTCCTTAAATTAAGGAATATTAAAGGCAGTAATGGTATGACATTTTTTTATGAGTATGACTTGTATTATAATGTGACAGAAAAAAATCTAATGCTTCCTAAATGACAGTTTTGAGATTTGTATTGCCTGCGGTAGCCGAGATGAACAACAACGTATAATTTGATTGATGAAATGGTTCATCTAACTTACGGTTGCCAATTGCTCTACCCAAAGTGTTACTTTTGCTTGTGTGCATAGATTGTGCATAGACTGTATATTGCAGATTTACATAGGGCATCCTTTCTACAGACAAACATGCTATTAATACATTCTTAAACATAAAAATCAAGATTTGAAGTCCAACTGAAGTTTTAGCCAAAATGGTTTAAAAATACAACAGAATGCAGAGGTCATTTTCAATGCTTCACTTTTTTTGTCATTAATCACCCCCTAGCCCTAAATAAAATATTTTACATTCCAACTGATGTGTCACACCTATATCTATCCAATCAACAATACTCTTCTAAGCAAGCATTTCTGATTGAATAGCTGTAGGTCTGATTTACCAGAGAGTGTGTCAGCCCATTGCAGAGAAACTGTTGCTCTCACACTGAGGGCAGGGGTTCTTCTACACAGAACACTCCAGTTTTTAGACAACTCATATCTCTGAATTCTCCTCCCTCCCTCTTCCCTCCCACAAATATCATTGAAAATCAATGTTATGTCCTGCCCAGCTGCCACCTAAATAGACGCACAGCCAAGTGGGGCATCCCTTGGGGGTTTTGATATGTACACGTGAGGCACCAGTCCTCAGCCCCAAAAATTTCAGGATGGTTCCAGAAGAGCAGGCAGACACAGCCACTCCACAGTATTCTCCCCGAGCAATTCCTTTTCTGGCCTAAACTTCCCTATCCAGCCCCCCTAAGAAAAACCCTTCTACAGCCTTATTTCCTGCTGTAATCAGATTCTCAATTCCATACACTTATACTTTGTTCCATGAGCTGTCTTTTAACTTCCCCCCGATCCAGGAGTTTCTTTTCTCAGTTCTCCAAGTTGACGCTTTGCAGGCCAAGTTTGCTGCAGAATTCCCATAAGTCTTCTGGAAATCACAAAGTTGCTGAAATACCTTGATTTTTGGCAATTAGACATGCTGGGAATCCCCACCTGTAAGTGATGTCCCTCGCTTGTAACTGATTTATTAAAGGTTTAAACGCCCACCTGCGGGCTAATGTCTCAGGTGACAGATCTGTAAAGATAAGTAACTTAGTCCCATTAAAGTCAATAAATGCAGATTTTCTCATTCCCTGTGATACCTGTTCTTTTACTTCATAGTGGTGGAGTCTTGCTATTACGTCTCTTGGGACATCCAATGTGGGCTTATTTGGTTGTTGTATTCTGTGGACTCTTTCAAAACAGATAGTAGATGTTAATTCTCCTTTCAAAATGTTATTGACCACCGTTTTCCAAAGCAATATCTTTAACAGTCTCAGGGAGACCCCGGATACTTAGATTATTTTGTTTGCTTCGATTTTCTTAATCTTCAAGCCTATATTGAATGTTTCTTATTTCTAACCAATCCAACTTAGCCCTTTCTCGCAGTTCCATAATGGCCTTTCTATGCTCATCTAGATGTTCTTCTGTTTCTTCTACCCTTTGTAGGACATTCTTGTTGCATTAATTTCTCCTTTGATCATATATTCGAAGTGAAACATAGCCATATCTTGCTTTGTGGGAAGTGTTTACACATTTTCAGTCTTTCTCCATTGTCTGTTGTTGATTTTTTTTCTTTTCTCTCTAGGATAAAATAGTGTGATTGGGGCAAATATTTTGTAAGTTGACACGCTTATTTAGGTAAATTGGGTTGATAGCTCTATGTAGCTGTCTCAGAAATCACTTAAAATTAATCATTTCACTTTTATATACTTTAGGGGTGTGTCACATATAAAAAATATTTTTTTCCCACTAGGATCTAGGAATTCACCAGGAACTGGGGTAAATATTTTGTAAGGGGACACGGTCATTCAGGTGAATCGGGTTGATAGCTATATGTAGCTATCTCAGTATTCATCCATAATCAAAAAAAATGAATAGTTATGTCAATTTTTATATTTTAGTTTTTTTTTTAGGTTAAATAAAAGGTTAAATAAAAAGGGGTTTGTTTTTGTTTGCATTGAGTCTATGGATGGTAAATATAGGATGGTAGTTCTGTAGGGGGGTATTTTTGATAGGAGGAACCAGAGATATGTCAAATATTGGAATCAACTGGCTCCTCTTTTTTTGAGAGAGAAGGTTAGAAATAATTATATATCAAAGGATGTTTTAAATATTTTTGTAGTATGTTTACTCTAGGAATGGTATATTCAATTGTGGATGTAGGAATGTTATATGTGATTGTGGATGTTTTGTAAATATGTTTTTTTATTTCTCAATTAAAATTAATAAAAAGATTTAAAAAAAACAGTTTACATTTAGCATTTGGCACAAAGATTTAAGTTTGGCTTTAAGAACCCTAACAGATTGACACTGGGGAAAATAGCAATGCTTTGAGGACATTTGTGATCCAAGATAATGCTATATTACATTTTTGTGGTACAAATGTTTAAATTAATAATTTACAGACCTTGAGAGTGTCATATATGGATTTAAAGGGGGTCCCCATTAAAAAAGACAAAAAAAAGAGGTGTGGGGTCCCACCCAAATGTTTTACCTGACCCCTTGGGTCTGTGGAACACCAAGCAAAGAACAAGGAGAAAAAACAAGGGGTTACCCCACACCAGACCCTTATCTGAATGGGTAGGCTGTCTGGAAAGGGTGATGGATAAGCGTGTGGACCCCCTTCTGAACCTTGACAGGCTACATGCCCTTAATATGGAGAGGATAGTCCCCTTTTCCCCACAACCCTGGCCAAAATGTTTTGGGGTCTGTGGGTACAGGGCTTATAAAAATCTGCAAGCTGCCATTAAAAAAAAGTGGGTATTTAATAAGTTAGGGGTATATAGTACCACTTAGTAAAAACAAAATGTAAGTAGTAAATAAGGGCACACTTTTTGTGCCACAAGATAAACCCATTACCAATCACCACATTCAGTGGTGGAGATCTATCATGATGAAAAAAAAAAGCACAAACACATCCAATCCTGTTTCTGGCTCCTGGGCCCCGCTGCCAAATGTAAACAAATGGGCAGGGTCCCCTGGGTGATGTTATTTATCAAATATGGACAAGATATTATTTGTTTGTTATGATCATGGGCCATATAGGTGGGAATTTTCTTTCAGCAGATAAGAGGATGTTGTTCATCATAATTGGCGGGCATCTGCTCCGCTTGACAATGTGATTTACGTTATGGAACATTTTTTTAAATTAATTTTTAATTAAATAACTTGTCAAAAAGTGTGTGTCTTCATTTGCTTGTTACATTTTTGTGTGAATCATTAGGGGCACTATGTAGCTAATACCTATTCATGTAGGGGACCCTTATAAAGGGGCTTCCAAATACCAATAAGCTCACTATTTGCAAACCTCCGCAACCACTGGGCCAAGGTTGTTTGGAGGAAGCCCTTTTCCTCATCAATATGGGGGACAAGGGCCTCATCCCTGCAACCCTTGCCCGGTGGTTGTGGGGGTCTGCGAGTAGGGGGCTTATTGGAATCTGGAAGCCCCCTTTAACAAGGGGACCCCCATATCCTGGCCTCCCCCCATGTGAATTTGTACATTGTACCCCTACCATTTCGCAAGAAAACTGTCAAGAATAGTAAGAAAGACAGGAGACACTTTGTGACAAGTCCTTTATCAAAAGATAAAAAAATAAAAATGTCCCCTGATGTAGATCCATCTCACGCCGCCCAGCAAGCCAAAAAAAAAAGCTGCAACAGCTCCGCCTCCATGGGAGGCTCCCGCCAAGTGACGTTCTTCTCGGTGACAGCTGTTATATTGTTGAGGGCGGGGCCACTCAGTGACATAAACGAGTGACTCCGTCTTCCTCTGACATCATGTGGTCACATCAAAATTGCATGTACTGTATAATGTATACAGTTCAATACAGGAAAGTTTACAGAACCCATGCGTTTTTTTTGTATGAAAAACGCATGGGTAGTCAAAATATTTGGCTCTTCAATGGATGGGAGGAAAGTGGGAGTTATGAATCTTTCACAGAATACAGTATACTGTATATACATTTGCAAATGTTCTCCTTAGACCTTAGGATGATCCATATATGCCCCTACCTCTCCTGCTTAACAATATTTCCAGGATCTCCACGTATCCCAGCCCTAATTGCATTATAGGAGGTGACTTTAACTGAACTATGAGTGACTTAGAGGATAGGAGGCCTTCTTCTTGAATCTCCCCATCTAAATTTTTAAATAAATCTATCCCACCTTCTCGCCTAATAGATGTGATATAAGCATTGGGACTGTATGATCTGTGGTGTTTTTCACATCCGCATCCAATAGATACTGATTTAACGGATTACTCACAGGTACATAATTGCTTAGCTAGGCTTGGCTATTTGTTCAGTACTGGATCCATGCTACCACTTCAGACCAGGTAGCAATCCATTAAATTGTTATTTCTGATCATGTCCCTGTGTCTGCATTACTTAGGAACTCACTGCATGATACTATTATGTGGATATTCCCATCCTACCTAGCTTCAAATGAGGAGTTTAAAAGTGTACTGCAAGCAGCAGTGGCAGAATATTCTTCTACTTATTTGGAACATAAAATTGATACTAATCTTTTCTAGGAGACAGGCAAATCATACAAGAGATCCAAAATACCGTATATACTCGAGTATAAGTCGTTCCGAGTATAAGTCGAGGCCCTAATTTACCACAAAAAAATGGGAAAAACTTATTGACCCGAGTATAAGACGAGGGTGAGAAATGCACAGCTATTGTAAGTGGAAAAGAGGGTCAACAATGCCCATTTGCAGCATCACTGTGCCCATTTGCATGCCTCACTGTACCCATTTGCAGCCATAGGTCCCCTGAACTTCAAACTTTGTAGTTAAGGGTTCCTAGATGCCCCCTAGCTGCAGCCAAAACTTGGGGTCTCTGAACCCAAAGGGTCCCGAAATGACATTGCTGCAGATGGACACAGTTGACCAAATTTGGGGCCCTGTATCTCAGGGCCACTTAGTGTTAGGAACCCCACATTTGGTGTGTAAACCCAGTGAAACTAGCACCATAAGGTTTCCAAAGCTGGGGGTTCTAGCACCAAGTGAACCTGAGATATGGGGCCCCAAAGTCGGATCAGAAAATGTCAAGCACTTTTCTGCAGCAGAGAATGACATTTTCCGAACCAATTTTAGGGCCCTGTATCTCAGGGTCACTTAGTGCTAGGAACTTCAGCTTTGGATATGTTATGGTACCATTTCCACTTGGTTTGCACACTAAATTTGGGGTTCCTAGCATCAAGTGACCCTGAGATACGGGGCCCCAAAGTCGGTTCGAAAAATGAAATTTTTTGCTGCAGAAAAGTGCTTGACTGAAGTATAAGTCGAGGGGGGCACTTTCAGCACAAAAAAATGTGCTGAAAAAACCGACTTATACTCGAGTATATATGGTAATCTCAAATATAAAAGCCTATAAGAAAAACCCTTTAAATTACCAGAGAACCAGTGGGACCCTAAGAGTAGATAAAACTCAGTCCGCTGGTAGTATGTCACAGGCTAATAAACAGGAATGGCGTAAAACCAAGAAGGACAAATTTTAACTATGCATTAGGAAGTATGAACAAAGGGAAAAAAAATATAGCAATCGTTTTTTATCATAATTCTGGAAACAAAGCTGATGAGTTGTTGGCTCACCTGGTGAAAGGACCTAATAATAAAGCGCATATCCCTGGTGTCATTGATCAATCAGTCACTTCATCTACATCTCTTTAAGCTATAAACCAGGTTCTACAACAGTTTTATACCTTCCTTTACAATACAGACCCTATGGGTTCTCATGCAGAAGTTTAGTTAAAATCCTTTACCCAAGTTGACAACTGAGCACCTAGACAAAATGAATGCCCCATAACATCATCAGAGATCTTACCCGCCAAATTCAATAAGGTCACAGTTCTTTAGAACAGTATTAAACCCCAAACAACAATGTAGTATACTGTATTGCAGCTTACCAATTCCTCTATGTGGTGACTGCAATAGTTTTCTTTTTTTGCTGGGTTCTTTTCCTATATTTGCACCTGGTGATCTGACCAGTAAGTTATTTTTCAACTACATTTAACAGACCATTTTGTGCAGACAAAGTAGTAGTTAGTTAGAGGCCTGAGACAAACCATTTACTATTGACAGGGTTGTTTACAATGGTCATCCAATTCATATGACATGCAAGTGTGACTCGCTCTCAATGGAGCCGGTTCGCACAGGTCCAGGAAGGTCGCAGTCCGCATTCCAAAAGGGTTCTGTACATGTTTGGGTCCAGTTCAGGTGAGAATTCAGGCAAAAATTTGGACCTGATTCGCACTTGAAGCGGTGAACAGGAACGTATTGAACCCCGTGCTGAGAACCATGGCCGCACATATGTGAACCCAGCCTCAATGTGTGCTGCTGTCCAAATGTGTCTACTTTACTTTTTCATCCAGAATGCAGATACCCTAACACAGGAAGTGTGTTACTGGCTAAAAAACCCTAGTATATCTAAGGATTGGTAAGCTGCAATATATTAAATTTTTGTTTCTGAACATCCCATGAGTATTGTTTGTTCCTTTATATTCATGGTCCATATAATACTTTGTTTGACTATATCTTATGTACTTGTAAATTTGTCATGGCGATGCTCTGAACGTTGACCTATGTTTATCTGCTACTTTTAATAAAAACATTGAAATATAAATTTTTGTTTCTGGGTTTAATACCACTTCAAGCTTTTGAAAGATAAAGTTTTAGAAAGTCTAGATTTAAGCATTATTTAATACCATGTGGAATTGAGGTACATGTCTCGTGATCAGGAAGAAAAGTAATACCCAAAAAAGAGGTCTCACTGTCCCTGAGTCTTAAGGGGAAATTTCTCTGATAAATGTTGATGCAAGAATTCTTTCTAAGCAGAATGACTAGCATTTTTTTTTACCAGCTTTAACCACTTCAGCCCTGGAAGGTTTTACCCCCTAATGACCACTCCAGGAATTGAGTGGACATGCGACGATAAAATAAAAATTTATGTCCTATTTTTTCCACAAATAGAGCTTTCTTTTGGTGGTATTTGATCACCTCAGTGGTTTTTATTTTTGTGCTATAAACAAAAAAAGAGCGACAATTTTGAAAAAAAAACACAATATTTTTTACTTACTGCTATAAAACATATCCAATAAAAAAAATTGAAATAATCCAATTTCTATCAATTTAGGCCAATATGTATTCAGCTGCATATTTTTGGTAAAAAAAAATCTCAATAAGCATATATTGATTGGTTTGCGCAAAAGTTATAGCGTCTATAAATTATGGGATATTTTTATGGAATTTTTTTTTTTTACTAGTAATGGTGGCGATCTGTTTTCTTTTAGCAGGACATTGCAGAGGACAAATTGGACACCTAACTGACACTTTTGACACTTTTTTGGGGACCAGTGGCACTAATACAGTGATTAGTGCTAAAAATATGCACTGTTACTGTACTAATGACACTGTGTCAGGGAATCAACAGCAGGAGAAGGGCTCTAGGACCCAACATCTCTACCAGCACTTATGGCAGGAGAAGGACTTTAGGACCCAGCATCTCTGTCAGAAGGACTTTAGGACCCAGTATCTCTACCAGCAGGTCACATGGGCCTATATAAGGAAGTCTGCTAGTGTCTGCAATTGCTGGTTTGTCTTCAGCCCCCCCTGTGTTCCTGTGCCCTGTATTATCTGTTGATCTGATCTCCTGTGTACCGACCCAGCTTGTTTGACCTGCTCTTCCTGATCCTCTGGCTTGACCCTTTGGCTTGCACCTGACTTCCTCCTGCCTGCTCCCAGCATCTGACCCCGGCCTGGCTTTTGGACTCTGCTTATCTTGCTCCCTGTACTAAGACGCAGCTGATCTTAGGTCATTCTGATCCTGGACTGTCTCTCTGTGAATGACCCCTGGCCTGGCTCCCGGCTCCGCTATTCAGTTATTCCACTGGACTCTGTCTCCTGGACCTCCGGCACCCGTGCTTCTGTGGGCACCACACCTGCTGTTCCACCTTCAGTGGTTTGCTGCGCTCAGCCACAAGGTGAGCCCTCCCAGCATCTCGGCCTCCTACCAAGTTATTGACACACTGGCAGGGAAGGGGTTAACATCAGGGGCGATCAAAGGATTAAGTGTGGCCCTAGGGGATGATTGCTAACTGCAGGGGGGGTTTCTTTGACTGGGGGAAGACAGAGATTGGTGTTCCTGCTTGCCCTGTCAGAACTGCGATCTGCCTTGTTGTTGTTCTGCCTGTTGATAATGTAAATTTGAACTGACTTTTTAATGTTATGGGAAAAATGGGCTTTCACAATCCTATTTTGCCCTTTTTTCAACAAATGTATGTTACAAAAGGGTACTAGACAAGGGTGCTCTTTGTCACCCTTGTTGTTCAATATTTCCATAGAGCCCCTGTATAAACATTTAGTACCCATTATGGAATAAATGGCCATAAATGTGGGAGGTAGATACAGTGGGGACGGAAAGTATTCAGACCCCCTTCAATGTTTCACTCTTTGTTATATTGCAGCCATTTGCTAAAATAATTTAAGTTCATTTTTTTTTCTCATTAATGTACACACAGCACCCCATATTGACAGAAAAACACAGAATTGTTGACATTTTTGCAGATTTATTAAAAAAGAAAAACTGAAATATCACATATTCCTAAGTATTCAGACCCTTTAGTAGAAGCACCCTTTTGATCTAATATAGCCATGAGTCTTTTTGGGAAAGATGCAACAAGTTTTTCACACCTGGTTTTCGGGATCCTCTGCCATTCCTGCTTGCAGATCCTCTCCAGTTCTGTCAGGTTGGATGGTAAACGTTGGTGGACAGCCATTTTTAGGTCTCTCCAGAGATACTCAATTGGCTTTAAGTTAGGGCTCTGGCTGGGCCATTCAAGAACAGTCACAGAGTTGTTGTGAAGCCACTCCTTCATTATTTTAGCTGTGTGCTTAGGGCCATTGCCTTGTTCGAAGGTAAACCTTTGGCCCAATCTGAGGTCCTGAGCACTCTGGACAAGGTTTTCGTCCCGGATATCTCTGTACTTGGCCGCATTCATCTTTCCCTCGATTGCAACCAGTCGTCCTGTCCCTGCAGCTGAAAAACACCCCCACAGCATGATGCTGCCACCACCATGCTTCACTGTTGGGACTGTATTTGACAGATAATGAGCATTGTCCGTTTTTCTCCACACATATCGCTTAAAATTAAGGCCAAAAAGTTCTATCTTGGTCGCATCAGACCAGAGAAACTTATTTCTCACCATCTTGGAGTCCTTCATGTGTTTTTTAGCAAACTCCACGGGGCTTTCACGTGTCTTGCACTGAGGAGAGGCTTCCGTCAGGCCACTCTGCCATAAAGCCCTGACTGGTGGAGTGCTGCAGTGATGGTTGACTTTCTACAACTTTCTCCCATCTCCCAACTGCATCTCTGGCGCTCAGCCACAGTGATCTTTGGGTTCTTCTTTACCTCTCTCACCAAGGCTCTTCTCCCCCGATAGCTCAGTTTGGCCGGACGGCCAGCTCTAGGAAGGGTTCTGGTAATCCCAAACGTCTTCCATTTAAGGATTATGGAGGCCACTGTGCTCTTAGGAACCTTAAGTGCAGCAGAAATTTTTTGTAACCTTGGCCAGATCTGTTCCTTGCCACAATTGTGTCTCTGAGCTCTTTAGGCAGTTCCTTTGACCTCATGATTCTCATTTGCTCTGACATGCACTGTGAGCTGTAAGGTCTTATATAGACAGGTGTTTTTGAATCAGATTAAACTCCCAGCACTGACAGAAACTCAACTGTCTTCCTTGAACGTACCATTTTCTGAGCAGGAAATCCTCGCAACCATTGCCTCATTACCCTCCGGGAAGGCCCCAGGACCTGACAGCCTTACAAGAGAGTATTTCAAGCAATTCTCAAACCACTTACTCCCCCACTTGACAAAACTTTTCAATAATTCTGCCTCCTCTTCAATGTTCGCTACAGAGTCGTTGGCTGCTCTCATAATCACACTCCCGAAGCCGGGTAAAGAACCAACCTCCCCTCAAAACTTTCGTCCAATTTCCCTACTGAATCTTGACTTAAAAATATATGCCAAAACCATTGCTAGGAGCCTGATGACAATAATGCCAGACCTCATACACAAAAGACCAGTCGGTAATCATTAAAGGGAGACAAGCACCAGACACAACAAGATGCATGATTGACCTGATACACCATGTGGAGTCCAGCGGAACACCTTCTCTGCTTCTCTCTTTGGATGCAGAGAAGGCATTTGACAGGGTTCACTGGTCTTACCTACAGAAAGTACTACTTAAATTCGGTTTTAAAGACCACATTTACAGGGCTATTATGGCACATTATACCACCCCATCGGCGCAAGTATACTCAGCCAGTATAATATCTCAACCATTCCATATTATGAATGGTACATGCCAAGGGTGCCCCCTTTCACCATTAATATTCAACCTAGTAATGGAACCATTGGCAGAGCACATACGTACAAACTCTTATGCCCTGTACACACGATCGGACATTGATCGGACATTCCGACAACAAAATCCATGGATGTTTCGAATGGCTCAAACTTGTCTTGCATACACGCGGTCGCACAAAGTTGTTGTAAAATGAACGCGGTGATGTAAAACACGTACGTCGGGACTATAAATGGGGCAGTAGCCAATGGCTTTCGTCTGCTGAGCATGCGTGGCACTTTGTGCGTCGGATTTGTGTACACACGGTTGAAATTTAACCGATCAGATTTTGTTGTTGGAAAGTTTTATATCCTGCTCTCAAACTTTGTGTGTCGGAAATTCTGACGGAAAAAGTCAGATGGAGCCCACACACAATTGGAATTTCCGACAACACAATCCAATTGCACTTTTTCCGTCAGAAAATCCGACCGTGTGTACAGGGAATAAGATCAGGGGGATAAATATAGGAACCACCTCACACAAGATTAGTCTTTTTGTGGATGATGTGATACTGATCCTCACAAACCCAACCTCATCTCCAGCAGAAGCTCAAAAAACACTAGACTGGTTTGGAAGCATATCCTACTACAAACTAAATACGACCAAGTCACACATTCTAGATCTAAAAGTAGATGCCACCACTAAGAACCTGCTGCAGACCCAATACCCCTTCTCCTGGCCAGACCACAACATTTCTTATCTAGGAGTGCAGCTCATAAGATCGACCAAACACCTTTTCTCGACCAACTTAAAACCTCTTCTGACCAAGCTACGACTAAGCTCCCAACACATAACCAAGCTTGAACTATCTTGGTCCGACCAGACTGGCAGCATTTAAAATGCTTCACCTACCATAAATTCTCTATATGTTCAGAACCCTCCCCATCCCCATTCCTAAATGCTACTTCAATCGTTACAAACTCTGTTCAACCAATGTATCTGGCACGGGACTAAACCTAGATGTGCACGCTCAAAACTTAGGAAACATAAGTCAGCGGGAGGCTCTGGGACAATTGATTTCGAGGACTACCACACAGCAGTGTTGGACCAACTTATCGAACGGTTCCAAAAACACCCTGGTGAAATATGGGGTACAATCGAAAATTTGACACTTCTATGCCCCAATCTGAGATAGTGAATAATGAGCACCCCACGGGGACCCAAATTACCCAAGGCTCTCCTCCCCACCATGATAGCCGTGGCTAACGCATGGCAAAAATTAACCCATGACAGTCACAATAGCCCAAACACTCCTCACTTCCCGATTCCAATCGAATCTCAAATCTCTACACCACCTTTCACACAATCTGTCACTGACTCAGTGGTCTAGGAAAGGAATCACATCTATCCAACATTATTCCGGGATTCCTGCCCAAAACCTTACTCTGTCCTCTAAAAGAAATTTATCTTGCCCCACACAGACTTCTTTACTGTCATCCGTGTCAAACACTGCATTGGCGAGCTCAGACTTCCTCTTTATACAATCCCAGTCACAGTCTGAGAATATATGACATCCTCCTTCTCTAAAACGAAGGGAATATCTTTATTATACAATATCTTACACCAAAAACTCCAATTCACGAAAACGTCCCCACACATACATTGGGATAACGATCTGGGTATATCTTTCACAGAACAGCAGTGGGAACGAGCACTACGGTCCATTTACAAAGCAACAAAATGCTACGCATTGTGGGAACTCACCCCAAAAATGTCCCTTAGGTGGTATTTAACCCCCTCAAAGTTAGCATCATATAATTCAAGTACAGCGGACGAATGCTGGAGATGCAATTCAGGAAAAGGAGACATATTCCACATCTTTTGGAAGTGCAAACCTATCCAAACCTTTTGGAATACCATCTTCTGAATCATCACTCACATAACATACCAGTACATATCCCCTACTCCGGGACTGGCACTCCTAAATTTAACTTAAGACGAGATACCTCATCCATTCAGACACGTGACGACACACATTCTCTTGGCGGCTAGACTGACATAACAAGATTATGGAAAACAGATAGGGCCCCTTCCACTAACCAGTTCCTAGAACTAGTAAACCTCTATTACAGCTATGAGTTGATGATGGCCTCCAGCGGCGGTACTTTAACCAAAGAAAAAAGAAGGTGGGCACCGTGGGAACAGTGGTCCAGTGCCGCTAAATTTTTATGAAACCCACAACTATTACCATGGTCTGTTCTTACTGTGATAGCAGGTTGGGCATTACTGTTTTCAAACAAAGTTGCAATTATAAGAAATGTGTTGCATAAAACTTATAGTACTGCCCTCCCCTGGGCTACATAAGAGTTCCCATAGGGGTACCCGGGGGAGCGAACCACAAGCCTGGTATTTGGTTAACATATTTCAGCATTCCCAAGTACACAATACAGTTTCTAGTTTTCTGTTTAAATGGTATACAAGTCTGTATCTCAACGTTACCATGTATAAGATACCATGTAAATTGATATACAATGTTCACATTGGGTTCTTTTAGATATTTTATAAACAATAAAAAACTATTATTGAAAAAATTATAGAGATCGTACGAGCACACACTGGAGAGATAGATTTGGCAACAGATGAAAAGATCAGTGATGACACAAACCTTCCTCCTACTCCCGCTCAGCACTGCTGCGGTGTTACTTTCCTGGATCCTCCAAAGTAAACGCTCCATGTAAGGATGTATGTTATGGAATAGAAGAGAGAGGCTTCATGGTGCAGTACTTTAAGAAGGTTTTATTCAAAAAAGGGTTTTTCCATCAGCACTTACATCCAACACGAGCGGTATACAAACAATTTAAAACAGCCGTGGCTCAAGCCAGCCAGCTGATGCGTGATGACGTCAAGATCTATAGCTCCAACCAACGCGTTTCCCCATAGAAGGCATCGACTGGGAAAGGAGACTCACCCCATTTGAGCTTATTTGCTCCGTAAATATACCCCAACAGCACCTAATTTATACTGGTCATTCTTTTTTATTCAATGACTAGCTGTCCAACACTAGGAAGGCTTGCATGGCTTGCAAGAGAGATCTAGCCCTGGACTTGTTTGCTGGAGGCTAGGATCATAGCCACACCAACATTCATAAAGGCTCCCTAAATGTGATAATGAAGGAAAATGGCCATAAGATAAAATCAAAGTGGTACTGAGCCCCAAATTTGCCCCTACAACTTCTAAAGCCTGTTGGAGATGTGACACAGAACCTGGCACTCTCTTACACATATGGTGGACCTGCCTGCTTCTCCTGCCTGTTTCTCCTGATAATGCACATGATAAATGCTGCTAAGATTTGCATCCTGATACACTGGGGTGCAACCTATACGCTGTCTATCCAGGATTGGCTCATCAGACTGCACAAAATAGAGATAGAAAAATTGAATTGTATAGCACATGAAACCACCTCAAAATTCTCACATACCTGGGCCTGCTGGCTGCAGGCTACTTCCAAGCAACAAATACACAAGACTAATGAGAGACTCCTCTTAACTCTATGGGTTTGATATACTAAAACTGGAGAGTGCAAAATCTGGCGCAGCTGTGCATGGTAACCAAACAGCTTTTAATTTCAGCTTGTTCAATTAAGCTTTGACAAAGAACCCAGTTGCTGATTGGTTTCTATGCAGAGCTGCAGCAGATTTTACACTTTTCAGTTTTAGTAAATCAACCCCTATGTGTCTTAAGGCAATTCCTCCCCTAGAACTTTGTCTCTTTATGTTAAATCATAGCAGACACTTCACCCGCCTCCGGTGATTGAGATGGGAGGGACTGTCAGTTTACACCCTTTCCCACATGTACCCACTCTCCCCTCCCAACATTCCAGTTGCCCCCTTCTTCCCCGGTTCCACTCCTTCCCCTCTACCTCTCCCCACATGTATCCATTCCCCCTCACTTTTTTTCTTTGTTCTCTTCTCCCTTTCTCTCCTTGACACAATTTTTTTCCCCCATGTTTTTCCATCTTTATTTCCTTTGATACTTTCCCTAACTTTCTGTCTACCATTGGCATGATCCTAGCATTTCTTCGGAGGAATTTCTTTCCAACGGGTCCGGCTACCACTATTTTTTCAGTCTATGTGCCGTGAGGACCCCTCCTTATCGCTAAACCCTTTCAGAAGCCCATTACCGGTACTTAACACCAGGAGTTAGGTTTTTGGTACACCGTCCAGAACCATGCAAAACAATAATACTTTCAAAATGTATTACTAATATGGTACACAGGTAATCCGCCCCTTCCTATGTGCCAAACACTGCACTCATGGGACTAAAGCCTCACACTCAGCAGCCACTTAAATACTCAAAACTGTGCAAATTAATATTAAATGATTCACTATAAACTTGCCCTCACCAATAGTAAAATCAAATGTTTTTAACAGCACAATGTGAACTTGTGTTTATAATAAACAGACATTATGTGAACCATCTGTATAATAAACTTATATCAAAAACTAATAGCAAACATATAAAGTCCAATAATTAGTGAAACGTAGTGATGTAAATGATGGTACATAACATCAAATGATAAATCTTCAGTGATAATATCTTCCACCACACCGCTGTGATTTGTGACTTCCACTCCCCTTCAGCGAGCACACTCACCAGCTCTTTTTGCCTTACACTCTGGTGTTCGGCTCACAGGCTTTTCCCACACAGTAGGGGGCAAAGTAGTAACCTCCAATCAATCCCCGTTTAGTATCCAGAGTATATATGCAAACGCTCTCTTTATTTGTAATAATAAGTGGTATGGTGGGATCCAAAGTTAAAGCGGAGCGCCACCGAAAAAAAAAAAATTTAAAAGTCAGCAGCTACAAATACTGCAGCTGCTGACTTTTAAAACATGGACACTTACCTGTCCAGGGCGCCCGCGATGTCGGCACCCGAGGCCGAAGTGTCTCTCCATCCTCGGGTGCTGCCACCTCCATCTTCGGTAAGGGAATCAGGAAGTGAAGCCGTGTGGCTTCACTTCCCGGTTCCCTACTGCGCATGTGCGAGTCGCGCAGCGCAATACGGATGGTCCCTGCTGCCTCTGGGACCCATGTGTTTCCCAGCAGGCAGCGGGGAGGGAGCAGGAAGTGGCGTAAATAACCGCAGATTCTGCGGCTATCTATGCCGGAAGTGGGTACAGATATCTGTATTATACAGGTATCTGTACCCCCCTCCCCCCTGAAAGGTGCCAACTGTGTCACCGGAGGGGGGGAGGAATCTGATGAGTGGAAGTTCCACTTTTGGGTGGAACTCCACTTTAAGCCTGTCTCCATGTGTTCATCTCTAACTAGAGATAATTAGGTTATCACATTTAAGTGTTCACACACACTTTCTTTGAGGTAATTTTAGTTTTTTTAGCGCCGCTATTTGATTTCACTATTGGTGAGGGCGAGTTTATAGTGAATCATTTATTATTAATTAAAACAATAATACTACAGTAAGTGCATAGTTCAATTACCTATTCTATTAACTGTTTTCTACCTCTGTTTAGGGATGAGCTTCGTGTTCGAGTCGAACCCATGTTCGACTCGAACATCGGCTGTTCGGTCGTTCGCCGAATTGCGAACGATATGGGCCGTTCGCGCCAAATTCGTGTGGCGCGTCACGGCCCATAATTCACTGCGGCATCGCAGTGCATTGCTGGCTGATGATTGGCCAAGCATGCACTATGACCCGCATGCTTGGCCAATCACAGCGCCGTCAGTAGAGAGAGCTGTAATTGGCCAAAGCCAGGGTGGCTTTGGCCAATTATGGCTCAGGGGATTTAGTACACACCCCACACTATATAAGGCCGCCTGCACGGCGGCCCTGTGTAGTGTGTGTTCCGGTGTGCTGAGAGATAGAGAGAGAGAGAGACAGTGTCATTTGATTTGAGTTAGATAGATTAGGCAGAACAGTCAGTCAGTTAGCTGCACTTACAGTGTATTGTGTATATATATGCATCCCAGGTGTTGCATATATATATATACACTGTATTCAGTTTAGCTAGATCCGTTCCTGTTATCTTCTATCTAGACTATTTACATTTAGTGCAGTGTGTCCTGCTCACAGTGTTCAGCTAGATCCGTTCCTGCTATTTACATTCAGTGCAGTGCGTCCTGCTCACAGTGTTCAGCTAGATCCGTTCCTGCTATTTACATTCAGTGCAGTGCGTCCTGCTCACAGTGTTCAGCTAGATCCGTTCCTGCTATTTACATTCAGTGCAGTGCGTCCTGCTCACAGTGTTCAGCTAGATCCGTTCCTGCTATTTACATTCAGTGCAGTGCGTCCTGCTCACAGTGTTCAGCTAGATCCGTTCCTGCTATTTACATTCAGTGCAGTGCGTCCTGCTCACAGTGTTCAGCTAGATCCGTTCCTGGTATTTACATTTAGTGCAGTGCGTCCTGCTCACAGTGTTCAGCTAGATCCGTTCCTGCTATTTACATTCAGTGCAGTGCGTCCTGCTCACAGTGTTCAGCTAGATCCGTTCCTGGTATTTACATTTAGTGCAGTGCGTCCTGCTCACAGTGTTCAGCTAGATCCGTTCCTGCTATTTACATTCAGTGCAGTGCGTCCTGCTCACAGTGTTCAGCTAGATCCGTTCCTGCTATTTACATTCAGTGCAGTGCGTCCTGCTCACAGTGTTCAGCTACATCCGTTCCTGCTGTTTACATTCAGTGCAGTGCGTCCTGCTCACAGTGTTCAGCTAGATCCGTTCCTGCTATTTACATTCAGTGCAGTGCGTCCTGCTCACAGTGTTCAGCTAGATCCGTTCCTGCTATTTACATTCAGTGCAGTGCGTCCTGCTCACAGTGTTCAGCTACATCCGTTCCTGCTGTTTACATTCAGTGCAGTGCGTCCTGCTCACAGTGTTCAGCTAGATCCGTTCCTGCTATTTACATTCAGTGCAGTGCGTCCTGCTCACAGTGTTCAGCTAGATCCGTTCCTGCTATTTACATTCAGTGCAGTGCGTCCTGCTCACAGTGTTCAGCTAGATCCGTTCCTGCTATTTACATTCAGTGCAGTGCGTCCTGCTCACAGTGTTCAGCTAGATCCGTTCCTGCTATTTACATTCAGTGCAGTGCGTCCTGCTCACAGTGTTCAGCTAGATCCGTTCCTGCTATATACATTTAGTGCAGTACGTCCTGCTCACAGTGTTCAGCTAGATCCGTTCCTGTTATCTTCCTACTGACAGGCAGGCTTGTCTGGTTACAGTATATAAAGCTACCTGAAGAAAATTACAGGTGTTCTTTTTGATCCTATTAGTACCACGGTCAGGCAGCTAGACTATTTACATTTAGTACAGTGTGTCCTGCTCACAGTGTTCAGCTAGATCCGTTCCTGTTATCTTCCTACTGACAGGCAGGCTTGTCTGGTTACAGTATATAAAGCTACCTTAAGAAAATTACAGGTGTTCTTTTTGATCCTATTAGTACCACGGTCAGGCAGCTAGACTATTTACATTTAGTACAGTGTGTCCTGCTCACAGTGTTCAGCTAGATCCGTTCCTGTTATCTTCCTACTGACAGGCAGGCTTGTCTGGTTACAGTATATAAAGCTACCTTAAGAAAATTACAGGTGTTCTTTTTGATCCTATTAGTACCACGGTCAGGCAGCTAGACTATTTACATTTAGTACAGTGTGTCCTGCTCACAGTGTTCAGCTAGATCCGTTCCTGTTATCTTCCTACTGACAGGCAGGCTTGTCTGGTTACAGTATATAAAGCTACCTTAAGAAAATTACAGGTGTTCTTTTTGATCCTATTAGTACCACGGTCAGGCAGCTAGACTATTTACATTTAGTACAGTGTGTCCTGCTCACAGTGTTCAGCTAGATCCGTTCCTGTTATCTTCCTACTGACAGGCAGGCTTGTCTGGTTACAGTATATAAAGCTACCTTAAGAAAATTACAGGTGTTCTTTTTGATCCTATTAGTACCACGGTCAGGCAGCTAGACTATTTACATTCAGTGCAGTGCGTCCTGCTCACAGTGTTCAGCTAGATCCGTTCCTGGTATTTACATTCAGTGCAGTGCGTCCTGCTCACAGTGTTCAGCTAGATCCGTTCCTGGTATTTACATTTAGTGCAGTGCGTCCTGCTCACAGTGTTCAGCTAGATCCGTTCCTGGTATTTACATTTAGTGCAGTGCGTCCTGCTCACAGTGTTCAGCTAGATCCGTTCCTGGTATTTACATTTAGTGCAGTGCGTCCTGCTCACAGTGTTCAGCTAGATCCGTTCCTGCTATTTACATTCAGTGCAGTGCGTCCTGCTCACAGTGTTCAGCTAGATCCGTTCCTGCTATTTACATTTAGTGCAGTGCGTCCTGCTCACAGTGTTCAGCTAGATCCGTTCCTGCTATTTACATTCAGTGCAGTGCGTCCTGCTCACAGTGTTCAGCTAGATCCGTTCCTGCTATATACATTTAGTGCAGTACGTCCTGCTCACAGTGTTCAGCTAGATCCGTTCCTGTTATCTTCCTACTGACAGGCAGGCTTGTCTGGTTACAGTATATAAAGCTACCTGAAGAAAATTACAGGTGTTCTTTTTGATCCTATTAGTACCACGGTCAGGCAGCTAGACTATTTACATTCAGTGCAGTGCGTCCTGCTCACAGTGTTCAGCTAGATCCGTTCCTGGTATTTACATTCAGTGCAGTGCGTCCTGCTCACAGTGTTCAGCTAGATCCGTTCCTGCTATTTACATTCAGTGCAGTGCGTCCTGCTCACAGTGTTCAGCTAGATCCGTTCCTGCTATTTACATTTAGTGCAGTGCGTCCTGCTCACAGTGTTCAGCTAGATCCGTTCCTGCTATTTACATTCAGTGCAGTGCGTCCTGCTCACAGTGTTCAGCTAGATCCGTTCCTGCTATATACATTTAGTGCAGTACGTCCTGCTCACAGTGTTCAGCTAGATCCGTTCCTGTTATCTTCCTACTGACAGGCAGGCTTGTCTGGTTACAGTATATAAAGCTACCTGAAGAAAATTACAGGTGTTCTTTTTGATCCTATTAGTACCACGGTCAGGCAGCTAGACTATTTACATTTAGTACAGTGTGTCCTGCTCACAGTGTTCAGCTAGATCCGTTCCTGTTATCTTCCTACTGACAGGCAGGCTTGTCTGGTTACAGTATATAAAGCTACCTTAAGAAAATTACAGGTGTTCTTTTTGATCCTATTAGTACCACGGTCAGGCAGCTAGACTATTTACATTCAGTGCAGTGCGTCCTGCTCACAGTGTTCAGCTAGATCCGTTCCTGCTATATACATTTAGTGCAGTACGTCCTGCTCACAGTGTTCAGCTAGATCCGTTCCTGTTATCTTCCTACTGACAGGCAGGCTTGTCTGGTTACAGTATATAAAGCTACCTGAAGAAAATTACAGGTGTTCTATCCCAGCTTAGTGCAGCTACAGGCCATTAGTATGTCTGGAAGGCCAAGAAGGAGAGGCAGACAGTCACAAGCCAATAAGAGAGGGCAAGCAGGCTCTGTGTCTAGTGCTGGTCGTGGAGACGGTGCATCCTCATCAGCACGTGGCCATGGGACACGCTTGGCCTTTTTTTCGGCAGCTGGCCGTGTTGAGCCGCAACATGCGGAAGACTTGGTCGAGTGGATGACCAAGCCGTCCTCATCCTCCTCATCCTCTCTCACCCATGCCCAGGGTGCTTTGTCTGGCAAAGCAGCGGCCTCTTCCCTCAGCTCAATGTCATCAGTGACTCCTTCCCTAGCTCCACCATGTCCTCATGAGGATTCCCTCGAACTGTTTGACCACAGTGTTGGGTACATGCTCCAGGAGGATGCCCAGCGTTTGGAAGGCTCTGATGATGATACTGAGCTCAATGAAGGCAGTAACATGAGCACGGACAGAGGGGGTGCCCAAGAAGGACAGCAATCTGGCAGTCATGCTCCCCCTGCTGCAGCATACTGCCAGGTTTGCTCCAGTGATGAGGAGGGAGGGGATGATGAGGTCACTGACTCAACGTGGGTGCCTGATAGGAGAGAGGAGGAGGAGGAGGAGGTGGCACATCACCAACTAGGCAGGATGCCCTCCAGGGGCCAGCCTAAGGGCAGCACATTGACTGCATCACACCCCAAAGCTCCACATGTGCAGGGCGCTGCAGTCTCTGCGCGTTATTCAAAAAGTTCTTTGGTGTGGGCCTTTTTTGAGACGAGTGCATCAGATCGCACCGCTGCTATTTGCAACATATGTCTCAAGCGTATCTCGCGTGGCCAAAACATCTCCCGCTTGGGTACCACATGCTTGACCAGACATATGTTGACCTGCCATGCAGTTCGTTGGCAAGCGTATCTAAAAGACCCACACCAAAGAACAAAGACGATCTCTCCTTGCTCCTCATCAGCTGAGATTTCCAACCCCACTAGACCTTCAGTCCTCTCTGCGACCTGCAGTGAGAGGAATGAAGGTGTAGAATTAGGTGTGTCACAGCCAAGTACTTGTGGGCAATCTGCTTTTGGTACACCGACGTCAGATTGTACCAGGCAAATTTCCCTGCCCCAGCTGCTGCACCGCCGAAAGAAGTTTGCTCCCAGCCATCCACATGCCCAGCGGTTGAATGCTAGCTTGGCAAAATTGCTAGCACTTCAACTGCTGCCTTTTCAGTTGGTAGACTCTGCCCCCTTCCGTGAGTTTGTGGAATGTGCGGTTCCTCAGTGGCAGGTACCCAAACGCCACTTTTTCTCACGGAAGGCGATTCCGGCTCTCTACCGGCATGTGGAAGGCAATGTCCATGCCTCGCTGGACAGGGCGGTCAGCGGTAAGGTGCATATTACCGCTGACTCATGGTCCAGCAGGCATGGACAGGGACGTTACTTAAGTTTCACGGCGCATTGGGTGGCTCTGCTGGCAGCTGGGAAGGATGCAGGACAAGGTGCAGTAGTGTTGGAGGTTGTTCCGCCACCACGCCTCCAAAATGCTGATTGTGACACACCTCTCTCCTCCACCCCCTCCTCTTCTTCTTCCTCCATGGCCTCTTCCTCGGAACCAGCGGTGCTCCGTAGGCGTTCAAGGGGCTACGCAAGTACGCAGGCCAAAAGATGCCATGCGGTGCTTGAGCTGGTGTGCTTGGGGGACAGGAGCCACACTGGGGCAGAGGTTCTGTCAGCTCTGCAGGGGCAGGTTCAGAGGTGGTTGACGCCACGCCAACTTAAGGCAGGAATGGTGGTTTGCGACAATGGCACCAACCTCCTCTCTGCCCTCCGACAGGGACAACTGACCCATGTGCCCTGTTTGGCTCACGTCCTTAACTTGGTGGTGCAGCGGTTCTTGGGCAGGTACCCGGGCTTACAGGATGTCCTGAGGCAGGCCAGGAAAGTCTCTGTGCATTTCCGCCGGTCATATAATGCCAGTGCTCGGCTGACGGACCTCCAAAAGGAGTTTAACCTGCCCAAGAACCGCCTAATCTGTGACATGCCCACCAGGTGGAACTCGACGTTGGCCATGCTGCAGCGGCTGCACACGCAGCAGAGGGCCATCAATGAGTACCTGTGCGACTATGGCACCAGGACAGGGTCAGGGGACCTTGGTTTTTTTTCCCCACGCCAGTGGGCCATGATCAGGGATGCATGCACTGTCCTGTCACCATTCGAGGAGGCCACGAGGATGGTGAGCACTGACAGTGCATGCATCAGTGACACTGTCCCCCTTGTCCACCTGTTGGAGCACACGCTGCGTGGAATAATGGACAGGGCACTTGAGGCAGAACAGAGGCAGGAAGAGGAGGACTTCCTTAGCTCTCAAGGCCCCCTTTATCCAGACAGTGTTCCTGCGTGCCCGCCGATCACACAGGAAGAGGACGAGGAGGAGGAGGAGGAGGAGGAGGAGATAGATTGTGTCAGTATGGAGGTGGAGCCTGGCACTCAGCATCAGCAGTCTTTAAGGGATCAGTCCCAAGGAACACATGGACTTGTACGTGGCTGGGAGGAGGTGGCTGCGGACGTTGTTGTCCTTAGTGACCCAGAGGACTCCGGACCGAATGCCTCAGCAAACCTACGCTGCATGGCCTCCCTGATCCTGCAAAGCCTGCGTAAGGATCCTCGTATTCGTGGTATCAAGGAGAAGGACCAATACTGGCTGGCAACCCTCCTTGATCCACGTTACAAGGGTAAGGTTGCGGACCTTATCTTGCCATCGCAGAGGGAGCAGAGGATGAAACATCTTCGGGAGGCCTTGCAGAAAGGTCTGTGCAACGCGTTCCCAGAGACTGGGAGGTTACAAACTCCTGTTTCTGGACAACGTGTTGCTGAGGCTTCGGTCAGTCAAAGAAGGAGCGGTGGAGAAGGTGGCCGTCTGACCGATGCGTTCAGATAATTTTTTGGTCCGCAGCCCCAAGGTATGATCGGTTCCAGCAACCATCGCCAGCGTCTGTTTTACATGGTGCAGGAATACCTAGGGGCAAGATCAGACTTGGACACCTTTCCCACCGAAAATCCTCTGGGTTACTGGGTCTTGAGGATGGATCACTGGCCAGAGCTTGCACAGTATGCAATTGAGCTTCTGGCCTGTCCTGCATCCAGCGTTCTTTCGGAACGCACATTCAGTGCTGCTGGAGGCGTGGTAACCGATCACAGGGTGCGTCTGTCCACCGACTCGGTCGATCGGCTGACCTTCATAAAAATGAATCAGTCTTGGATCACCACCAGCTACCAAGCACCTGATGCAGATGTAACCGAATAATTTTTTTTGAAATCTCAGATCCCTTCAAAGACTGCCTATGCTGATGCTGAGTGACTATCCCTGAGTAATTATCCTCTTCCTCCTCAATCATCACGCTGATAGCTTGTAAGAACATTTTTGGTTCTGGGTGCCACCACCAGTGCCTAAGGCACAATTTTTCAGCCCCTGTTTAACAGGGGCGTGTAATTACAATTTTTGATGTAATACTTTGCAGCAGGGCTCGTTCCTGCATTCCAACTAGAGTGTCTGTGAGGGGTTGCAGTGTTGTGGCACCAGCACCAGTGCCTAAGACCCAATTTTTCAGCCCCTGTCTAACAGGGGCGTGTAATTACAATTTTTGATGCAATACTTTGCAGCAGGGCTTGTTCCTGCGTTTCAACTAGAGTGTCTGTGAGGGGTTGCAGTGTTGTGGCACCAGCACCAGTGCCTAAGACCCAATTTTTCTGCCCCTGTCTAACAGGGGCGTGTAATTACAATTTTTGATGCAATACTTTGCAGCAGGGCTCGTTCCTGCGTTCCAACTAGAGTGTCTGTGAGGGGTTGCAGTGTTGTGGCACCAGCACCAGTGCCTAAGGCCTAATTTTTCAGCTCCTGTTCAACAGGGGCATGTAATTACAATTCTTGATCTAATATTTCACAGCAGGGCCCTGTGAGGGCTTACAGTGTTTTGGCCACAGCAACACCTAAGGCCCAAATTTCTGCTGAGTATATAGGGCAGGACCCTACTTTCAAACATCTAACTTACAAACGACTCCTACTTGCAAACGGAAGGAGACAACAGGAAGTGAGATGAAATCTACCCCTAAGGAAGGGAAATTCTCTCCTGTAAGAGTTAATATGGGAAAACAATTTCTCCTTTCCACTGATGCTTTCCAATCCTTGTTCCACAAAAAAACCCAAATTTTCCAAAAACATTTTTCATTGGGACAAAAAAGTGAGGTGAAATCTTCTGAAGAGGAGGAAAGACGCAAAACAAATGTCACAGGGGTGATAACCCTTCCCTATGTTTTCCAAAAAGCTTAGAAAAGATTTTTTGGCTGGAGCTAAACACATTAAAAATGTTCAAAATTACAAACAGATTCTACTTAACAACAAACCTACAGTCCCTGTCTTGTTTGCACCGCCTGAATACTGCTGTTCAGAGTATATAGGGACCTTTCCTTATTTTAATTTGGGTGCGGGGTTCCCCTTAATATCCATACAAGACCCAAAGGGCCTGGTAATGGACTGGGGGGTACCCATGCCGTTTGTCTCACTGATTTTCATCCATATTGCCATGACCCGACATGACATTAAACCCGCAAGCAGTTTTAAATGAGATTTTTTCCTTTAAAAATGACATTTGGTGCAGGGACTGTTCTAAACATGGGAAACACGCGTCACTTTACAGGCATACTATAGACACCCCCCAGGTACGATATTTAAAGGAATATTTCACTTTTTTTTTTTTACTTTAAGCATCATTAAATCACTGCTCCCGAAAAAACGGCCGTTTTTAAAAGTTTTTTTTGCATTGATACATGTCCCCTGGGGTAGGACCCGGGTCCCCAAACCCTTTTTAGGACAATACCATGCAAATTAGCCTTTAAAATGAGCACTTTTGATTTCGAACGTTCGAGTCCCATAGACGTCAATGGGGTTCTAACGTTCGTGCGAACTTGCGGTCCGTTCGCGGGTTCTGGTGCGAACCGAACCGGGGGGTGTTCGGCTCATCCCTACCTCTGTTCATTGTTATCATCTACGCCACTGTACATGCAGCATTTTCTTGTATTTTCTTAAAACCCAATCAAGTTTTTGTGGAAAAAGACATTGTTTGTAGATGAAGTTTGCATTCTCATTGCCAGACCTTCCTAAGATGTTCAGAATATTCAGAAAGTATTTGCTCACTATTATACATTTTATGGCTACAATTTTTTTTATAAAAAAGTGAAATCCTTCACCTCCCTTCCTCAGATCTTGAATACACCATACTAGTCTTAAAGTGGTGTCTGATAATATCACTTATTTAGATATTTCTACTGGGAAAACCACTTCCTCTTTATACCACCTAGCGGTGTGGTAGACGTCATGATCGACAATAGATCTATGTGGCGGGAGTCACTTTGGGCTGGGAACTTGTGGGACCCAGCTTACCCTAAAAAGCTCTGAAAATCCCTTGTCCAGCTCCCCTGGCCCCGCCTATGCATAAGTTACCCTGTGTCTATTAGGGGCACAGGGTGACCAAGAACCCCAGTCTGGTCTGCACTAACCAGACTCACTGTACAACCACACCATACTCAGCATTTCATTGTACCCCTGTTATCTAGGGTTTTATATGTGTGGTTAGTATTGAAAGAATGAAGGGGCTCTTTCACTTGGGACAGTAATATTTCTGAACAATATCCCTCGAGAAGTATATAAAGATAAATTAATTCCACCTTTCCGACTGCTGGAATATTGTATGAGCTTGGTCTCATAGTCTGCTGTAGAGTTTTTACTAGATCATTTGAGGTGTGGCTGTATCCCATTGTTCTATTGTTTCTGTCTGTCTTGGGAGCAACCTATTATGGGATTTTTATGTGTTTCTAGCATGTAGACCTGCTCCAGGAGACATGTATCAATGCAAAAAAAGTTTTAAAAATGGCAGTTTTTTCGGGAGCAGTGATTTTAATAATGCTTAAAGTGAAACAATAAAAGTGAAATATTGCTTTAATTTTCCTACCTTGGGAATGTCTATAGTATGCCTGTAAAGTGGCGCATATAAAATATATATAAAAACATACATACATATTTGAGGCTGGTTATAAACTGCTGCATGAGTGTAATTACATCTGAAAACACTCCCAGACATGAGAGAGAAACTCCAAGAATATATTTGTTTATAACAGATATTGGTAACCTACTGGTAGTGTATGCAGTGGGAAGCTGATAAATGTATGTTGTTTTTTGCACAAAGATTATAATAAGCTCTAATACTTCCATCAGGTGGAGCTTTTGAAAAACCCTTATGCCTTGTACAAACGGAGTTCCGTCAGAATTCCACTCAAGCTGTCTTGCATTCACACGGTCACACCAAATTCCTAACATCCAGAACACGGTGACGTACAACATGTAGAATGGGACTAGAAAATGGAAGTTCAATAGCCAGTAGCCAATAGCTTCTGTCTCGTACTTGCTTCAGAGCATGCGTCATTTTTGGTACACCGGAACAGCATACAGACGAGCGGTTTTCCCAATAGGAATTGGTTCCATCGGAAAAATTTAGAACATGTTCTCTTTCTAGGTCCGTCAGAATTTTCGACGTAAAAAGTCCGATGGGGCATACACATGATTGGAATATACAATGAAAAGCTCCCGCCTGACTTTTTCTGTCGGACATTCCGCTCGTGTGTACATGGCATTACAGTTAATTTGTGGTCTATCACTATCGTGCACTTTCACCTGAGAAGGGCGACCCGCTAGATCACTTTTTAGTATACAGGCAGTGCCATTCACCCCTAATTCCTCTAGTCTACCATGTCACTTGTTGAAGCATGAGTGTAGGATGAAGAGAAGCATAAGACTCTTTATTCAAACACAGTCACAAAGAGATATACACTCGGAGGACAATCCCCTTTCTTTGTATAATGACACAAGGTGGGGTAAACTTTACCTCCTCCAGTAACATGACACACAGGTGTATTCAACTTTGCAACAGTAGACCGTCTTATCAGCAGGGAGGGCTGTTGGAGGAATTCCCCCCTCTCTCCACTAGGGATGGGTGAACGGTTTGGCCCGAGCATAAGTACATATATACATATTGAAAACCGGAGATAACCAAGTGCAAATTACGCCACCCCTAACCTGTATTACCACCTCCGCGCTATGTTAATAAATGTCAAAACCCTACCAAAGCTGCCACTTAACAATAAAATGTATATAAACCAAATTCACCAAAAGAAAATTATGGCTGAAATAGTGGCGCTAATCCCCAGGTGGGGAGATGCCAGACACTCTTATCCAGCCAGTGAGCTGAATACAGACGTGACTAGAAAGAAAGTGAAAAAAACATATATTGCTAAATATCCCAAAAATAAAAATTTATATTTTGGGATATTTTACTTTTAATTTTTAATTTTTAATTAATTATTAATTTTTACTCTATTGAACAATTTATTTTATTTAATATTAATTTTTACTTTTTGGGATATTTAGCAATATATGTTTTTTTCACTTTCTTTCTAGTCACGTCTGTATTCAGCTCACTGGCTGGATAAGAGTGTCTGGCATCTCCCCACCTGGGGATTAGCGCCACTATTTCATCCATAATTTTCTTTTGGTGAATTCGGTTTATATACATATATACATAATACATATAAAATACAATGTACCCCTACCCATTCACATAGGGGGGCTGGGATCTGGGCGTCCCCTTGATAAAGGGGGCTTTCAGATTCCGATAAGCCCCCGCCTGCAGACCCCCACAACCACCAGGAAAGGGTTGTGGAGATGAGGCCCTTGTCCCCATCAACATGGGGACAAGGTGTTTTGGGGGGACCCCAAAGCACCCTCCCAATGTTGAGGACATGTGGCCTGGTATGGTTTAGGAGGGGAGGTGCACTCTCATCCCCCTCCTTTTCCTGCAGCCTGTTAGGTTGTGTGCTCGAATAAGGGTCTGGTTTGATTTTTGGGGGGACCCCATGCCATTTGTTTTTTTAATTTTGGCTCGGGGCTCCCCTTAATATCCATACCATACCTGAAGGGCCTGGTAGGGATTTTGGGGGGACCCCCACGCAATTTTTTTAAAATTTTGGTGCAGGGTTCCCCTTAATATCCATACCAGACCTGTAGGTCCTGGTATAGATGTTAAGGGGAACCCTGCACCAAAATTGACTGGAGGGGGCCCATGCTGTTTTTTTCAATGATTTTTCTTTATATTGCCGGAATCCGGCAATACATTACAGCCGCAAGAAGTTTTAGATGAATTTTTTTCCTTTACAAATGTAATTTTGCTGCTCTCATTCATAAAACTATGTACAGCTGCCGTGTAAGCAGCCTTACATAGTGTGGGGTGTAGACTCAGCCCCCTGAGCCATGATTGGCCAAAGGGACCCTGCCTTTGGCCAATCATGGCTCTCACAGCAGAGCGCGCTGTGATTGGCCAAAGCATGCAGTTCATTATGGTGCATTCCATGGGCGCTCAGATTTCCCATGAAGGCCCCATAATATTCAGTATTCGGCGAACAGGCGAACACCCGATGTTTGGGTCGAACTTACATTCGACTTGAACATTGGGCTCATCCCTATTTATTACTCCTTTATTACTCCTTGAATTTAGCTTTGGAAATAAATTTAATTGTAGACATAAAGTTTACCTTTGTTTATATTTTGCATCATTATCTTTCAATATGCCTCCAATTCCTTTCCGTAGTGTGCTAACTTTGACTGTTTGATTATGAAATAATTTTGAAGCATTGCCATTGTATTTGTGGAACTAAACTGACTTTAGGATCTCCGCTCCAGCATCTATTTAACCCCATCGGTGTGTGTTCCACTAAGAGTGCAGGTCAGGCCAGGGGTCCACACTGACTCCATGTAATCCACAGAACGAGTAGAGAGATATCTCGGTCACCGCACACCATTCAAGCCCAGTGTGCAATAGGTGACAGCAGCCTCAGCCTAACTCTATTAAGGCCACGCCAACTCCATCCAGGCCAAACCTATTGATGATGATGTACGGTTCCCATCTCAATGCTTTTTCTATGGAACAATCTAGAAAAAACACAATACAATATGTTTAAAATAACAAATCCATACTAGACCTATGAATTTTAGGGGGGCCCCAGGCTGTTTTTTTTACAATCCTCACCTATTTGTTTACATTTGCCTGTCAGCTGTTAATCCCAAGATGACAACAGAATCGGCTGGGTGGGAATATGTCACTGGTTGTTAGGGTGCCCAAGAGACCTGAGCAGGGGCCCTAAATGGGAAGCTGTTTCATTTAGCAGTATTAATAATACAGCTAAATGTTTCCCTTTCTGTTGCAGTGGGAGGTTTGGCTCTGCTGAACAGCTATGTATGTTGACTGTGCGCCAAACCTTCAATCAAGCAAAATTTGGAGCAAACCAGGGTTCGGGCTGAATAAGCAGCTCATGCCTAAAAATAATGTATTAGTAAATTAGAACTAGTTATGTATAAAAGTTAGAACTATATATATATGTGAGAGATCACTTTGGAACTAGTCAGGAATTATTAACTGCCAGGAATGAAATTGTCTGTCTTTCTTCATATTATTGCTAGCTTATCAATTGTCAACACTGACAATAACTACTATGGACAAAAGCTGTATTTAATATTTCCAGAAAAAAATATTTAAACAAAGCCAAACTTTAATAAACAAAAACATATTTTCAAATCCATATTAAATTAATGTCTTGCAATTGCAACTGTGTCAGCAGGAATAATCCGCAAATATTGTGCCTCTGGATATAGAAATAAAATGTGCGTAGGAATTGAACAGCTTTCTGAAAAAAATAATACAATAGATTTAAAACATATATTGGAGATATTAATCTATCATTTAGTAGGTTTACACATACTCTACCGTCAGCACTATTCGAATTAGTTTTTCCCTTGAGCAACACAGTCATTTAGATGGGAGTAGAATCAGAAAATGAGTTAGTTTATTGATAGAAAAACACACAGAAAACAGCCAGGTATTCTAGAAGTGCACCTTACCTTTGTTTTGTATAATCTCTCCACAAATAGATATTTAAGCCATCCATATATGAAAGTAGGGAACATCGGGTGATTGCCCGTTCCCAGAACAGCGAACATTATAGGGAGTTTGTGGGAAACTCAAGCGCCACAGAACTCCCCATAATGCACCTGACCTGCATGCTTTGGCCAATCACAGCGCCCTCTGCTAAGAGAGCCATAATTGGCCAAAAGCAGGGTTCCTTTGGCCAATCATGGCTCCGGGAGGACTAATGCCCCGTACACACGGTCGGATTTTCCGATGGAAAATGTCCGATCGGAGCGTGTTGTCGGAAATTCCGACCGTGTGTGGGCTCCATCGGACATTTTCCATCTGATTTTCCGACACACAAAGTTGGACAGCAGGAGATAAAATTTTCCGACAACAAAATCCAATCGCGTCAACCGTGTGTGGCCTGTTCCGACGCACAAAGTGCCACGCATGCTCAGAAGAAATCCTGAGACGGGACAGCTCATTCTGTTAAACTTAGCGTTCACAATGGATACAGCACTTTCGTCACGCTGCAATGTTAAAAATGGTTTAATACAGCGCACTCTCTTCTTCTTTATAATGTGACAAGAATTAAGTAGTTTTGCTGCTCATATTCACACACACTTCTCACAAACTTTTATTTGTGTTTTTTTATTGGGATTCCCTGAATATATTGTTATTAGTTGTCACATCTGACAGTTTTGTATTATTTTTTTTTTTTTCTTGGGATTTTAAGCCTTTTTTTTCTTTAATGTTTGGATTTTTTCAAAGGCTGATCTTTGTTCAATGTTATTTTTATTTTTACTCCCGAATATTTTTGTCTGTGTTTTGTGTGTCAAGTTACCCCAACACCATTGATATCTTTTATTATTTAATCTCAAGGAGATTGTTTGATGTTGGTGTCCCTTGTTCATTTCACATTGTATATTTGAAATGTACCTGAATCCTCACAAAAAAACTGTCCTTTTTGAAGTAAAACACATAGGAGAGTATAATTCAAAACAAAAATCCTTTATTAAGGGATCAGAACCAAACAAAGAGGAAGGCAACACTGGATCAACATGAGAAATTAGCGAAGCCTGGGACCCCCACGGCAGACATCAATTCTTCAACATCAAAATTGGTGGCCCGAGGAGTCCATATGTAAGGGAGGGCAGTCTGGTCCAGAATTTGCAGAGATCCGGATAGCAGCAGATGACATCTGTGTCCCCAGGCTGTGGTACTACAAGAGGCTGCATTTTTTGGCCGACCAGACTGAACCCAGGGCAATCACTGTCTGGTCTTCCTTCCACGCTTCCTTCCAGGCTGTGGCTGTGCAGTTGGAGATGTGGCAGGAGGAGGAGTAGGACCTGGAGGAGGAGGAGGACTGGGGGGACCTGGAGGAGAGGGAGGAGGAGGAGGAGGACCTGCAGGAGGAGGAGGAGGACCATCACAAAGGTGTGTCTGAGGTGTCATTTGGCCCCTCATACCTTTCTCAAGAGCCTCCAATATGAGGGCCTCACACATGGCTTGTTGGCCCTCCTCCATCCTCTGCATTTTATATGCAATGACGGCAGCAATGTCCTCCTCCACGGTCTGTCGTGCTCCCAGGACCTCTGTAGCCCTCCAAAAGAGTCCTCCAGTAGCCTCCTCTAGGGCACTCCTCCTACTGCCACTTTCTCTTTTCAGGGGGGGTGGAGGGACCTGCAGATCAGCCAGCCGGCTCGGCCCGGCCACCTCCTGGCTGAGACTTCCCTGTGTATGAAAAAGGGACATGGTTTTAGTTGTTGCTTCATCAATCACAATCCTAAATTAGTACTCCCAACTAACATCTAGTTAACATCATTGATTGTACAAGCTGAAATATTTAGAGGAATGCTATACCTGGCTCAATCTGGGCTCCTCCACATGCGGCCCGGAAGGCCCAGGTTGGGCGTCAGAAGCCTCAGCCGGGGGGGAAGGAAGCGTGGAAGGAAGACTGGAGAGGGATGGCCTGGGTTCAGTCTGGCCTGCCAGAAAATGCAGCCTGTCGTAGTAGAACATCCTGGGGACATAGATGTCATCTGCTGCTCCGGATCTCTGTGAATCCAGGACTTTCTTACGCTCCCTTAGATATGTGCTCCTCAGGCAACCAATTAATATCTTTAAATAGGTGATGTCTGCCGTGGGGATCACCTGCTTCACAATTTCACACAATTGCTCCAGTGCTGCCTTCCTCTTTGCTTGGTTCTTGAAATGGGGGTGGTTAATCTCCCACAGACAGGGCAGCTCCCTTAGCATCTCTACGAATACTGACATGAAGTCATTATCTTTGAGTAGCATATCCATGTTCACTGCAAGACACAACACAAGACAAAGCCTAATGTCAGACAAAACTCTCCTAATCTTGTTACAATATAGGCCTCAATCTAGAAGCAGTATAGGCACAAGTTTGTCTTTTACCTTCGTTCTTACGATCGGCGCGTCCAATGCTCCTTCCTCCGCTCACAGATCATGCGTAATACGCACGCGTGTTACGCTTTATACACACTGCGCATACGTGTAACTCCGCCCGCCCCTGACGTTCTTTCTATTCTATTCCCTGCCCCTTTTCGTTCGGCGCAGTGGGGGAAGAGCACATGGGGGAGTCACAGCATGTGCGTGCTAATTGCAGGAACGAGGAGGAGGAAAGCCCGGATCCGGACACGTCCCGATCCAGAAGGAGACGTTTTAAGGCCACAAATATGTCCTTTGGGGAGATGTTGGAGATGGTCCACATCATGAGGAAGTCCGACTATGACCGGAAGTATGGGCCTTACCCCAACCCCAATATCTGAAAGGCCAAGATCATGGCGAAAGTGATCAGGAGTCTTCTGAGGAATTTCGCAGTCCGAAGATCGAAAGATCAGCTCAGGAAGCGGTGGTCGGACCTGAAGTTAAGAGAGCCAGAGCAGTACCGAAAGATCCGGAGATTGCTGCAAAAAAGTAAGTAGTTGTGCTGTGTTCCTATTCTTTCTGTCTTTATTCCGTTCGTGCTGCTCCATATGCTTTTATTCATTGTAACGTTTAAAAGGGCAACTTTATTGTTCATGGGCCCATTATTCGTTCGTATCAAACATTTTTCTTTCGGCCTCTAAAACATCATTGTTTAGGCCATATGCATTTTCCCACATTTTTTTGGGCCTACTTGGATGCCAAATATTTGTTTGTGTAGATGGGTTTGTTACTAGAATGAAATGCCAACTAGATTGTGTGTAAGGAGAGGACACTGAGCAGCTGTTTTCACATCAGGACACTGGAGCACTAGTGTGGGACCCCAGAACACCATTTTTATTAGGGGGGCCACACAGGTGCTCCAGTGTATACTATAGGGGGGTCTCCATCTGTGAAGCTTGTACTAAACAGGTAAAGTATTGCAGCTTGACAAAGGGCAATAAAAAATATACATCTTGGAACTCGGCTAAAATAGACAATTGTACCCCACTTCCAAGCAATGTTTCCTATTTCTAGTTCTGCCATCAAATATCTGTGTGCTAATTCTACCATTTTTGTTTTACATAGGGGAGAAATGACTCAGAGGACACCCCTCATCCGAGGAGACCAGAGACCCCCCACCTATGGAAGAAGGTGAAATACCCCCAAACGAAGAAGAGCAGGAGGAAGAAGAAGATGTGGTGGAGATTGGCACCACAACAGGTGAGTGTCTGCGACCACAGACTCAGGTAAACGAGATAGATGGTGGCAGATTTTTGAGACCTGTTTTTGTTTTGTTTCTCTCTTTTTAGGTGATCGTGAGGTTGTGGATCCCGAACGCTTTACTTCAGAAAGTGCCCAGATCCTGATCGGGGAGATCATGGGGTGTAATCTTGAATTGCACAACATACAGCAAAAAATCAATGATGTTATTAAAAAAAATAATAACATCATTGATGTTTTGGGGTGAATTTAAAACCCCACCAAATATATTTTTGGGATTGTGGTCCAATTTTTAAAAATCTTTTTGCAATGTTTTGAAAAGCCAAATTTGGAGGATGCACACAGTGTGTCAACATGTGCTATCTGCCATCACGGGAGATCAATGGACGCGTTTTGGGGGTGCAACCCCTTCCTCAATTATAAAGTAGCTTGAGAAAGGGCTTGCTCCCCCAAAACATGTCCCTTGATCCCCCCTGATGGCAGATAGCACATGTTGACATTCGTAAATTGGTGTGCATCTTCCAAATTTGGCTTTTCCAGGGTGATTTCCCCCCATCTGAACGCTATATCAAACACAATTCCTAAATACTGATGTCTGATATAGCCTTCAGGTTTTACCTAATGTGAACTTTGTAAGTTCAAGTTTTTTGGCTTTCTTGTTGGTTTTACACAGGCCTGTTTTATCTGAAATGGACATTTCGATTTTTGATAATGCTACTGCAAAAATTGTTATACAACAAACATGTTGGTTTGTTTTAAAAACCTTTGGTAAATGCACATGTGATTGTGCAGGTATAAAAAAGTTGCTTACTCAAGAATGTGTGGATTATTGTCTCAACACTACAACACTTTTGGGGTGATGTAATAGCTGTTTTATGCAAAAATGGGGGTTATTTCCTAAGGGCAAATCCTCTTTGCACTACAAGTGCAGTTTCAGTGCAGTTGCAAGTGCACTTGTAGTGAATAGTGTTTTTGCATTTAATAACAGCCAACAGTGCTTTGTATAAGGTTAACCAATCACATTTATGTCAGGGTCAGCTAAAACAAACACAAGCAGTAAATGTCCACAAAGAATTTCTTTTTTTTTTTATTATAAAAAGGCTTCACAGATTGTCTGGCATATTGATAGCCCCCCTACCCGCAAAGAACTCCAGGTAGCGTAACCGGACATCACGGGCACTCAGGGAGGGCAAGCCAGGATGGCCACTTTCAAGCGCCGTCAGTGTGGTTTGATGTAGGATTCCGGCCTCAGGCCCAACTGAGCCAGCATAGTTGGCCGAATGTTTCCTTAAAAAATTATGGAGAACACAGCACGCCAGTATAATATGGTTCAGTTTATACTCCGCCATATGGATGGGTGTCATAAATAGTCGGAACCGGCTGGCCAGGATTCCAAATGTGTTCTCCACCACTCTTCGGGCTCTGGCCAGCCGGTAATTAAAAACCCTCTGTTCCGGGGTGAGGGTCCTCATCAGGTGGTCCCCCAGCGCAAACGCTTCATCAGCAACGAACACAAATGGGAGTCCTTCCACATTGTCCTCTGGAGCTGGCAAGTCCAAGCTGCCATTCTGGAGACGCCTGTAGAACTCCGTCTGGGTGATGACTCCACCATCGGACATCCGGCCATTCTTCCCCACGTCCACATACAAGAAGTCGTAATTAGCCGACACCACCGCCAACATCACTATACTATTAAACCCCTTGTAATTATAATAGTACAACCCCGAGTTGGGTGGTGGGACGATGTGGACGTGTTTCCCATCAATTGCCCCTCCGCAGTTAGGAAAGTCCCACCACTGGGCAAAGTGGGAGGCCACAGTCTGCCATTCCTGTGGCGTGGAAGGAAACTGTTGAGGAAAAAACAATAAACATTACTATTTTTTCACAGAAATATGGCAAGCAGATTATACACAAACATTATGGGGCAACCTCCAGATAGCATTTAGTAAGGGGAATTTAACAAGGCCAAAGTATAAGGTACACCTATCATATTCCCCCTCCCCCCTCTCATGGGCCATTTCTAACATTATGGGGTGTGTGGAAATCTTGGACAGGTAACCCTCTTCGCTTCATTGAGAGATGAATGCCTAAATAATGGGTATAACTTTGAACAGACCCTCCTTAGTTACACTATTGGCAGACCACTGGACAGGTAAGAAGTGTCTGAATACAAAGATAAAAATACACACTGTACACATTTGAGGACATTTGGACATTCTGCTATTACCTATCAAGATAATAATAGGATACAAAAACTTTAAACAGTACCATTTGAAAGTATACAGGCAGGCCCTTGCACTACATGCTTTGGGTAATTCATCCATAAATCTGACCAGTAAAGAGATGGGTATAGTGTGTATGGGTTTGGCAAAGTCAGCAAATAGATGATTGAGGATAGAGAATTGGGATCAGCTGACTTAGCAGTTGGGGGGAGGGAGGGTTACTAAAAATTATTTGGGGACACCACAAAAAAAGTCTCTGGCACTCTGCCTGAATTTAAATCAAAAATTACATTTCCAAACATTTTAGGGGGTGTTTGGGGTAAAGCACTACTATGGAGCTGATAAAATACATTGTTAAGTGACTACATGAGGTGAATATAGGGCAGGAGACACCATGCTGGGGAGGTTAGTGAAGGGCAGATATGTATGAAGGACATAAAATAATAATTACATAAAAATCCAGCATGCATGAGGACAAAGGGGACATTCACAGCATATTATAATCATGGTAATTAGGGAATGAGGAAAGAAATACAATATATTATCAAACATTCAATACAATAAAATGCGATATTAAAGCATAAAAATCTTACCTTCATATACTCCTTCTGCAGGACCTGTATGATGGCAGAACAGGTCTCTGGGATAATGATCCCCAGAGCCTGGGGGGAGATGCCTGTCGAGAACTTCAAGTCCTGCAGACTTCTCCCTGTGGCCAAATACCGCAAGGTAGCGACCAACCTCTGCTCCGGAGTGATGGCTTGCCTCATGCAGGTATCCTTCCTGCTAATATAGGGGGTCAGCGAAGCCAACAAACAGTAAAACACGGGGTCCGTCATCCTGAGAAAGTTCCTGAAATCATCAGAATTATTCTCACGGATCTCACAGAGCAAAGGCATATGAGAGAACTGGTCACGCTGAAGCAACCAATTCTTGGTCCATGAACTCCTCCCCACCCTGTTCATGGACTGGACTTGTGTCAAGGTCAGGACCCCAACACCAAGCCCCCGCACAGCACGAACTCTACGAGGAGTACGCATACGAAACATGGCTAGAAAACGGTCGGCTGCTCAGAACGAAGTAACAGAACGCACTTAAAAACAGCAAGGCCTGTGAAGAGCGACCTGAAAAACAGTAACGAACGAACAAGAACACAATGACAAAGTCACGCGGAGCTTGCTTGCACGCACTGAAGAGCAGATACAAACCCACAAGCACAAACTGAACGGCAGAAAACGATCTGAAAGCCACGAGTCTGAAAAAGCGCGAATCGTCTCTCACCAAACTTTTACTAACACGAGATTAGCAAAAGGAGCCCAAAGGGTGCCGCGCTTGGTTCTGAACCAGCCTTTTCTAGTCTCGTCGTACGTGGTGTACGTGACCGCGTGGTTGGCGATCGGAAATTCCGACAACTGTGTAGGCAAAACAAGTTTGAGCCAACATCCGTCGGAAAAAATTCTAGGATTTTGTTGTCGGAATGTCCGAACAAAGTCCGACCGTGTGTACGCCCTATAAGTCCACCACGCCCCACACTATAATTAAATATATATATTTTTTTTAATATATATATATATATATATATATATATATATATATATATACATACACTCTTGTGTGGATATATATATATATATATATATATAAAATTATATATATACTCTGCATCCAGTGTAGCCTATATCTACAGTGCATTCTATGGTGTACTGTTTCTAATACACTTCAGGCGGTGTACACAGTATCTAATACAGTGTGTACAGTGTCTACTACACTTCTGGTGGAGCACACAGTATAAAATACAGTGCAGTGATAGTACAGTTGCTAATACAGTGCAGGCGGAGTACACAGTATCTAATACAGTGTGTTCAGTTTCTACTACACTTCTGGTGGTGTAAACAGTACACAATACAGTGCGGCCGTAGTACAGTTGCTAATACAGTGTAGGCGGTGTACACAGTATCTAATACAGTGTGTACAGTTTCTACTACACTTCTGGTGGTGTACACAGTACACAATTCAGTGCAGCCGTAGAACAGTTTCTTCTACTTTTCTGGTGGTGTACACAAAATCTAATACAGTGTGTACAGTTTTGACTACACTTCTGGTGGTGTACACAGTATCTAATACAGTGTAGTGTGGTGTTGCAAAACAAAATATACATCATGTCCGGAAGGCCACCAAGGACAGGCAGATGCTCTCAGGCCACTAAAAGCCTCTGTGTCTATAGTCAGCAGTGGTGGTCATGGACATGGTGCATCCTCTGCAGGTGGCTGTGGGGCACGCTTGTCCTTTTTTTCTGCTGCTGGCTGTGTTATTGAGCCACAACATGCAGAAGAGTTGGAGTGGATAACAAAGCGGTCCTCATTCTCCTCATCCTCTGTCACCCAAGCTCAGAGTAGTTTTCTTTCCAACGCAGCTGCCAAAGTGGACTATTCTACTGGCTGCTTGTCCACAGTCACTCCTTCCGTAGCCCCATCATCATGCATTGAGGAGTCCCCAGAATTATTCAACCACAGTGTCGGGTACATGCTGCTGGAGGATGCACAGGGATTTGAAGGCTCTGATGTTGGTTTCAAGGTTGAAGAAGGGAGCAACGTGAGCCTAGAGAGAGGGGGTGCCCAAGAAGGGCAAAAAACTGGCAGTCATGTTCCCCCAGTTGCAGCATACTGACAAGTTTGCTCCAGTGAGGAGGAGGGAGGGGATGATGAGGTCACTGACTCTACATGGGTTCTTGAGAGAAGAGAGGAGGAGGAGGCATGACTTCAATGAGGCAGGATGTCCTCTAGGAGGCAGCTTAAGGGCAGCCACCCTATTGCATCTCACCGCAGAGCTCCGCAGGTGCAGGGCACTGCTGACTACCCGCTGACTTTTAAAAGTTCCTTGGTATGGGCCTTTTTCGACATATGTGCAGCAGATTACACCATCGCTGTTTGCAACCTATGTCTGAAACGGATCAAGAGTGGCCAGAACAGCAGCTGCTTTGGCACCACATGCTTTACCAGACATATGACAACCTGACATGTAGTCTTTGGCAACAGCACTTGAAACACCCACATCAAAGAAAAAGGCGGACTTCTCCTTGCTCCTCATCTGGGATCTCCAACCCCACTATACCTCCAGTCCTCTCAAAAACCTGCACCGAGAGGAATGAAGGTATAGAAATTGGTGTCCCAAGTACTTCCAGCCAATCTGCTAGCTGTACACCACCATCTGATTTTAGCAGGCAAATTTCCCTACCCCAGTTGCTGAACCATAAAAAGAAATTCGGTCCCAGCCATCCACATGCTCAGCGTCTAAATGCTAGCTTGGCCAAATTGCTAGCACTGCAACTGCTGCCTTTTCAGCTGGTAGACTCTGCCCCTTTCATGAATTTGTGGAATGTGCTGTACCTCAGTGGCAGGTTCCAAAATGCCATTTCTTTTCACGGAAGGCCATTCCGGCTCTCTCCCAGCATGTGGAAGGCAATGTTTTGGCCTGGTTGGACAGGGTGCTCCGCAGTTAGGTGCATATTACCGCTGACTCATGTTCCAGCAGGCATGGGAAGGGACGCTACCTTTCCTTTATGGTGCACTGGGTAACTCTGCTGGCAGCTGGGAAGCATGCAGGGCAGGGTTCAGTATTGTTGGAGCTTGTTCCGCCACCATGCCTCAAAAATGCTAGTGGTGATTCTGCCACAGCTCTCTCCTCCACCCCCTCCTCTTCTTCTTCCTCTATGGCCTCTTCTGCAGATTTGTCCTCTGAACCAGCGGTGCTATGTAAGCGTTCAAGGGGCTACGCAAGCAGTCAGGCAAAAAGATACAATAAGGTGCTTGAGTTGGTCTGCTTAGGGCACAGGAGCCACACTGGGGCAGAGATTCTGTCAGCTCTGTAGGGGCAGGCTCAGAGGTGGTTAACGCCACCCCAGCTTCAGCCAGGAATGGTTGTATGTGATAATGGCACCAACCTTCTCTCCGCCCTCCGACAGGAACACTTGACCCATGTTCCATGTTTGGCACATGTCTTGAATTTGGTGGTGCAGCGGTTCTTGAGCAGGTACCCAGGCTTACAGGATCTCCTGAGGCAGGCCAGAAAAGTCTGTGGTCATTTCTGTCCGTCATACAATGCCAGTGCTCGGCTGGCTGACATTCAAAGGGAATGCAACCTGCCCACCAACCGCCTCATTTGTGACATGCCCACCAGGCGGAACTCAATGTTGGCAATGCTGCAACAGCTGCACATGCAGCAATGGGCCATTAATGAGGACCTGTGCGAGTATGGCACCAGAACAGGGTCAGGGGAGCTTGGCTTCTTTTTGCCACGCCGGTGGCTGCTTATCAAAGATGCATGCACTGTCCTGTCACCACTTGAGGAGGCCATAATGCATGCATCAGTGACACTGTCCCTCTAGTCTTCCTGTTGGAGTGCACGCTTCATGAAATCATGGACAGGGCACTTGAGGCAGAACAGTGCAAGGAAGAGGAGGACTTGCTTACTTCTCAAGGCCCCCTTTATCCAGATAACATTCCTCTAGGCCCGCAAACACACAGGAAAAAGAGGAGGAGGGTTGTGTCAGCATGGATGTGGAGGATAACACTCAGCAGCAGTCTTCAAGGGATGGTTTTCAGAAACCCAAGGAGTTGTACGTGGCTGGGAGGAGGTTGTTACGGATCATGTGATCCTTAGTCACCCGGAGGACTCAGAATCGAATGCCTCTGCAAACTTATGCTGCATGGCCTGCCTGATTCTGTCGCGATAAAAATCGCTGATTGCCGCCATTACTAGTAAAAAAAAAAATATTAATAAAAATGCCATAAAACTATACCCTGCTTTGTAAGCACTCTAACTTTTGCGAAACCAATAAACGCATATTGCGATTTTTTTTATCAAAGATATGTAAAAGAATATGTATCAGCCTAAACTGTGGAAAAAAAATATATATTTTTTGGGGATATTTATTATAGCAAAAAGTAAAAAATAATGCATTTTTTTCAAAACTGTCGCTATTTTTTTGTTCATAGCACAAAAAATAAAAACCGCAGAGGTGATCAAACACCACCAAAAGGAAGCTCTATCTGTGGGGAAAAAAGGACATTAATTTTGTTTGGGAGCCACGTCACACAACCACGCAATTGTCAGTTAAAGCAACACAGTGCCGAATCACAAAAAGTGCTCTGGTCTTTTGCCAGCCAAATGGTCTGGGGCTGAAGTGGTTAATTTGGGTGTGGGGTTCCCCTTAATGAATATTAAGGGGATGGACTGGGGGGGAAACCCATGACGTTTTTTTTCAATGATTTTCATCTATATTGCCGGGACCCGACAATACATTACAGCAGCAAGTAGTTTTAAATTACATTTTTTTCCTTTAGAAATTAAATTTTGCTGTGGTATTGTTCTAAACACTGGAAAAATGCACTACTTTACAAGCATACTAAGGACACCACCCAGGCATGATATTTAAAGAAATATTTCATTTTTATTGTTTCACTTTAAGCATTATTAAAAACATTGCTCCCGAAAAAATGGGGCAGAACCCGGATCCCCAAATACCTTTTATGACAATAACTTGCATATATATACCTTTAAAATTAGCACTTTTGTGTTTTCACATTCGTGTCCCATAGACTTTAATGGTGTTTGCGTGTTCGAACAAATTTTTTCCTGTTCGCATGTTCTGCTGCAAACCGAACCGGTCATATCAGGCTTCTTTATCATTTTAATTAATTGTGTTTACTCTACTTATTATTTCAGTGTCTTTAATGTTCTTGGACTTTTTTTTGGTAGTTTATTGTGTATTTTTATCTTTTGCTGTCTAAAAATGATTAAAATGATCTTTATAGCAATTCTGAATGTATTGCTATGTTTTATAATAGTTGCATCTGCTAAACATATCAAAACATATAGTGTCTGTACAGCTTCCTTTGTTAACTTAAAATGTGGGAAAAAAGTTACTTTGATTAATAGTGAAAATAAACCTTACATTCGTTCTCCATGATTAGCAGTTTAGTAAAATTACTTATTGTATGGTAATAATTTTTCTCTGTCATGTGCAGGTGTGGTGTAGAATCCTACATATTTTTTGATTGACTCATAAATATGTGGAAAGAATGCAAGATCAAAGTACCACCTGCAAAATGAAAGCACACAGCATTAAGCACACTAAACTTACTATAACAATATTATATTTATTGGATCTATAAGGAAAGCTCTGGAATTGAAGCCTAATAAAACATGTTTTAAGGATTGGAAATCTTTACATAAAAGATATAAACCTACAAGGAATATTTGTATATATTTTCTGATTGAAGCATCAGTTAGTATGTTAATCAGTATTAACATATAGGACAAAGTACAGTGATTCAGGAGCATAGTGAAAATGAATTTTCTTTTAAATACTATCATTTTCAAATACAGTATGAGTGAACTGGACTAGACTATGTTGCAATGTCCAGATTCCCAAGCAGTTGGGTAAAGGCATGGCGTAATTTTGATAGCAGATGGCATAATTTTGATATCAGGTTTCTGAGATCATTCATAATTCATAGATAGGTGCATTTGACCTGCAGTTCACCTCCTTGTGACCTGCATTTGACCTACAAGAGGGATTTGCATTGCCATAGAATTGACAAGATCTCTTTAAAGTGTATCTGATCCCAAGAACAATAGAAGAATATACATATATATTGAATATATGCAGTATATACTGTATATACCAGTCCTTGGATATATTGGATGCATGAAGTTTTTTTTTCTTTCTGGTGATGCTTCCAGTAACATACTTCATGTCCTAGAGTGACAATGCTTACTCCCTGTATTGTATCTATAGAGGAACAGTTCTTCTACCCCAGGACAAGAAGTGGTTTAGAACTACAGAACACTCCTCTTCTGATCTCCATACCTTAGGGGAAAGGTAATATGTGGTTATTAGAGAGAGCTGATAGCAATGCTAACTGCAGAAGCAGGATGTACAGGAAGATTTTAACTTTCATGTTTTCTAACAGGATCAAAAGGTCATTTTTTGCACCTATCGGGCAGATACTGTATAGCAAAACACTTTCAATTGCACATTTAACAGATGAAAAGGGAGAAAATGTAGTTTGTTTTGGGGATTAAATATTCTTACACTTTTCACTTACACTTTAAAATATTTTTTGTGCAATGACTGATACGATGGACAGGTTTTTCCTATGTTAAAGAAGTTCCACAGTGCTACATCACGTGGGAAACCTCAATTACTCCCTTCAATTTAAAATGTTGTCTACATCATTCATGTTCTGCTACACTTACTGTAGATCTTTGAGATATTTGACATTCAAGTGAGTTATTAAAAAGAAAAAGTAACAATTAGGAGACCAACGGAATATAGTAAATTTTCTCCAGCATTGGTTCTGTAATATACCATGCTCTCAATTTGGAGTACGAACTTTGCATGGGATTGAGCAGAGAGTGTGGGGCACATAGGCAGACCTAGAAAAGAAGATTTCTATGAGTGGCTATGTGGTAGTGCAGAGGGAGCGAATATCTTGCAAGATCAAGTAAAGGTGAATATAAGACTAGGAATAGTGAATAAGGTAAGGTAAGAAGGTTTGATGTAAATAAGCTAAAGGCAGGGTTATGTTTTAAGGTAATATAACCCTTATCCTAATATTTCCATAATGATAGATACTTTTTTTTAGCATTTCTTTATAAAAACTCTGACCAAAATGTGTAGTCAAAAAACAAAAATCCAAATTATAGAGCACTCTTAGGGGCAGATAACCGAACTCCACAATTTATGTTTAGAAACTGAACACAGGGACCTTGAAATGAACATGTGACCATGCTGAGTACTTTCAAGTATTGAGGTTAAGCTCACAATAGAAGAATTGATGTTGTTCAAGTCTTAGCACTTAGGACTTAGCACTCTGTCAGGCTGTCAGGCTGCCAAGTTACTGCTAGGATGAAGAGCAGGTTGAGCTAAGCTGGCAAAAGCCAAAATGAAAGTGCTTCAGCTGTAAATTTGAGGATGAATTTATCCACAGTGCCTGCAGCTACAGACATCAGTGAGGGTTTGTTTTAAAGCCTATTTACTGCTTGTTAAAATACATACCTATGCTTGTCAAAATACATGCATATATCCATAGCCTGGACACAGTTGTGTCATTGAAAGCATTGCCATATATGTCTATATATACAAAGATGGCACGCAACAAAGTCTACATTTAGCCTAACCCATCTGCATCCTCCTAATATAGAAAGAATGAAGAAGAACAGCTACATTTCTTAAAGGATGATTTGATTCTTATCCCATTCCACTCTTTGCAGAGGAGAGCTGGCCAGTCAGGGTTGCAAGCAACCCATTTCTATTTCTAGCACTAATCTGTCATTGAAGAACTAGCAGATAGAGTTACAGTAATGTCTGCTGGTAGACAGTTTCCAGCCTACTTACAAGAAAATTTTAAAGCTATTATTCTTAAAACATGAAATGTGAAATAAAAATGTGCAGATATGCTCGAGAACAAGTTCATAAGTTGCTTTTTAACATTTTGTTTTTTGTTTACCAAAAAAGCCCCTGGATCGCAGGTATAAAGAAGACCTCATTCTCCTCTCCTATTCACTACTGTGCCCGATTTCTTCCATTTCATTTTATAATTTGAGAGCCTCAGTGATAGCACACATAAAAGGGCTTAGCTTTTGTTTTCAATCTCTTTTTATTATTTTCAATCAATATAAATACAAATACATAAATACATTTTCACAGCTTCCTAGAACCTTTCAAAATGATCTGACTCTATGTTCAGGCTATATATTAAAACATTTTCCATATTCTATTCTCTTACATAGGGTCACTTACGTTATTTTCCTTCCATTCATTCTAAACACCTACATCTCCACTCCTAAAAAAAAAAAAAAAAAAACAAAGAAAAAAAAACAACCCCCACCCCCTCAACACATTAGGGTGGTTCATTCCCTTCATAAGTACTTGAGTATATCTGCCGAGGACCTAAACATTCCCCATTTTTCCCATATTTTTGATTTTTGGGTACTCATTTTCTCTTTGGTCATTATAATTGTCTCTATTTTCTGTATTTTACTCATCTCACAAATCCATTCTGCTATTGTGGGACTATTTGCTTGCTGCCACTTTCAGGCTATCATTGTCTTGGCTGCTGTTATCATATGGTGAAGGATATCTGTCTTGGTTGTCTTTCTAGCTCCCGGAATAATATTCAATATTGAAATGTTTACACTTGGGCTTAGCTTTTGGACAGGCATGACTTAGGTCTGATTTGGGAAAAAATTTGGACTTACTATATAGTGTGTGTCTGTGATCTAAGGTTCCTTGAACGCATGCAAAATAATTTGAGGATAATCAAAACTACATGAGTATTATTACAAGTAGACTTAAGGAAGATTGGACGTAGGTCAGTTTAACTCAGAGGTGGCCTTTAATTGTAGAGCCAACAATGGTGAAGGTGGTATAGTATGTTAGGCTTGCTGTTATAAAATCTAATCTGCGTAAATTTCCCTTTACTGATCAGCAATCCTTGCTTTTATTACTGTAAATGCAGTGCAGATCCTAGGTTCAGATCTGTCAAAAAGGAAACCAAAGTGGAATGGAATGTTTATAAATCAACTAACCTTAATTATTCTTTTTAGAGGCTTACAAAGTGTATCATTATTTAAGGTAGCAGTATCTTCCTACTGCATGCAGATGTCACTCGTTACAAAATTTTACACAAACCACAGTAGAAAAAAAGAACAGCTGCAGGCACTGCAGAAGACAAACAATTTTATTTGGTTTATTCTTTTACTGTATATGATATCATTTACAGTATTATCCTGCACACGTATAACAGTTAATCCTTGTGTTACATGTGATGTCCTAGACTTTTATATCTATGAAGGGTCTGACCAGCTAAAACCAGACAACACAGCATACCAGACATTTATCTGCAATATACAGTACATGTAGTATGCAAGAATTTGACCCAGGCTAAAACCAGAAAAAGAAAATCAGCAATCTTTATGTCAACATGATCTGCAATGGCTGAGCACAGGTCCATTGTTTGTAAGATTATCAGATTTTGAACTGCACATATCTGTCATCTCGTTAAAGGAAGGTAGATTTCAGAGTTAGTACACACCGATCTTTGCTGTGTTTGATGTGTATTTACAGTTACTTTGACTTTCCCTTTCTTGAAGTGCTAAGTCTCAGTGTCCAATACTTCCTGTAGAGTCATATGCATGGCCCCTTTTAGAAAAAGGAATGTTGAAATCAACTTGACTCCAAAGAAACGGTGTTGCACTTCCATTTCATCACTTTATAGTGATTATTGTTGGAGCCAAAGCATTAAATATCTTTTTCAAAAGCTGAATCTCACCTGTTCCCTCACATTTTGGGGTTGATTTTCTAAAAGTAAAATAAACTGTTCACTTTTTGAGGGCTATCAACCTAAGCTTTGTGGATGAGGTGAAGTTCTACTGACTTACATCATCTGGTCATGTGCAAGTAATAATATTTATTTTGATTTTCCTGGCACACAATTAGGTATTCTTCCCAAAGTGAATTTTTAAAAAGGTTGAAGCCTATTTGCCTTCAGTAAAGAAAAAAAAAACACTATTAGACACAGCCATGTTAAAGGTTAAGTTCACCTTTTCTGTCAGAATCTTAATTCTCATAATAAATACAATCCTTTTGTAATATAATTTCTAACCCAACCATATCAATGATTCCATTTCTTACTTACCTCATCCACAAAAGGTTTGAAATTTCATGTTTCTGTCTGGGTTTTAAAAAATTATTTCTGCTTGCATCACTTCCTGTAAGTCAGCTTCCATCAGTGATGGCTGGTGCTCAAGATTTTGTGGGATGGGACGACAATCCATCACCACCCCTCCGTGGAAGGCAAATGGGAAGGTGGTGATCCTCTGCCCCCTGTGGAAGACAGACAGGAAGGCGGCGATCCCCCCAAGGGGAGGGACGGGAAGGTGGCGATCACACCTCCAATGGGAGGTGGAAGGTCACAGGCCTTCTTACCTTAGGAGACAGATGAGGGGGATCTGGGACAGGAAGTGGGTCCGAAGACCCGATTGCCCAGGAGTCCTAAGACTCCCTGGCCAGTTGGGTTTGAGGACTCGCTTCCTGATTGGCCGGGAGCAGAATCTGGAAGACAATAGCGAATATTAACAAAAATATAACAAGCGCGCATCCACATGAGATATTTCAATAAACCATAGTGATAAGTGGTCACTGCATGTGAGATTGCAATAGGAACCTCAGCGGTAGGTCCTAATTGTAGCACACCCAATCAACCGGTGGTGCAGAAAAAAATCTACCTAAAGACACAATCTGTGCTTGATTCTATTGTGAAACAAAAAAAATATCTAAAGACACTATTTGCCACAATCTGTGCTTGATTCTATTGTGAAACAAAAAAGATACAATTTAAAAACACTGTTGATTTAGTGAAAAATCAATATTGTGAAAAAAAAAAAAAATTTATATAATAAACACCATGAAAAATAGTCCCATAAGACATATATATCAGCTGTAAATCTTCTGAACTGTGCAAGAGTGACGCTGCTTTCCCATCCAAAGATGTTAAGAAATAGCCGCTTACCAGATACGTCGGATCTCAGGTTATAGAGATCTAATGTGCCAGGTGCATAAGCCTGCCGGCACCAAAGGTCTCCACCTCCGCTTCACTCTTGAGCGATAGATATCCTCATCCGATGGCAGTAGTCGGTGTCTCAGGTCTCTCTCAGCTGGGATCCACAGATACAAAGAGCAGTGATCCTTTTTCAGCAATTAGCCCTCTCAACACCGTCCTGACATCAATCCCTCAGGACGGTGTTGAGAGGGCTAATCGCTGAAAAAGGATCACCGCTCTTTGTATCTGTGGATCCCAGCTGAGAGAGACCTGAGACACCGACTACTGCCATCGGATGAGGATATCTATTGCTCAGGAGTGAAGCGGAGGTGGAGACCCTTGGTGCTGGCAGGCTTATGCACCTGGCGCATTAGATCTCTATAACCTGAGATCCGACGTATCTGGTAAGCGGCTATTTCTTAACATCTTTGGATGGGAAAGCAGCGGCACTCTTGCACAGTTTAAAAGATTTACAGCTGATATATATGTCTTATGGGACTATTTTTCATAGTGTTTATTATATAAAAAAATTTTTTGTTTTTTTTTGTTTCACAATATTGATTTTTCACTAAATCAACAGTGTTTTTAAATTGTATCTTTTTTGTTTCACAATAGAATCAAGCACAGATTGTGGCAAATAGTGTCTTTAGATATTTTTTTTTGTTTCACAATAGAATCAAGCACAGATTGTGGCAAATAGTGTCTTTAGGTAGATTTTTTCTGCACCACCGGTTGATTGGGTGTGCTACAATTAGGACCTACCGCTGAGGTTCCTATTGCAATCTCACATGCAGTGAACACTTATCACTAAGGTTTATTGTAATATCTCACGTGGATGCGCGCTTGTTATATTTTTGTAAGTGTTTTGGGTCTTTTAGTATTTGGGGCTTGCACAAGCAGCTGCACTACTGTATGCATTTTTTGGTTAGCGCAATGTATATACACTTTTTGACAATAGCGAATATTAATTCACTATTGTCACTCAACTGGGTGGGCTCAAGGTGCAGTGCTCTGCGCCTCGAGCCCACCCTTTTTTGAAGCCTCAGGCTCTAATCATGTGCTTTAAAAAAAAAACCATTGAAATCCATGTGTCCGGCGCCCTGCATGTAGATTAGGGCTGGGCACATGGTTTAGGGGGGTGGCGCCCCTGAGCCCCGTGTGGACAGGCCGCCACTGACTCCCATCATTCTCTGTGTTTTTTGCATCACAGAAAAGGGTGTTTTAGGGCATGTATTACCAGTCTGGACCATGCCTCCCTCATTACGATACCACCACCTACTTCTTCCTTAGGGTGACCATACACATTACAATCTGTTTCTACAATCTTCTTTAGACCTACCATCAACTATGTAGTGTAAGGGCCTGATTGATTTAATACAAATTGATAGATTGTTCAGGTGGGTCCACCTGTTCCATAGTTCTAGTAAATCTAAAGCAAATTGTACAGAGATTGTACAGTCAGATTCCATAGTGTATGGCCATCTTTATACAAGTACATAGGAGGGCGTGGACAGAGACACTCAGCTGCCAGACCCCGTCTACATATTCACATAGTGGGAACTCACATTCCCACATCCATTTTTGAGCATTTCCTCTCATCATGCATAGGGTAGCCCATTCACTTGAATGGGCTTCCCTATGCTCAACAATCACCCTAAAGTAGCTCCAGAAGTTTTTTTTAGAGAGGAGTGTGGTTTGTTGATTTACTGTGCTTTTTGGTGCATTTGCAGTGTGTTTTTGAAACACACAGCAAAGCATGCATTTTCGGTTCGGTTTGCCATGCATTTTGGAAACACACACGTGAATAAAGATAATATAGTGCTTAAATAAATGCTTACTCAAATACAGACAATATAAAGTGCAACAGCTTCCAAAGTGACAATGCAATAATGATTAAATAATATAGTGGAAATGTAAATGCTGATAGATCCAAAAAACGATCAATCCCAAATAGAGTGATATTGCAAAAAACGTGATTAGTCTAAAAATAACAAGGATGAATAATAAAGTGCTTGTGCAAAATTATGTATATTCAAATGTGACATCAGTGCGAAAATTCAGTTCATATAGTGATCAGCTTCCACCATCCGTGCACAAATTTTGAGCCTCTCACTTCAAATTAAGACCCTTACAAGGGTTAATAAAGTCATGTGATCTGTGACGCAACGTGTCGGGAGGAGCCAGGTGATGTCACTTCCGGTTGCGGTCGAGACCAGAAGTCTTTGATTCATATAAAGCTGATTGTCTTGTTTTTAGATGTAAGTTTGCTGCTGCTATAATAAACTATGGAGATCTATTTATATCCCATGTGAGCTTGTAATGGAGGAGAGTGGAGGTTAAGAAGGAAGATAAACATTTGCAGTGGAGTTTACTTTCCAAAATATACTCGATCTGGCTGTACGCTCCAAAAGAAAAGAGCCTGCTGCTTTGGACATTGGAGATATTCAACAACAGAAGCACTACTAGACCTGTAGTGGTCTTAAATTGAGGTGAGAGCTTGGGGCTCATAATTTGTGCATGGATGGTGGAAGCTGTGATAACTATATGAACGGAATTTTCGCACTGATTTGAATACATCATTTTGCACAAGCATTGTATTAATACTCCTTGTTATTTTGGGACTAATAAAGTTTTTTGGAATAGCACTCTTTATGGGATTGGTCATGGTTTTTTTGGATCTACCAGCATTTATATTTGCACTATATTATCTATTTATTATTGCATTGTCACTTTGGAAGCTGTTGCACTTTATATTGTCTGTATTTGAGTAAGCGCCACATTTATTTATCATCTTTATTTGTTACTGTGTGGGAACACCATTTCATGTTGGCAGCCACTCAATGACCTTTACGTTTTGGTTGTACATTAGTATTCTTATACATCATACACACATGTGGATGGACACTCATTAAAATTGTGTAAACACACCAATTTTACTTTCAGGCCCCATTCACTCCTAGAGTAGTGGGAGCGCATGTTTTTTGTGCTCATTTTTCCCATGGCATGCATAGGGCAGCATTGATTTCAGTGAGCTGTCCTACACATGGCAAAGTAGCTCATGGGACATTTTGCTGTGGTGCGACGTGCACATTTTTTGCTGTGAGTTTTACTTCTTTTGTCACCTTCTTTTTTATGTGTCAAAATGTGTGTTTGCTGTGCCGTTAACAACTAATGGCACAGAAAGCGCAACTAGTTAACTTTAGGTGTATAAAGGTAGCCATAGACCATACAATCTGTACAATCTCTTTTAGTTTTACCAAATCTATGGAATAGGTTGGCCCACTTATCTATCCATTCACTCTGTATCCAATTAGGCGGGCCTTTGCACTACATCAGGAGTGTCCATCCTATTGGCCGCACATTGACAAGCCAGGCAAATGCTTGTGTGGAGAGATGTTGGGTACTATGCAAACATAGTTGATGGGTGAAAGGTGTGTGTGCTATTAAGGTCAGTGCAGGATGTCTGTGCCAATAAGGTCATCTGGTAATGTCCTTCCTGTGTCTTACTGGTTTCTCCCTCCCAAATCTACATACCAGGAAATGATGATGCTTTCTAATACCGCGTACACAGGGCCGGACTTCTCGACAGAAAAAGTCTGATCGGAGCTTTTGGTCGGACATTCCGACCGTGTGTATACCCCATCAGACTTTTTCTGTCGGCATTTCCGATGGACTCAGATATAGAACATGTTCTAAATCTTTCCGTCGGAAATGCCGACGGAGTTTAGCCCGTTGGCAAGTCCGCTCGTGTGTATGCAGCATAAGAAATATAGCAAGGACTAAGGTAATGCCTTGTTATGAAAATCAAAGAAAGCTTTTATTTTTCTGCAAGAGAGGTACATTAATGGTATATTGGTACATAAGGGAGCTGGAATTTAGAAAACAAAAAAAAAAGGTGAACTTAGTGTTTAAAGTGAATGTAAACAGACCACTCACCCAGTATAAACTAATGGCACAGTATTAATGTATATACACATGCAACCCTCCTGCGTGTATCCCTACCTTGCAAACGTCACCCGCTTCAGTAGTAGGAACCCCCGCAAAACTCGGGAGCTCTGTGGGTGGAGTCATGATGTCACAAGACTCCCCATCCACCTCTAAATTCTCCTACTCTTTCTGCTGGCTCTGGGAGCTGGCTGCACCATGAATATCCTCCTCAGTCACACTGATCTCCTGCTGATCTCAAGGATCACACCCCATGATGAGTCACATCCAGTTAAAACTCAGGAAAGGCACCACATGACTTCAGCATGCCCAATCCTGCTAAGGAGAGGAGCAGCCAATCCTAGGAGAGCTGGAGAAGTAAGGAGGAGGAATGTGAAACTGTAATAATAACTCTCTCTCTCTCTCTCTCTCTCTCTCTCTCTCTCTCTCTCTCTAGCATGCTGTTATCTGTGTGTCATTTTTTATCTTACTAAAAAGAGACAAGAGGATTGCTCAGAGCTGGATTAACTCTGCATGGCAAGACTGGGCACAGATGACTTGACATCCTCTACTGTACCAGAGAAAATTGAGCACTGTCCGTGATACTTTTTTTATTTGCACTAACATACAATTTTTCAGGACAAGCTTTCGGGGTATGTCCCCCTCTTCAAGGTCCAAGCAGTACTCAACAGCCATTACTGGACATAATTGCAATACAAATGCACAGCAAAAGATTATTTTTATGTACATGGCAATGTCCCTTGCTGCACTTGTCTGCTTTTCTTTTTTTTTTTTTTGACAAGTTGCCTGTGAAACATGCAAAAAATTAATTTAAAAATTAATAACCAAAAGTATTTGGTTAATAGCTGTGACTGAAAGAAGCAGCTTGCTGCAACTGCAGTGCAGAGGTTTCAGAATTCCTTTTTGTTACTTTTGCATAGAATGCATGCCAGACAGAAAAACAAGCCACGATAGCACAACAAGGCTCTTTTTCACCATCAGTGCTAATACAATATTTTATTGTCTTAAATTGTTTTAATTTGTTTTGCTGCATAGTTTTAGATTAAACATCACATGTTCTATACCATAGACCTTTGTACAATTACAGACACCAAGTGGATTGCCCAACATGTCCCCAAATCATCTTCACAGGACTGACAAAATCATCATCATCACCAGTCCTACTTGGTAACAGAATGACTTCAAAAGATGTCAATATCTTGGTATTGCTTTACATATGGATAACTGTAAACAGAAAAGCTGAATAAAATAATGTGGATTTTATAGTATTTAAAAAAAAAATATTAAGAAATACACAAGCTAGCCACAACTAGTTACCGGTATATTGTTGCTGTTAGTTTTGTGCAATCAAAACATGGAATTAAGGTGCAGTTATGAAAAAGGTTAACTCTAACCACACTAACATATCAGCTGTCAATACTGGGAAGACATCCATGTTAGAAAATCAGATTGCTGATTGATTAGTAGCCTTATGCCACGTACACACGATCGGACATTCCGATAACGAAATCCTGGGATTTATTTCTGACAGATGTTGGCTCAAACTTGTCTTGTATACACACGGTTGCACAAATGTTGTCGAAAATTCTGATCGTCAAGAACGCTGTGACGTACAACACGTACAACGAGCCGAGGAAAATTAAGTTCAATAGCCAGTGTGGCTCTTCTGCTTGATTCCAAGCATGCGTGGAATTTTGTGCATCGGAATTGTGTACACATGATCGGAATTTCCGACAACGGATTTTGTTGTCAGAAAATTTGAGAACCAGCTCACAAATTTTTGTTGTCGGAAATTCCGACAAAAAATGTCCGATGAAGCCTACACACGGTCGGAATTTCCGACAACAAGCTCCCATCGAACTATTGTTGTTGGAAAATCTGATTGTGTGTACGTGGCATTACTGATAGTAGTGATATTTAAAAGAGATTTGGCAGCATAAATCTATCATTTGGTTTCCATGCCCTCAACGGATATTGGATACCCCAAGTCAAGAACCCCAATTTAGCCTTTTTAAAAATAATGATTTAAGCATCTGCCTCCTAATACAACTTTACTAATGCCAAAATAGTGGATTTATAGGTATGTACAGAATCATGCAATGTATTTGGTTAGGCAACTTGTTGCCAATATACACTACATTTGAAAACAAAGATGTTACCTTTAGAAAACAGTGTAAATACCTTTCCTGCTGCCTGTGCCAGCAAAGGCCATTCTGCTGGTAAATAATCACCCTTTAACCCCTGTAGTCTGCTTGGAAACCAACACTTCTGGAAGTGTTGATCACCTGGATCCCCTGCAGTGTTTAATGGTTATCTCCTGCTGACCTCCTCCTTACTACTATGTCCCTTTTTACCCTTCTTTTGAAAACTATATTGTTGACAGGGTCGCTTTAACAATCACACACCACTAAAAAAGTTTGTAAATAATAGTCAACAATAAAAGCAATCCCAGGGTTTAGGATACAATTAATTCTCCATGCAATGCAACAAAGACACAATTTTAAATAATAAAATATCTCTGTGTCAAAAACACAAGAATCCAACCCACCCAATTTAATGCTAACCATACTGTACATCAGGTATGGTAATGCTTCATTTTCATGGTTTATTGATGAGATACCAGTATACAAATATTTTTTTTAAGTATTTCATTCCTTTTCATTATATTATTAAATTATTTATGCAGTAGATATAAACCAGCTGTTATATTATAGTCACTCTTGGAGACAGTTGTGGAATCTGTACTTTTCTTGAAGTCGTTCAGCTAATTGTCTAAAAACATCTGGGAAATTAAATAACCTGGCACAAATACTGGGCAGGTAGCAGATGAAAAACGTTTGTGTAGATATTTTTCATCTAGAAAATTGGAGCCATTTTCCTGCAGGTGTTTTTAATTTATGCTACATTTCTGCTACTTCTAAGTAATTCTGTTCTTTTTTCTGAATCATACTGGAGGGCTGGTTATTATATTAACCTTAATCTTGGTCTGCAACCAGATCTAGTGCCATGTCTTTTAAGCACCTACATAGGATTTACTTGGTGCACATAACCTCAACAAAACAGGAGCCCTTTGCCTTTATTACCATCGAATTACACCTCAAAGATTTCAAGTAAAAAAAAAAATGGAACTAAATTACCAAATCTGATATGTTTTTGCCTTTGATGTGTATTGCTATAATTTAATTAGATGTTTATATTGTTTAGCTAGAGGAACTTAAAAACTTCAAAGCAATATTTTATTTCTAACTGTACATACAACAGAAAAGAAATGTTCTTATTGTTTATATTTATAAAGAAATAGGATTATGTGAGATCTTATACACCATGACTTTTGCATACATATTTATTTTATGAAAATTTTATATAACAACCTTTGGGTAATGGATACAGTTTACCCTATAGTGGTTCTAAAGTTAAAAGCGGAAAAAAAACTTCCAGTTGCTGCCCCCTTCCCCACTTCCCTCCCTAAATACTTACCTAAGTCCTACATCGATTCAGCGCTGTGCCCCTCTGCAGATTCTCTGTCTTCTCTTCCCACTATGACAAGCTTGGCCGAGAGCAATGGATGCCATTGACTCCTGCCGCTGTCAGTAAAATCTAGTGAGTAGGGAGCAGAGGCAGATTCAAGGAGCCTTGTGTGTGCCAATGGATGCACACAGGATGGCTCGGAAGCATACCCACAGGTGTGCCCCCAAAAGAGATGGCACATGGAGAAGAGGTGGAGCAGAGAGCACTGGCAGGGATCCCCAAAAGAGGATGTTTAGGGCCTCTTTGTGTAATACCCTTGCACAGAGCAGGTAAGTATAACATCTTTTTTATTTTAGTTAAAAAAAATGACTATACAACCTCTATAACTATGCAAAATAAGTGACAAGTGTAGATTTAGAGAGAAGAGAAATGTTTAAATTATTGTTCTGTTCAAGGTAATAACTGACATGAGTTTTCCCTTAACCACTTCCCCAGGTAGACATCATATGATTTAAAATAAAAATTGTTTGGGTATATTGGTGCTACCTAAAAATAGTTGTACACTGGGATAGCCTAAAGTATAGCACTCCCTACTCGTGTTCATAAATCTTAGGTGTGCAGTATGTATGAACCCCCTTTGCAATATGGGTGGTCCTACGATAAGTATGAACCCATTAATCATATATTATGGAATTTACAATAAACAAAAAGTGTCGCACAGCTTACTGGGTCCTACAGCGTTTGGGAAGGAAGCCAGAAGCTGCATTCCATACTGTGCATTTATTGATAACCATATAGCACTGCGTTAATATATAGATATTGTGTTGTCCTAGTCTGATACCATATGCATGATCAACATATATTATATTGCATAGAGCAAAACAGATATAGCAGACCAGGAAATCCAACAATTAAAACTTCAACATATATTGCAACAGTCCCATATATTGCTGTTATATAATTTATTCAGGTTCCCACAGGTGACTTGTGTGCTCCAACAATTTGTCTGGTGACTCTCGTGCTCCCCCTTTTGGTTGCTTACTCACCAACTCCCAAAACCCCCCAGGGGTATGATGCTTATGGTGTAATTCGCTGGGTCACTCCACTTATTCCGTCTGTCAGATAATCAGCTACCAGAATCCGCACCGGGGTAATCCGCCTGAATTGGGGGATGGATCGCCTTGCTGCTGTGTTTTATGTTGGATGTCTCCTATGCTTTCCAATCCTTGGAGGTGTTGCTTCGCCTCCTGTTTTCACGTGATTTCTTTTAAGTGTGGCAATTATCTCAGATGTCAATCCAGGACAAAGCCCCTCTCGCAAAATCACCATATCTTGCAGTGTAGAGCCCAGCACAGTCCATTCACATCACACTGCACAGTCCTCTACAGACAAACATGCCTCTTACTACACAGCACTGCCACTTCCACTCCTCCGTGCTCACACTTCCTGGATGGGATACTGCCGGTCATGTGATCCTGGATTGGAAGAAGCCGTGTCACATGACCGGCAGTATCCCATCCAGGAAGTGTGAGCACGGAGGAGTGGAAGTGGCAGTGCTGTGTAGTAAGAGGCATGTTTGTCTGTAGAGGACTGTGCAGTGTGATGTGAATGGACTGTGCTGGGCTCTACACTGCAAGATATGGTGATTTTGCGAGAGGGGCTTTGTCCTGGATTGACATCTGAGATAATTGCCACACTTAAAAGAAATCACGTGAAAACAGGAGGGGAAGCAACACCTCCAAGGATTGGAAAGCATAGGAGACATCCAACATAAAACACAGCAGCAAGGCGATCCATCCCCCAATTCAGGCGGATTACCCCGGTGCGGATTCTGGTAGCTGATTATCTGACAGACGGAATAAGTGGAGTGACCCAGCGAATTACACCATAAGCATCATACCCCTGGGGGGTTTTGGGAGTTGGTGAGTAAGCAACCAAAAGGGGGAGCACGAGAGTCACCAGACAAATTGTTGGAGCACACAAGTCACCTGTGGGAACCTGAATAAATTATATAACAGCAATATATGGGACTGTTGCAATATATGTTAAAGTTTTAATTGTTGGATTTCCTGGTCTGCTATATCTGTTTTGCTCTATGCAATATAATATATGTTGATCATGCATATGGTATCAGACTAGGACAACACAATATCTATATATTAACGCAGTGCTATATGGTTATCAATAAATGCACAGTATGGAATGCAGCTTCTGGCTTCCTTCCCAAACGCTGTAGGACCCAGTAAGCAGTGCGACACTTTTTGTTTACTGTAAATTCCATAATATATGATTAGTGGGTTCATACTTATCGTAGGACCACCCATATTGCAAAGGGGGTTCATACATACTGCACACCTAAGATTTATGAACACGAGTAGGGAGTGCTATACTTTAGGCTATCCCAGTGTACAACTATTTTTAGGTAGCGCCAATATACCCAAACAATTTTTATTTTAAATCTCTGGCAAGGAACCTGTATAGGAACTTTGTATAAGGGAGGCAGCAACCGTAGTTTCTGAACCCATATACTTATCCTAAAGCGCGGTTTTCTGGTTCATAGACATCATATGATTTCCTCGGATTGAAGTGTTTATACAGAGCTGAAGCCTGCTTCAAAATTTAATTTAAAATTTAATTTTCATACTTCTACCGACAGCGGAAGCGGGCTTTAGCCCCCCCCTCGCCACCACATTTCCTGGGCTCTCCCATTCACTCCGAGATCTTGGGACCACTCTGACCAGTGGCATTAGCTGCATTAAACAGAGAGAGAGAGAGGGACTGACTTTGTTCCTCTCTCTATTTGAAATCAGAAACCAGAAGTGTTAAGGATTCTGTCACGTCTGGTTTCTGTTCTTTGCATTCTATACATTGCCCCCACCCCCCTCCCTAAATACCCTGTTTCCCCGAAAATAAGACCTAGCGTGATTGTCGGTGATGGCTGCAATATAAGCCCTACCCCCCAAATAAGCCCTAGTTAAAGTCCTTGTAGGTCTTATTTTCAGGGTAGGGCTTACTTTCGGGGAAACAGGATAGGGCTTATTTGGGGGGTAGGGCTTATGTTGCAGCCATCACCGACAATCACGCTAGGTCTTATTTTCAGGGAAACAGGGTACTTACCTGAGTCCTACATCAATCCAGCACTGTGCTCCTCTACAGGTCCTCTGTCTTCTATCCCCTTTCTCACAAGCTTGGCTGATAGCAATGAGAGCCATTGGCTCCTGCTGCTGTCAGTAAAATCTAGTGAGGAGGGAGCTGGGGCAGCATCAAGCAGCCCTGTGTGTGCCTATGTATGCACATGGGATGAATCGGGAGCACGCCCTCATGTGTGCACCGAAAGAAAGTGGAACATGGAGAAGAGGTGGAGCGGAAAGCACTGGCGGGGGACCCCAAAAGAAGTGGTTCAGGGCCGCTCTGTGCAATACTCTTGCACAGAGCAGGTAAACATAACATCTTTTTTATTTTAGTAAAAAAAAAAAAAAAATACTTTACAACTCCTTTAACTATACAAAATGACTGATAAGTGTATATTTAGAGCTAAGAGAAATGTTTAAATTATTGCTCTGTTCAAGGTAAGTACTGATATGATAATTTCCTCTTAACCACTTACCTCGGGTGGATGTCATATGATGTCCTCAGATTGAAGTGTTTATACAGAAATTATGCCTGCATCAAAACTTTTAGCACTCAATCACTTCTACAGGCAGCTGAAGGGGGCTCGACTTCTCCCACCACCACTTTTCCTGGGCTCTTCGATTCACTCGGGCATCCTAGGACCACTCCGACCAGCGGAATCAGATGCATTACATGGAAAGAGAGAAACTAACTTTGTTCCTTCCTCTCTGTGACATCAAAAACTGGAAGCCGTGAGGATGCTGTCACTATCGGTTTTAATTCTTTGTTTACCTGGTAGTTACCAGGCAGTTAGCCAATCAGATCGATCTGTATTTGATTGACTGCATTGGAGGCCAGAGTAGAGATCTGGGGTCTAATAGCCCCTGTTATCACAAGGGACATTGTTCATCCCTTGTGATAGCAAAAAAGTTGATAATAAAATAAATTAAAGGGATGGTAAATAAAAGGTTTAAATAAAATAGATGCAAATGCATAAGTAATACCACACGCATATGTAAAGGTGATTGTACCACACATGTGAGGTATCATCATAAATGTCAGGGTGAGAGCAATAATTTTAGCTCCAGACTTCCTGTGTTTCTCTAAATTGATAACTTGTATAGGCTTATAACCAGTTGCCGACCGCCACACGCCGATGTATGTCGGCAGAATGGCACTGGCAGGCATATGGGTTTACCTATACGTCCCTACCTCCCAGCGGTCTGGGGGCCCAATCGGGCCCCCCAGTGCCTGCGGCAGTCAGAATAGCTTCAGGAGCGATCTGTGCTGAGGGGGAGGCCACTGATTCATGGCCATCCCCTCGTGATCGCTCCTGGCTAATGAGTAGCTTCCTCTGCTTCTGTAATGTAAACAGAAGCGAAGGAAGTGATGTCATCGCTCCTTGTGAAGCCTTTTTGTTCAGGCTTCCGAGGAGAGAAGACATCGAAGTAAGTCTACACCAACACTACACTTACAGTAGAACATGCAGGCACACTAATCACCCCCCAATCACCCCCGATTTTTTTTTCTGATTACTGCATTGGCGTCATTTGTGACTCTTATAAGTGGTAGGGCAGTTAGTGGTAGGCCCCTTTAGGTCTAGGGTACCCCCTAACCCCCCCTAATGATTAACCCCTTAATCACCCCCTGTCGCCAGTGTCACTAAGCGATCTTTTTTATGATCGCCGTATTAGTGTCACAGGTGACGCTAGTTAGCCAGGTAAGTATTTAGGTTCAGCGTCAGCTTTTTATAGCGTCAGGTACCCCCATATACTACCTAGTAAAGGTTTTAACCCCCTGATTACCCCCTAGTTAACCCTTTCACCAGTGATCACCATATAACTGTTACAGGTGACGCTGGTTAGTTAGTTTGTTTTTTATAGTGTCAGGGCACCTGCCGTTTATTACCTAATACAGGTTTAACCCCCTGATAGCCCGGCGGGTGATATAAGTTAGGTTTAAGGGTCATATAGGGTCTGTGTCACCCCAGGCAGTGTCAGGTTAGTGTCAGTACAGCTAACACCCATGCACGCAGCATTAGTGGTATAGTACCTAAACGGATCAATATCTGATCTGATCAGATCTATACTACTGTCCCCAGCAGTTTAGGGTTCCCAAAAATGCAGTGTTAGCGGGATCAGCCCAGAAACCTGCTATCACCTGTGTTTTGCCCCTCCGCCCAGCCCACCCAAGTGCAGTATTGATCAATCACTGTCACTTACAAAACACTAAACACATAACTGCAGCGTTCACAGAGTCAGACCTGATCCCTGCGATCACTAACAGTTTTTTTGGTAGCGTTTTTTTACAGTTGCTGACAGTCAGGAGCTTTTTTATCTGTGAGTCTAACTAGTGTACCAGTAAATTTAGAGCCCAAAATGGCAAATCGAAGGTACACTAGTGAAGAGGCCTACACGTTTCTTAGCATGACAGATAGTGAAGAGGAAGTCACTCATCTGTCAGATTCAGGCTCAGAATACGATCCTGTAAACGACAGCGGCTCCATGACAGATAGCTCTGACGATGGATTTGTGGTCCCTACCAAGGTCAGGTGTACCAGACCCCGATCTTCTTCTGCTGTTGAGGTGCAAAAACCACAGGGCTTTCGTATGGAGCAGAGAAGTACTAGCGCCGCTATTCCTTCTGGTGAACTGGCAAGCACCAGCGGCCTAGTACACCCTGGTCGTACATGCAGCACTGCAGTAACACTTGGTGACGTGGCAAGTCCCATAAGTGCAGTTCAAGCTGGCGAGGTGGCAAGCACAAGTAGTGTCCCGATGTCACCAAGAAGACAAAGACAGGCCCGTTGAGCCCAAAGTGCCCTTCCTGCTGCATTCACCAATCCTAATTGGGAACCCACCACTTCTGCAGCACCCATATTTCCCCTATTCACTGGCCAACCCAGCATTCAAGTGGAAACAGTTGATTTTACGTCACTTGATTTTTATTCGCTGTTTTTCACTGAAGATCTCTATAGACCAAAGCAATTTGCATGCTGGTCAATACATCGCCACTAATCCCCAGTCCTCCCTTGCCAGAGATTGGAAACCAATTACAGTTTCCGAATTTAAGATCTTTCTAGGCCTATCCCTCCTCATGGGCATAACCAAAAAGGATGGATCCAGCGGATGCCCCCATGCTTCGGCATATATAAATGGTGCATGTATGCCCATCATTAGAAGTGGGTGGATGAAGGGAGGTATTCTAATGGTGGGCATGCCCACTGATCAATCTCTTTTTTTTGTTCAGCCCACAGGCTGCCTGAAAAAAAAAATTACAATATATGCCCAACAAGGACCAACAACGTACTGGTATGTTGCTGGGACTTTGATTGGTTATACCAGAATGATGCCTGCAGGTTTAGATATCATCTTGGTATCATTCTTTTCAGCCAGTGGTCGACTTTCATGTAAAAGCAATTCCAGTGGTTAATTAGCCTTTAGACTGCTTTTACAAGCAGTGGGAGGGAATGTCCCCCCCACCGTCTTCAATGGTTTTCTCTGGTTCTCCTGTCCCAACAGGGAACCTGAGAATTCAGCCGGTGGTTTCACCAGCTGACCATAGAGCTGATCAGAGACCAGAATGGCTCCAATCATCTCTATGGCCTAAGAAACCAGAAGCTATGAGCATTTCATGACTTAGATTTCGCCAGATATAAACAGCGCCATTGGGAAATTGGGAAAGAATTTTATCACATGGATCTTGGTGTGGTCAGATGCTTTGAGGGCAGAGGAGAGATCTAGGGTCTAATAGACCCCAATTTTTTCAAAAAAAGAGTACCTGTCACTACCTATTGCTATCATAGGGGATATTTACATTCCCTGAGATAACAATAAAAATGATAAAAAATATATATAAATGAAAGGAATAGTTCAAAAATAAAATAAAAAAGCAAAATAAATAATAAAAAAAAAACACCCCTGTCCCCTCTGCTCTCACGCAAAGGCAAACGCAAGCGTCGGTCTGGCGTCATATGTAAACAGCAAATGCACCATGCATGTGAGGTATCACTGTGTAGGTCAGATCGAGTACAGTAATTTTAGCAGTAGACCTCCTCTGTAAAACTAAAGTGGTAACCTGTAAAGACCTTTAAAGGCTTTTAAAAATGTATGTAGTTTGTTGCCGCTGCACATTTGTGCGCAATTTTAAAGCATGTTGTGTTTGGTATCCATGTACTCAGCCTAAGATCATCTTTTTATTACATAAAAAATTTGGGCAATATAGTGTATTTTAGTGCATTAAAATTTTAAAAAGTGTGTTTTAAAAAAAAAAATGCGTTTGAAAAATTGCTGCGCAAATACTGTGTGGAACAAAAAAAATTAAACACCTACCATTTTAATCTGTAGGGTCTTTGCTTTAAAAAAATATATAATGTTTGGGGTTTCAAAGTCATTTTCTTGCAAAAAAATTTTTTTTTTCATGTAAACAAAAAGTGTCAGAAAGGGCTTTGTCTTCAAGTGGTTAGAAGAGTGGGTGATGTGTGACATAAGCTTCTAAATGTTGTGCATAAAATGCCAGGACAGTTCAAAATCCCCCAAATGACCCCATTTTGGAAAGTAGACGCCCCAAGCTATTTGTTGAGAGGCATGTCGAGTCCATGGAATATATTATATTTTGACACAAGTTGCCGGAAAAGGACAATTTTTGTTTTTTTTTTTAAAGAAAAAAAAATAATTTTCTTTTCTTTCTTCATTTTCAAAAACAAATGAGAGCTGCAAAATACTCACCATGCCTCTCAGCAAATAGCTTGGGGTGTCTACTTTCCAAAATAGGGTCATTTGGGGGGGTTTGTGCTATCTTGGCATTTTATGGCCTTCGAAACTGTGATAGGTAGTGAGGAGTGAAATCAAAGATTTACGCCCTTAGAAATCCTGAAGGTGGTGCTTGGTTTTCAGGGCCCCATACGCGGCTAGGCTCCCAAAAAGTCCCATACATGTGCTATCCCTGTACTCATGAGAAGCAGTGGAATGTATTTTGGGGTGTAATTCCACATATGCCCATGGCATGTGTGAGAAATATATCATTTAGTGACAACTTTATGCAAAAGAAAAAAAAAGGTTGTCATTTTCCCGCAACTTGTGGAAAAATATAAAATATTCCATGGACTTAACATCCCTCTCAGCAACTAGCTTGGGGTGTCTACTTTCCAAAATGGGGTCATTTGGCTGGGTTTTATGCCATCTTGGCATTTTATGGCCTTCAAAACTATGATAGGTAGTGAGGAGTGAAATCAAAAATTTACGCCCTTAGAAATCCTGAAGGCAGTGCTTGGTTTTCAGGGTCCCGTACGTGGCTAGGCTCCAAAAAAGTCCCACACATGTGGTATCCCCGTACTCAGGAGAAGCATCAAAATGTATTTTGGGGTGCAATGCCACATATAACCATGGCATGTGTGAGCAATATACCATTTAGTGACAACTTTTTATAAAAAAAAAATTTTCTTTTGTCATTATTCAATCACTTGACAAAAAATGTGACAAAAAAATAAAATATTCAATGGGCTCAACATGCCTCTCAGCAATTCCCTTAGGGTTTCTACTTTCCAAAATGGGGTCATTTAGAGGGGGTTTTGTACTGCCCTGCCATTTTAGCACCTCAAGAAATGAGATAGGCAGTCGTAAACTAAAAGCTGCGTAAATTCCAGAAAATGTACGCTATAATTTTTGTGCAAACAAATAAATATACGCTTATTAACATTTTTTTTTACCAAAGACATGTGGCTGAATACATTTTGGCCTAAATGTATGACTAAAATTGAGTTTAATGGATTTTTCTTATAACAAAAAAGTAGAAAGTATTATTGGTCTTTTTCTGTTTATATCACAAAAGATAAAAATCGCAGAGGCAATCAAATACCATGGAAAGCTCTATTTGTGGGAAAAAAAAGGACTCAAATTTCGTTTGGGTACAACATTGCATGACCGCACAATTACCAGTTAAAGCAGCGCAGTGCCAAATTGTAAAAAGTCCTCTGGTCTTTGGCCAGCCAAATGGTCCGGGGCTTAAGTGGTCACTTTAGTGTCACCTATGAGAATTTTTAGATACCGTAGTTTGGTGCCAATCCAAGGGTGTACACAATTTTAAAATGTGACATGTTAGGTATCTATTTAGTTGGCATAACATCATATTTTATATTTTACAAACAAATGGGTATTATGCAGTGTTTGTGTACTAAAATTGAATAAAGTGTATTTTTATACACTGTGTGCTATGAAAAAAATATTGTAACACTCACCATTTTTTTTCTTTAGGGCCTCTGCTAAAAAATACATACAGTATATAATGTTTGTGTGCTCTAAGTAATTTTATAAAAACAAATGTAGGTGTTTTACATATATGTGAGAAGTGTCAGAAAAGTGGTTAAAGAAAACCTGTTAGGGCTGAAAAATTTGAGTTGCCATTGTTAGCTTGGATTTTAAAGATGAACACTTCAACAGATAAACACAAAAGTTATTATTGTATGTAAAATATCTCTGTATCCTATATGGATTGCCTTTGTGTGTGTGGTAGAATGTGCTACAGACTTATGACACCTGTAACAGTCTGTGAAGATCTAAATTGCTGTCTAGCATATTTCTCAACAGGATCTGCTTGCACTAGAACTAAAGTTACTATTTTGTTAGCTCTGTATACTTGAATAAGTTATTTTTTGATCCATGCATATAAAGAATGGAAGCCTGTAAAACAGGCATCACTAAATGGCCGACCACGGTCTGAAAATGGACCAAATTACAGTCCAATCCATACCACGGTCACTTAGCAGCCTGAGTATCCTCTCCCCGGCTGACATCCTCCTTTCCCCACCGTCCTGCCACAATATTCTTCCTAGTATAGCAGGTAGAAGGCAGAAGGCGCTGCATGTCTGGACAGAGGGCGGGATGTGTGGGACATGCTTTTCAAGTCAACAAGCCAGTGATATTGCCAGGTTGTGGGACGGTCCTAGCAACCAATCACTTACCTGTTTACATGAAAGGCCTGCCCCGCATGTCCCACCCTCTGTTTGGACATGCTGTGCCTTATGCCTTCTACCTGCTGTGTAAGGTAGGATTGGAAAGGTTTGAGGAGTGTTGTGATTGGCAGGGGAAATGTAATGTAAGGGTGGGGGCATTCACATAAAGGGGACTGGATTGCAAGGATAGAAGGGGGGCTGTGAAGGTGACCAGTATATACATCAATACAGCCCCTCTTTACAATACAACCCTTCTTTACGTTACAGTGCTTGCTTTACATTGCAGCCTCCCTTAGTATCCAAGTCCCCCCATTTTGTATCACAGTCCCCCTTTAAATCACAGTGCCTCTATGATGTAAAACAAAAAATTTGCTGTCTCAATTGTCTCAATTGAGAATAATATTGGACAATTTTTAATGTTATTTTAACATTTATTAACCACTTGCCGACTGGACCATAGCAAAATGATGGCTACAGCATGGTCGGCTAATTCTGGGAGGGTGTACTATGACGTCCTCCCAGACTCACACTTCCCACGTGCTCCCTGGGGTGCACACCCAGAAGCGTCCATGATCGCTGGGTAAAAGGCCGTTGATAGCGGCACTTTATTATGTGATCTCTCCTTCCAATGATGGAGAGATCACAGGCTAACAAACTGGTGCGGAGAGGAGGGAGAGGAGGATGCCAGTGCAGCAGCGCTGTGGGTTTGATCTGAAGTGCCCACAGCATGCCCATACATGCCCATCCATGGCTTATCCATGTTCATCCGTGCCTCATACATGCCCATCCATGCCCATCCATGCCTCATCCATCCTCATTCATGCCCATCCATGCCTCATCTGTGCCCATTCATGCCCATCCTTTTCTCATCTATGCCTTATCCAGGCCCATCCATGCCTCATCCATGCCTCATCCATGCCCACCCGTGCCTCATCCATGCCCATTTATGCCTCACACATGCCCATCTGTGCCTCAACCATGTCCATCCATACTTCTTACATGCCTATCCATGCCCATTTGTGCCTCATACATGATCGGTATAACGTGTGAGGAGAGGAGGGAGCTGGTACAACAGAGTTGTGGGCTGGATCTGAAGTGTCCACAGCGCTGATCTGTGCCTATTCATGTCTCATCAGTTCCTCATACATACCCATCCATGCCTCATCCATGCCCATCTGTGCCTCATACATGCCCACCCATGCCCATTCGTGCCTCATACTTGCCCATTTGTGCCTACTTGCCCATCCAATGCCTCATCAATGCCCATCTGTGCCTCATACATGCCCACCCATGCCCATCTGTGCCTCATTCATGCCCATTCATGCCTCATTCGTGCCCATCTGTGCCTCACTAATGCCTCATACATGCCCATCCATGCCTCATGCATGCCCATCCGTGCCTAATCCATGCCTCATGCATGCCCATCCATGCCCATCCATGCCTCATACATGCTCATCCGTGCCTCATACATGCCCATCTATGCCCATCCGTGCCTCATACATGTCCCTCCATGCCTCATCCCTGCCTCTCCATGCCTCATCCCTGCCCATCTATGCCTCATCCATGCCCATCTGTGCCTCATCCGTGCCCATCCATGCCCATATGTGCCTCATACATGCCCATCTGTGCTTCATTCCTGCCTCATACATGCCCATCCATGCCTCATCCATGCCTATCCCTTCCCATACCTGCCTCATTCATGCCTCATCCATTCTTCATCCCTGCCCATCTATGCCTCATCTGTGCCCATCCATGTCCACCCATTCCCATACGTGCCCCATCTGTGCTTCATTTTTGCCTCTTCCATGCCTCATACATGCCCATCCATGCCTTATACACGTTCATCCGTGCCTCATTCATGCCCATCTGTGCCACATCCGTGCCTCATGTACATGCTATGTGTTAGAAACATCTTATAAATTGACCACTTTGTGTAAAAAAAATGCATTTTCATTTTCTTTCCACATTTTCCCCAAAAAAAGACAAAAGACTCATTATGCCACCTAGATTATGTGTTGCGGTGTTTGCTTTCCAAAATGAGGTCATTTTGTGGGCGTTTCCATTGTCCTGGTGCTCCAGGGCCTTCAAAAATGTAATAATTAATCAAGAAATTAAATGTGTAATTTATGCTTCTATAACACCTGACAGTGCTCCCTATATGTTGGGCCTCTGTACGTGGCGTGGCTGTAAAAAGTCTCACACATGTGGTATTGCCATATTCAGAGGGAGCAACAGAAGGTGTTTTGGGGTGTAGACATATAGTAATGAGAGTAATGAGAGTAATAATCTGTTAATATGACAATTTTCTGAAGAAGAATTGTGGGAACAAATTACAACTTCAGAAAACTCACCATGACTCCTACTAAATACTTTGGAATGTCTACTTTCCAAAAAGATCATTTAGGCTGGGTTCACACTGGTGCGACACGACAGCCGTCCTACTTTGGATCCGACTTTGCCCTGCGACATGAAGCCGGCATGTGTCCGACTTTCAATGAACGGGGATCCGACTTGGATCCCCGCCAATGCCCGACACTGTGTTTGGTATGAATCTTTAGGGGGAACTCCACGCCAAATTTTAAATAAAAATCCGGCATGGGTTCCCCCTCCAGGAGCATACCAGGCCCCTGGGTCTGGTATGGACCTTGAGGGGAACCCCCTACGCCGAAAAAACGGCGTGGGGGGTCCCCCCCAATCCATACCAGACCCTTATCCGAGCACGCAGCCCGGCCGGACAGGAATGGGGGTGGGGACGAGCGAGCGCCCCCCCCCCTCCTGAACCGTACCAGGCCGCATGCCCTCAACATGGGGGGTTGGTGCCTTGGGGGAGGGGGCGCGCTGCGGCCCCCCCCAGCCCAAAGCACCTTGTCCCCATGTTGATGAGGACAAGGGCCTCTTCCCGACAACCCTGGCCGTTGGTTGTCGGGGTCTGCGGGCGGGGGGCTTATCGGAATCCGGGAGCCCCCTTTAATAAGGGGGCCCCCAGATCCCGGCCCCCCACCCTATGTGAATTGAGTATGGGGTACATGGTACCCCTACTCATTCACCTAGGGAAAAAGTGTCAAATTAAAAAAAAAAACACTACACAGGTTTTTAAAGTATTTTATTAGACAGCTCCGGGGGTCTTCTTCCGACTTCGGGGGTCTCTCCGGTTCTTCTCCGCGCTCTCCGGGTCTTCTGCCGGGCTCCTCCTCTCTCTTCTGCTCTTTTGCCGCTCTTTTGCTAAAGAGGAGGAGCCTGGTCTTCAATCTTCTGCCCTCTTCTCTTCTCCTGATGTTGACACGACGCTCTCTGGGGCTAGAATGCTCTCTGTGCGCTCTGCTCTGACTTATATAGGCGGTGACCCCGCCCTCTTATGCCGTCACAGTCCCTGGGCATGCTGGGACTATGACGGCATACAGGGGGCGTGGTCATCGGGTGATGACCACGCCCCCTAAAACGTCACAGTCCCAGCATGCCCAGGGACTGTGACGGCATAAGAGGGCGGGGTCACCGCCTATATAAGTCAGAGCAGAGCGCACAGAGAGCATTCTAGCCCCAGAGAGCGTCGTGTCAACATCAGGAGAAGAGAAGAGGGCAGAAGATTGAAGACCGGGCTCCTCCTCTTTAGCAAAAGAGCGGCAAAAGAGCAGAAGAGAGAGGAGGAGCCCGGCAGAAGATCCGGAGAGCGCGGAGAAGAACCGGAGAGACCCCCGAAGAGAAGAAGGCAGCAGACCGGGCTCCTCCTCTTTAGCAAAAGAGCGGCAAAAGAGCAGAAGAGAGAGGAGGAGCCCGGCAGAAGACCCGGAGAGCGCGGAGAAGAACCGGAGAGACCCCCGAAGTCGGAAGAAGACCCCCGGAGCTGTCTAATAAAATACTTTAAAAATCTGTGTAGTGTTTTTTTTTTTAAATTGACACTTTTTCCCTAGGTGAATGGGTAGGGGTACTATGTACCCCATACTCAATTCACATAGGGTGGGGGGCCGGGATCTGGGGGCCCCCTTATTAAAGGGGGCTCCCGGATTCCGATAAGCCCCCCGCCCGCAGACCCCGACAACCAACGGCCAGGGTTGTCGGGAAGAGGCCCTTGTCCTCATCAACATGGGGACAAGGTGCTTTGGGCTGGGGGGGGCCGCAGCGCGCCCCCTCCCCCAAGGCACCAACCCCCCATGTTGAGGGCATGCGGCCTGGTACGGTTCAGGAGGGGGGGGGCGCTCGCTCGTCCCCACCCCCATTCCTGTCCGGCCGGGCTGCGTGCTCGGATAAGGGTCTGGTATGGATTGGGGGGGACCCCCGCACGCCGCCCTTTCGGCGTAGGGGGTTCCCCTCAAGGTCCATACCAGACCCAAGGGCCTGGTATGCTCTTGGAGGGGGAACCCATGCCGGATTTTTATTTAAAATTTGGCGCGGAGTTCCCCCTCAAGATCATCTGAGCACAAGTCGCGTGCCGAAGTCGGATCATGCGAGACGGCAATCCGACTTTGATCCGACTTCAATGATAGTCAATAGGCTGAAGTAGGATCAAAGTCGGACCAAAGTAGTACAGGGAGCATTTCTAAAGTCGGAACGACTTGTGTCGGACCAGTTAGGACGGCTCCCATAGGGAAACATTACATTTCACACGTCATGCGACATGAGCTCCCAATGTCGGAGCGTTTGTCGGACCAGTGTGAACCCAGCCTTAGGGTTTTTTTGTAAAGTCCTGACTTTCAGGGCCTCAATAAATTAGTACATCAGGTGTGATCAATTTTCAGTGATTGGCACCATAGCTTGTAGACTCTGTACCTTTCACAAAGACCAAATAATATACTCTTATTTTGGTTATTTTTACCAAAGATATGTAGCGGTATAAATTTTGGCCAAAATTTATAAAGAAAAATTACTAATTTGCAAAAGTTCATAACAGAAACAAAGAAAAATGCATTATTTTTACAAAACATTCGGTCTTTTTTAATTTATAGCGCAAAAAATAAAAAATACAGTGGTGATTAAATACCACCAAAAGAAGGCTCTATTTGTGTGAAAAAAAGGACAACATAGGTACAGTGTAGCATGACTGGGTAATTGTCATTCAAAATGTGAGAGCACTGAAAGCTGAAAGTTGGCCTGGTTAGAAAGGAGGTATAAGTGCCTGGTGGGCAGGTGGTTAAATCAATGTTTAAATGAAAGGCATTAAACTTGGCCATCTGGAAGAAAGATAATACCTTGCTCAAAAGTTGTTTTTTGTTGTTAGATGATGTTTGAAAAGGTAAGTTTAGTGATATTAAGGTTTTTTGGAACCACTCCCTGTGAACAAATTTTGCATTTCCATGCAAGGGATTTTGTTCTTCTTACTGCTAATTCAGGGTCATTTGTATCCTTCTCCAGGTCAAAAAGGAGGATCCAAAGATACCTTTTGTAAACTGGCTTGACATATGGAATCACTGGCAGAGACTTGATGATTCTACTAGCAATCTCAAATCATTAGGTGGGAATGTGCTGCTGTGATCATCCATAGCATGTGCCCTGCCCAAGAAATTAATGACTCCAAAGACACCAGTATTGGGTAAAACCAAAAAAATGTCCATGGGTATTACTGTACTGTTTGTACTAGGATACAGAGTGTAAACAATTGTACACTCCTTCTTTAGTAATATAGAAAAGTGACAGCAGAAAATGTAGTTTTTGTTTTTCTTAGTTAACTGTTTTCTGTTTGTTCCATACATTGAAAAACCACTGAAATCAAGATATGCTATGTCCACAGCACCACCCTGGTCCAAAGCATTGGTAATATAGTCAAAAAGTCCAATCAGATATGTCTGACATGATCTGCCCTCAGTAAAGCCATGCTCCTTTGGGTCCAGCAAGTTGTGTGTTTACCTTGACTACAACAGATGTTAAACTCACTGTCCTGTAATTGCCAGCTTCTACCTTACTGCCCTTTTTGTGGATAGGTACAATATTAGCTGTCCGCCAGTCTTTAAAGTTACACCAATATTCTAGCAGGTTATAACCCAATATACAGCTGCTCATTTACTTTGAAATATCAAATATATAGTTTAAATCTTTTAAATGATAACAACATGATTATAAGAAAGGCAGTCAGGGGAATAACAGGATGAAAAATATATAATGTACATTAGCAAAGATTCTGAGATACATTTAGTGAACTTTGCACATTAAGGAAAACTGCATTTCACCCAGGCATATCACAACAAAGTGGCTCTATAACACATATGAAAGCATTTGCTGACTGGCATCTGTCTTCCTTAATTAGCTTGAGTATAGAAAGACAAATTATTTCTAGATTGCAATCTCGAACTAACAAATAAGAGTTTTAATTTCAGTTTCCATACATAAGATGAAAGAAATAATGATAAGATGTGTCCAATAGATTTCTATTTGTAGACAATTAGCTTTATTCATTAAGTTATATGTAAATGATACCACTAATTTGCTTCCTGTTATCGTGTGCCAGTAGGTGCTGTAGAGTGGAACCAAGATTGCTTTCTATGCAAAGGATCTTCTGGTTCAATTAATTTCTTTATTGCTGCCACAGTTGAGTGGATTGTTTACCATTGTAGAAAATCCTTTTATATTTACAATACCTAAATGAAAAAGCATATAGAGGATTTACTAGCAGAGTATTTTTTAAGCTGGACCAGTGAACCTTCCATTTATTAATTTTAAGGGGGAGAGTCCCCTGCACATAACTGAATATTTGTAGCAAACACAGTTTTTTTTGGACAGTATTAAAAAGACTCCTTTGGTAAATATTCACACAGCCTAAAGTGGATCTAAACTGCTTAACAAATGTCTTCCCCCGCCCCTTTTCCATGTCACAACTTCACCAACTCCAGCGCATGCATGTATGCTGCCAATGTCTTCCTGGTATCTAGGACCGGGCAGAGACCAGCGATGCATATGCACATGCGCATTGAATTTCTGCACATACACACAAATACTGCCAGCTTCTGCCATATTGCCACTATATTGTCCAGCAGCATTTGTGCACACACACAGAAATATGTCACTTGTGCACATATGTACTGCACAATTGCAGCTTAGTAATATACTGCCTCTAGGGATAATTCTGCTGTGGCAATCCCAGGAGGCAGATGTGCCCAGCCTAGGCCAGAAACCAGGAAGTTCTGCCTTGCAGCACAAACATGATCTGAATAGTAAAAGTTAGAATACTATTTTTAACAAGTTGTGTTGAGAGGGAGGAGAGAAAAAAATAAATAAAAAAGATTGATGCAGTGAGTTTGATTCTATTTTAGGTCTATTGGCCACTCTTCAGAGGTGACTTGGCTTGGCAATATGGCTTCAAATACTATGAGAAGCTGTTGAATATAAACATAATAGTCCTATGAAACCTCATTCTCCTGGTCATGTGGCTGGAAGAATTATGGCAGCTACAAAAACAAGAAAAAAAGATGTATTTTCTTCTACAGTAAATTTCCCTGGACTAAAGGAGCAGTAATTCATGAATATTCATCCCAAATATATAATATTAAAAACAAATTCAATTTTGAACAACATTTGTCAGTCATTAGACATACAAACCTTCATTAAAAAATCTACTAGTGTATAGCCAGATTGAGAATGCAAATATGTTCCCTCCCCTTGAAGAACACAGACAAGGACATATCAGATTGTATATAACATGATGAGTGTTCATTCACAATCTGTACATCTGTGAATGTGAAAAATCTTTTCTTTTTAATTGAACTTATTCTGAGAAAGGAATGTGAGCTGCCATTGATTAGGTACATCTAAAAATGCTAGTTACCTGGTAGAGGGGGCATGAAGTTCATTTGTTTGAAAGTGCACTTATCCTTTAAAGATACCAAATTCTTATCCTCTTCCCTTGATTTGCATTATGGCATGGTGTGATAATTCTGTCTCCTAAAAAAAAAAAAATTAAAAATGGGCTTTTCTGTTTTTATTGGATCACATATAACATTCTTTATCTGGACCACCATTATTCTAAGTATAGAGACTTTCTAAAACAGAGAGAAAACCTACATTTCCTTTTTGTTGTCTGTTTTATTTTTGGCTCGGTTGACGTTAGATCAGATGTGGTGCATGGTTAAGTACTCTAAGATGCTCTGCCCCACTGACTTTTCCGCTTCTGAAATGTTGTTTTTACAGCTGTACACAGCCACAAAGATCTAGTATGATCAGCAACACAGAAGTCTAAAGTTTATATAAAGAAGCTGTCAAAACACAAAGGCTTTTATCTTATTTAAGAACAAATCAAAGTCAGTAAGCATTAAATATTTTAAACACGTTTAAAATTAAAAAGCATTCTATAATACTACTATCATCAAATAAAATGCACTTTTTTATGCTTAAAACATGCATAGTGATCATAATGTATGTTCTGTCTTTTTTTGCAACCTTACAAATGTTATATTCTTGGCAAATTTGTGTTAGTCACCGGGGTGGATTTAATAAAGGCAAATAGACTATGCACTTTGCAAGTGCAGTTGAAGAGCTTAGTAAATGTGGCTCTGCTGATTTCCTTCAGACAATTATGTGAAAGCAAAAATTATTATTTTTTTTTTTCCTTGTACCTGATTGTGTATTTTTTACAAAGTGAAGCTTCACCACATTACATTTATTAAGGATAGACAGATGGATAGAGATAGATAGATAGATAGATAGATAGATAGATAGATAGATAGATAGATAGATAGATAGATAGATAGATAGATAGATAGATAGATAGATAGATAGATAGACAACCCCAAGCTTTTCACAAGTCTATTACTAAAAACAAACAAACAAACATTAAGGCTCGGTTCACGCTGCCACAACCTGAAAGTTGCGCAACTTACGGTGCAACTTTCCAGGCGACTTCAGTGCGATTTGAGCGTGACTTGGTCGTGAGTGCGATTTGAGCGTGAAGGTAAAAATATGTGTCAACAATCAAAGTAAATGCAGCTGCGCTTACCAGGGGATATGTGACCCCCTAATAAGAGTGGTCAATTGCGCCTAATTACAATATCCAAGCCAAAGGATCAAGGTAACCCATACATCCAAACTCGTCATCGGATATGCACCAAACAGTGACCGAGTCAGACAAGGAAATGAACCCTCTGAGTAACGACTTACCCTCCAGGGTGGTCACAGATCACAAAGCATGTAATAAAAGAATGATCTACATGGCATAATATTGTTTAAACTAATTTATTGCTAAAAACAGAGTAACACTCACATTTGGTTAGCTTAAAACAAGTGTGTGGTAAAACAATTGTAGTTCCAGGAAGCAAGACAGCCAACCATCAATCGCGCATGCGTGGTAGCGTGTGTACGTATAAATATATTTTATATAATCTTCCTGTAATATCGGATCCAAATTAAATCAATTAAGATAAAGATCCGACTTGGAGGTGACTTCCATTAAGTCTATGGCCATAAGTCGGATAGAAGTCACCTTGAAGTAGTACAAGAATCTTTCCTAAAGTTGGAGCGTCTTCAGTAGTACCAATTAAAGTGGTTGTACACCCTGTACAACCACTTTTACCTACAGGTAAGCCTATATTAAGGCTTACCAGTAGGTGCTTAAAATATCTCCTAAACCTCCATGGTTTAGGAGATATTTACGAAAGACCCGAGCGTCGATGCCACTTTAGAAAGGGCAAATCGGGGATATGAGGAAGGGGATATGAAGATTGAAACACACAATCAATGGGAATTATGCTAATCACCTAGGGTTTTTTTTTTTATAGATGTTATATTTAATATGGCCGTTAGTGGCCTCTTACACAATAGGGGGTAACACATGAAGGTATTTTAGGAGTAATTGGATCACTTTAAATAAATTACTTAATAGAAGTGAGGAACTAGGCCATGATTGGCCAATAAATATAATTATGGGATAATTAACAATAACCACAGGGTATGTAAGGGTGTGGTGGGTTTTTTTTTTTTTTTTTTTAGATGTGAGGAACAATTATGGAATAACAATAATAAACACGGGGAATGTATGGACGGGGCTGGGGGTTTTCCCTTTTTTTTTTTGTTGGTATGTTTTAGGCTTGTTTAATGTGTTGGTTTGTAGGTGGTGGGGGTGTCAATGTGGAATTGGATACACAGACCGATACGCACAAATATTGGGAATCTCATCAATCATAGGATATATTTGGTTGTCGAACATATGTCGGGGGAGGGAGGGGGTTGAGACAGGCAGCGTTTTTTTTTTTCATTCCCCTTTTTTTTGGGGGGGGAGGGGATAGGGTCAGTTGTAAGAGAACGATGTTACCAATTGGTCTCTTATTAATGTTTAATATGTTAATCCTGCGTAATTATTGTAAAATATGAAATTAAGGATGTTTAATTGTGAATTGTGATAAGTATAACAGAAAATAAAAAAATGTTGATTATAAAAATAAAAAAAAAAGAAAGGGCACATCGTGCCGTTTCTTCTAGGGGTCATGCCGTGACTGGTGGCTCCACATGCGCGGGAGTAATGTCACACTACTCTGGCCAGTTACAGAGCCGGAGTTCGCGGCCCCGGAAGGAAGAGGGGTGAAGATGACGCTCCCTGCTAGTAAGGACAACGGTGAAATTGCGGGCTTCGGTTTCAAGCAAGTGACACATAATGGGCTAGTATGCAATGCATACTAGCCCATTATGCTTTACCTTTTGCAGGGAAATAAAGAGGAAGTAAAACCCACCAGAGTTTATTTCCTACTTAAGACAGCTCTCATTGACTAACATGGGATTTAACATGTCACGCGACCTGGGGTTTCACAAGTCGGATCCCAAGTTGCGGAAATGTGAGCCAAGCCTAAATATTTTACAGTACACAAGTCTCCACTTCATTGTCTATGCCACTGTCTAAAGCTGGTTTCACATTGGTACGTTCTTGCTGTATTTCCTGTATTAAAAATATTTCCCTTTACATTCTGTGGGACTCTTTACACCACTGTTCTGTAGTTGCAGTACACTGCATTTTGAAAAATCCTACACACTGCATCTTTGGTGCACTTTTTAAAGCCACACTAAAAACACATTTCCCCATTGAAATGAAAGGAAAATGCATCAAAAACACCGTAGTTGCATTTTTGGTGCTCTTTCTGAGTCACATGTTCACAGGTGCATGGTGAGCATCAGGCACCCAGAAAATGCATCAGAAATCCATAAAAAATGCATATATGTTTTTAATGCATTTTTTTCAATGGAGTAGTGTAAAATCACCCTTAAATAAAAAACCTTGGTTCAGACTTATCTTTTATATGCGGGTCAGTTGTGCAGCCTTATCTTGAATATGCGGGTCAGTTGTGGTCATCAATCCTCAGGAAAGGATAAATTAATAAGGGGGGTGGCGGACCTCAGCTATGAGGACTGCTTACAACTTTGACTTCCGCAATTTTACTCAACGATTTACTTCAAAGTTCATAAGGAGGACACATGGCCAAGATTTGAGATTAGAACTAAGGAGGTTTGAAAAAAGGGTTCTTTATTGTTAGAGCAGTTAAAATGTGGAACTCACTTATCCCAAGAAGTGGTACTGGCTGAGAGTGTCAACAACTTTGAAAAAAACTTTTGAAAGCAGAATATACAGGGCTATGGGAATTGTTAGAGAATTAAAATCACACAAACACATAGGTTGAACTGAATGGACCTGTGTCTATATAAACCTTATAAATGATGTAGCTATGTAAATATGATGTTTTGAGGTTAGACCGATGTATAAAAATTATTGAGTTCATTGTCCAAGCTTCACTTTGGATTCTGTGGGCACAATTCACTAAGCGATATTTTGCTGCATCTGAGTATGCAGTAAAATAACGCACAACATTACGAAAAAAGAAAACTGTTTAGTTCATGAAGAAACTCTTCTTGAAATCTTGAATGCATTATCTTTCCGAAGTATGCCTTAAATACCGCGTGGTAAGTTATCGCAAGCATCTCGCGTGAACGTCACATCCTGTGTGCGAAAAATGTATTGGGCTGCTTTTGCATGGAAACCATTTAATACATTGGTGATGAGATGGGAAAATGAGGCCTGGCAAAATTCCCACTATCACCACCAGCTATATTCCGATATGATGCTTTTCCAAAAAAGTGTAAGGCAGCCAGCAATTTAGTCATCACTGGTATGGCATGGCTTCTCTGTGTTGAGGGCTCAAGGTACCCTATGAGTTGGAACTAAAGCTCCATGATAAGTGGCTTGGATAACTAGAACTTCTGCAGGGGATCAGCATGTGTGAATTTATCCAGCAATGTGCGCTCCTTAACCTCCCTGGCGGTATTATTATTTCAGATTTTTGCGTCTCAAGCGGTACAATTATTTTGCATAGAAATTTGGCGTTTTATATTGTAGGCCTGTAATTCTTAGCAACTCTTAGTAACTCTTTGCTGTACCCAGCCACCCACACCACGCTTGCCATTTTTTCTGTTTTTATTGTTGGAATCGATTCTATTACTTTTATATATTTTTTATGGATTGTCTGATGATCATGACTGATCAAATAAATGCCAATTGAAATTTTTGGATTTACACCATGTGGAGGCTCCTTGTTTTTTCTTTATACATGGTTTACTTATGCTGACAAGGACGGTGATCATTTAGACCATCCAGGCAGGATCCTGGTCCCCCATCTGTGGAGGAAGTCTACCAGTGTATGGTCCACTCTTATACTGTCATTCATCTTAAGACAGTGCAAGCCCGTTTGACTCACCGCCAAGGGCCTGTGAGTCCACCAAAGTCGGTAAGAGTACCTTATCCCTTTTGTTGATTCGGATCATTACTGAGGAGATATCAGTGTATCATCTGCATTATATTGAATCCGCTTCATCTGCATGATGTGTTATTGGGACTAGACAATTTTCAGGCTTCATTCGGTGGCTACACCTCTACTAGAATTGTGGATATTTTATTATCACCACTATGTTTGTCATTTACATCTCAATATCACTAGAAATACGGACATTTTAAAGTATCAGCTTGTTTGTCACATTTTTATATTTTTGCACCACTTCTAATCCATGTTTTTGAAATTTTTTTCTGCTTTTCTCATCATTGATGAATGAGCGTTTTATATGCTATTAGACTATACACTTAGAATTCATTTACTAATTTGTTTAGTTTTAAGACTGGATGTGGTTATTCTTTACTTAAATGTGGAATAGCTTCCTCTCTTTCAATTTTCTCACATAGAGTTTTTTCACTTTAGCGCTACACTTTTTATATCTATGTATTTTGCACAATTTGGTCTTATTGTAGTGTTGGCTGCTGTTCAACTTTTTTTGATTGGCGCGGTATTTTTCTACCCATTTGTTAATTCTTAGCAATAACACACTTATATCTGTCCACCAAGAGTCTAGTAGGTTTCCCAGGGTATGATGAAGTTTGAAACACAAAATCATAAATTATAATATAAAAAATATAAATAATTATTAAAAATAATAATGTAATAATAATAAAATAAATTTCCCCACAATTCACTATCACTCAATTGTGCAAGTGTTCTAATTTACTATTGCTGTTTTCTAGCTGATCTAAAACCGCTTTTGACTTAAAGGGACACTTTTTGGTTGCTATTGACAATCTCTAGTTTCCAGGCAGAAAGAACAGTATATATAATATAAAACTGCATGCAGGGCATTGGACAAAGCACTAGGGACAAAAGGGATCTGAAATGATTTCATATTATTACAGGTTACAGTGTACTGTATGTGTTATGAATTTTCACTTTGTTGAATTTGCCGCCAAGCTCCGCCCCCGTGTGTCCCGATCAATTGTGCAAGTGTTGTAATTTACTATCGCTGTTTTCTAGCTGATCAAAAACCGCTTTTGACGTAAAGGGACATTTTTTGGTTGCTATTGACAATCTCCAGTTTCCAGGCAGAAAGAACAGTATATATAATATAAAACTGCATGCAGGGCATTGGACAAAGCACTAGGGACAAAAGGGATCTGAAATGATTTCATACAGTATTACAGATTACAGTGTACTGTATGTGTTATGAATTTTCACTTTTTTGAATTTGCCGCCACGCTCCGCCCCTGTGCGTTGCGACGCTCGCAGGGAACGGAGCCCGGCACACAGGACATCGGGGAGGACAGAGCCCACAGACACAGCGGGGGGACATCGCAGGATCCTGGGGACAAGGTAAGTAACCTGCACCAGGATCCCGAGATGTAATCCCGAGTGTGGCTCGTGGTTACCGCTAATGGTGCTTAAATTTAACCTTGAGCCACACTCGGGAAAACCCCCAGGGAGGCTACAGCTTCTTTTCTTTATAAGGACCACTTGAGAGCTTCTCCTTCTTCTCTTCTGCATTACTTTAACCACTTGACCACTGGGCATCTAAACCCCCTTACTAACAGACCAATTTTCAGCTTTCGGTGCTCTCACACTTTGAATGACAATTGCAACACTGTACCCATATGAAATGTTTGTCCTTTTTTTCACACAAATAGAGCTTTCTTTTGGTGGTATTTAATCACCGCTGGGTTTTTTATTTTTAGCGCTATAAATCAAAAAAGACTGGGCAGAGTACTGCAGAGTATTGGCATAGTTCTGCAGAGTATTGCAGAGTATGGGCACTGAGCAGCGCTGTGGGCACTACAGATCCAGCCCACAGCACTGCTGCAAATGATCTCTCCCCCCTCTCCCCTCGCACTGTACAGATCGGTACAGAGAGGGGAGGGACGCCGGTTTGTTTACAAGTGATCGCTCCGTCATTTGACGGAGTGATCACGTGGTAAACGGCCGCTATCAACGTCTGTTTACCGTGATCCATGATGCACCAGGTCTTCAGGATCTGGCGGTCACGAATGTTCCCGGGTGTGCGCCCCAGGGGGCACGCGGGAGCAAGATTCTGGGAGGACGTCCACGGATGGCCCGGTCGGCAAGTGGTTAAATTCCAGAAGACTGGTTTCAATGGGCTCCATCCTCTTTTGCTATGCCATTTGCCAGCCTCCAAAAACAACTCCTGACTAAAATCTAGCTGACGCCTGCTTCAGTTTGCACGTTCCCGCCTATTTTTTAAACTAATCACAGGGAGGGCATTGACCATTGGAAAGAGTCTATGAAGGCGAGTTCATAAATGTGTTAACTACTACCCAAATATATATATATATATATATATATATATATATATATATATTTGTAAGGGAGTGCATCTTTAAAAAACATACTCAGCTGCAGACACAGACCCCTTTAACCACTTCAATACCAGGCATTTTTACCCCCCTCCTGCCCAGGCCAATTTTTATCTTTCAGTTCTGTTAGTTGCACTTTAATTGACAAAAAAGACTGAAAATTTGGGGAAAACAAACCAACACATGTTTCTGTTATAGAATTTTGCAAATAAATAATGTTTCTTTATAAATTTAGGTCAAAATGTGTACTGCTACATTTCTTTGGTGAAAATACCCAAAATATGTGTATATTATTTAATCTGTAGGAACGTTTTAGAGTCCACAAACTATGATATATACAGTATATCTGAAAATCGATCAATCCTGATGTACTGGCAGCCTACTCTCAGGTGGGGGTATTTACCGTATGTAAATACCCCCACCCCCCCAGCCTTAATAAAGCCTTTTTTGCATTTTTGTGCCATAAGCTGTAGTTGACCATTCCCCTTTTTTGCTTTCTGGGGACTCCCTTGTCTCCTCTTCCTGTTGTTGATATAGTGCCATTGCTTTTAGGGCAGGTATCCCGTCACATATTGACGAATCGGCTGGTACTCTATTTGCTGTTTGCAACTTTGGTGAGTGTGGATTCAAGGACCTTTTACCCCCCATTTTTTGCTTCAGTATAAATCACACAAATGGGAAACATAAGGGGTATACAAAGACACTGAATTTCAAAAGAGCCAACTTCCTTAAACTACGAAGCCTGGGGGGAGATGCCTGTTGAAAACTTGATGTCCTGCAGACTTCTCCCCGTCACCAAGTACCGCAAGGTGGCGACTCGCCTCTGCTCGGGAGTGATGGTTTGCCGCATGCAGGTGTCCTGCTTCGTAATTTAAGGGGGCAGTAAAGCCAACAGACAGTGAAAAACGGGTCCGTCATCCTGTTCTGCCATCATTCAGGTCCTGCAGAAGGACTAAAGTTTTATGCTTTAACATCACATTATATGTATTTAAATAAATGTATTTTTAAAATAAATTTGTATTTTAAACTGAAAAATATTTCCTTTGATTTACTGCTTGTTTCTTTTAGCTGTCTCCTAGGTTCTCCAATTTTTTTTTTCATTTTGGCCATTTTCTTCAATAGTTCCAACGTAATTTATTTGATACATGAGGTGACAATCTCTTCTTCAGCTAACCATTATTTATGTTGTGGGTCTGCTACACACACACCTTGTTGTTGTTAATGTATGTAATGCATTAATGATAATAATATTCATCATTTTCAGCACCCTGAATTAATTTTTTGGAGTGACGATAATGGCCTGATTGATGCAAATTAGAAAGCACTGTGGGTGTTATTTACTAAAGGAAAATCCACTTTGCACTACAAGTGCACTGCAAAAGTGCACTTGAAAGTGCACTGAAACTGCACTGAAAGTACACTTGTAGTGCAAAGTGGATTTGCCTTTAGGAAATAACCCCCATTGTCACTGTAAACACCAACTTAAGCAAAAAACTGCTATTGAGCATTGAAAGAAGAAGCCACACATTGTTGAGCAGAAAATTTTTTACTCTGTGCACATTCACATATTTTTTGGAATATATATTTTTTTTGGGACAGTAGAAATATCCTTTTTTTGTGGTAAACAGGGATGCTTTTCAAAACATAAAACAATACACAACTCAGGACTTACAAAGTTCAACTTGGATAAATTGAAGGCAATATGAGACATTATTATGTACAAACTGTGTTGATCTTGCCTTCATCAGATGGTGTGATGTCACCCCTGTGCAAGCCACATTTTGAAGATGCACACAATTTGGGAGTCAAAATGGGGATTTCACTCCTGATCCTATGCCTAAGGTCAACATGTGCTAGCTCCCATCATGGGGGATCAATGGACGTGTTTCGGGGTACAACCCCTTCCTCTCAGCTACTTGAGTTGCGAGGAAGGGGTTGCACCCACAAAAGGCGTACATTGATTTCTAATTCTAAATTCTAAAATTTTGGTGTGTTTTATATTCTGCCAAAAACATCAATGATGTTTTTGAGTCTTTTTTCAACATAATTGATGTCTTCCTTGTTCTTCTTTAAATTCCGATTGCACACCATGATCTCCCTGATGAGGACGTGTGCACTTGCACTTGTGAAATGAGATTCTTCTTCCACAACATCCACATCACCTAAAAGAAAACAAAACACCATGTATTATAAATATGCAGTCATACATCTATTACCTGAAGCAGTGGTCTCAGACACTCACCTGTTGTGGTCACTATTTCGCCCACTTCATAAACCTCTCCTTCCTCCACATCCTGAGGTTGTGGTGTGGTGACTTCCCCTTCTTTAGGAGGTTGGGGTCCCTGGTGTCCTCTGACATCCCAATTCTTTTCTCCCCTATGTGAATAAAATAAAAGGTACACTTAGCGCACAGATATTCGAGGCAAAAAACAGGAATATGAAACATTGCTTGGAAGTGTCGTAGAATTGTCTGTTTTGGCAGAGTTCCAAGCTGAAGACATGATTTTTTCCCTTTCTTCAAGCTGAATACTTACCTTTTTGGGTAAAGTTTCACACATGGAGACACCCCTAGTATCCACTGGAGCACCTGTGTGGGACACCATAAAAAGTTTGTTCTGGTGTCTCACACTAGTGTTCCTGCGTCCAGATGTGTAAACAGCTGCTGAGTGTCCTCTTCTTACACTGAATCAAGTTTGCATTTCATTCTAGTTACAAACCCATCTAGACAACAATGTACTAAACTTCTTTTAATACAAATGGACCTGAACAAATGTAGTTAACCTGCATCTGCCAAAAACATTGTATTAGTGGGCGAACGAACGATGTTTACTACAAACGATTACTGTGCCCATGAACCTGAAACTTGCCATTTTAATCTGTACATCAGTAAAGAAAAGCACATGGAGCAGCAGGAACATAATAATAAGAATAGGAACACAAAACAAAATACTTACTTTTTTTGCAACACTCTCTTCTCTGTACTGATCCTGCTCCCTCAATTTGAGGTCTGACCATGATTTCCTCAATTGATCCTTGGATCGCCGTACCCCAAAATTCTTCTGCAGACTTTTCACAACTTTAGTCATGATCTTGACCTTTCTGACATTTGGGTTTGGGTAAGGTCCATGCTTCCCATCATAGTTGGCCCTCTTCAAGATGTCCACCATCTCCACCATCTCTACAAAGGACATATTAGAGGCCTTAAATCTCCTCTGGGATTGGAACGATTGTGGCTTCGGGCCTTCATCGTTGCTGCTGTCTTCATGCACCTGTTGTCTCTCCGCCATGTGCTCTCCCACTGCGTCGAAAGACAAGGGGCGGGGAATATACTATAAAGAATGTCAGGGGCAGGCAGAGTTTCATGCATACGCAGTGTATATAAACTGTAAGACGTGTGCGTCGTATGTACGATCTGTGAGGATGGAGTATCGGAAGCGCTGATCGTTCTAACGAAGGTACAATTTTAACTTGGGGCATCAGTGGTCTATACTGCTTAGAGATTGAGGTCTATATTGGGACAAGATTATGTGAGTTTAGCCTGACATTAGGGTTTGTCTTGCAGAGAAAATGGATCAATTCAACGATCATGATTTCCTCCCCGAATTCATTGATTTGTACAGAGAGTTGCCCTGTCTGTGGAAGACAAAACACCCCTTTTATACAAATCGACTAAAGAGGAAGGCAGCGCTGGATAAATTGCTGGAATTTGTGAAGCCGCAGATCCGTACGGCAAACATCAACTATTTGAAGTGCAAAATTGGTGACCTGAGGAGCAGATATAATAAAAGTGCAATAAGGTCCAGGATTCCCAGAGATCAGGAGCAGCAGCAGATGACATTTATGTCCCCAGGCTGTGGTACTACAACATACTGCGATTTCTGTCAGACCAGACTGAAATCAGGCCATCACTCTCAACCCTTCCTTCCACTTTTCTTTCCACCCCAGCTGAGGCTTCCGACGTCCAACCAGGGCCTTCCACCAAGCAAGAAGATGTGGAGGAGCCCAGTCAGGTCAGGTATAGCATTGTTCAACAAATTTCTCAAAATTGTGTGTGATTGATGATCAATAAACTAAAGCTATGTCCCTTTTTCATACACAGGAAATCCTCAGCCAGGAGAAGACTGTAGAAAGTGGCAGCCAGGAGGTGGCAGGGGAAAGTGGCAGCCAGGAGGTGGTGGGGAGAAGTGGCAGCCAGGAGGTGGCCAGGCCCAGTAGCCTGACCTATTCCCAGGTCCCTCCCCTCCGCCTTCAACAAAAAAGGCCCAGGAAGGGGAGGAGCGTGGAGGAGTCAGAACTCGCGGCCCTCAGAACCCCCACCAGTCTTCTTGAGGCTATGCCTGCATGGCTGCCAACAAAATGCAGGAAATGGAGGTGGGCCAACGCCTCTTTTGTGAGAAACTGATATATATGGCTCTAAATAAGGGGTTGAGGGGTGAAATCACAAGCAAAACCCACCTGTGTGAGTTGGACCATCCTCCTCCACCTCCTCCACCTCCTGCCACAACTCCAACACCAGAGCCACAGCCTGGATGCAAGCGTGTAAGGAAGACAAGAGAGTGATGGCCTGGGTTCAGTCTGGTCTTGCAAAAGACACAGGCAGTTGTAAGCCCACAGGCTGGGGACATATATGTCATCTGCTGCTGTTCCTGATCTCTCAGAGTCCTGGACCGGATTGTGCTCCCTATTAAATGGACTCCTCAGGCTCCCAATTTTTCCTGTCAAATAGTTGATGTGTGCCCCGGGGTACAAAGGTTTAACCAATTTCAGCAGTTTATCCAACGTTGCCTTCCTCTTTATTTTATTTTAACCCCTAATAAATGTATATGTTTTTTACTTAAATCATTGGCTATGTGTTATAATTAAAAAAGGACAGTTTGTTTGTGAGTAGGCAGGTACATTTCAAAAAGACAATGTAAAATTAACAAGGGACACCAACACCTACCAATCTCCTTGAGGTTAAAAAATACAAGACAATAATGGTGTAACTTGACACACAAAATGAAAAAAAATATTATGGAGATCACTAGAAAAAAAATAAAAAACAGGAGATCTTGATTAAAAAAAAGGAGATTACTATAAACAAAAATTAAAAACATTATTCTGGAGATCTGCCGAAAATAAAATGTGTTAATGAGATCACAAGAAATAAGAAAGAAATCAGTTTGTCAGAACTCTGTGTGAATATCAGCTGCAAAACAACTTAATTATTCTAGCATTTTAAAGAAGAAGAGAATGCGCTGCATTGAAAGATTTCAAAATTTGCAGCGTGACGAATGTGCTATCTCCATTACGAACATTAGTTTTACCAGACCCATCGCTTCCGTCTCGTACTTGATTCAGAGCATGCGTAGAATTTTGTGTGTCGGAATTGTGTACACACACTCAGAATTTCCGACAACAGATTTTGTTGTCGGAAAATTTGAGATCCAGCTCTCAAATTTTTGTTGTCGGAAATTCCAACAAAAAAAATGTCTGATGGAGCCTACACACGGTCGGAATTTCCGACAACAAGCTCCCATCGAACATTTGCTGATGGAAAATCTGATCATGTGTACGCGGCATAATTCTCCCGCTCTACAAGACTCTGGTCTGGCCGCACCTAGAGTATGCTGTCCAGTTCTGGGCACCAGTCCTCAGGAAGGATGTACTGGAAATGGAGCGAGTACAAACAAGGGCAACAAAGCTAATAAAAGGTCTGGAGGATATTAGTTATGAGGAAAGGTTGTAACTTGCGAGCACTGAACTTATTCTCTCTAGAGAAGAAACGCTTGAGAGGGGATATGATTTCAATATACAAATACCATACTGGTGACCCCACAATAGGGATAAAACTTTTTCGCAGAAGGGAGTTTAACAAGTCTCGTGGCCACTCATTAAAATTAGAAGAAAAGAGGTTTAACCTTAAACTACGTAGAGGGTTCTTTACTGTAAGAGCGGCAAGGATGTAGAATTCCCTTCCACAGGTGGTGGTCTCAGCGGGGGGGCATTGATAGTTTCAAGAAACTATTAGATAAGCACCTGAATGACCGCAACATACATATACAATGTAATACTGACATATAATCACACACATAGGTTGGACTTGATGGACTTGTGTCTTTTTTCAACCTCACCTACTATGTAACTATATGTAACTATGTAAAAACGGTCGTTTTTTCAGGAGCAGTGATTTTAATAATGCTTAAAGTCCCCCCAAAATCCATACCAGACCCTTATCCGAGCACGTAACCTGACAAGTCAGGAAAGGGGGGAGAAGAGTGAGCGCCCCACCCCTCCTGAACCATACCAGGCCTCATGCCCTCAACATGGGGAGGGTGCTTTGGAGTCCCCCCAAAGCACCTTGACCTTGACAAGGGCCTCATCCCCACAACCCTTGCCCGGTGGTTGCGGGGGTCCGCGGGCGGTGGGCTTTTCGGAATCTGGAAGCCCCCTTTAAAATTGTAGCCCTACCCATTCACCTAAAAAAAGCAGTGAAATGTGACAAAAGACAATAGCCAGTTTTTGACAATTCTTTTTTTTTTAAATGTCTCCTTCTTTCCCCCACTTCCTCCTCCATCTTTCTCTGGTCTTCCTTAGGTTTTCTCCTTCCTGCAGCTGCTTCTTTCCCCGCTTCTTCCACTATCTTCCCCCGCTTTGTCCTCCAGTATTTCTCCTCCGATGCTCCTGCCACCGACCCACTGAACATGAAAACAATGACCCTACCATAATATTTTTGAATAATTACATACCACTGCATGCATTTGAAGAGTTAAAATTATGGAATAAACCAAACTGATGTGCATTCACTAATCATGCTGCTAAGTACAATGTATGTTTTCAAAAGGTGATAGCATTGGTTGGATTCAAACCCATGGCTAGAACCTTTGATGGTAGTAGGGCAAACCACTACGCTATGGAACTGAGCACAACCATACATAGTAAATAGTATCACTAATGTTTGATTCTTTTCATTGTATACAATAATGTTTTGCATTTGAGGCATTAATATTATGGTACCAACCATGCTCATGTGTCATTGTCTATTGGGAAGGGATGAGCCGAACACCCCCGGTTCGGTTCGCACCAGAACTTGCGAACAGGCAAAAGATTTGTGCGAACACCATTAAAGTCTATGGGACACAAACGTGAAAAGTGCTCATTTTAAAGGCTTTTTTGCAAATTATTGCCATTGTATGGGGACCTGCCCAAGGGGACATGTATCAATGCAATAAAAAGATTTAAAATAGGCGTTTTTTCAGGAGTGGTGATTTTAATAATGCTAAAAGTGAAACAATAAAAATTGACGTCCAGCAAGATAACATGCCACCGCGCACCCCCGGGGGTGCGCATCGTGGTGATCGGTGGAGCGGTGTGTCAGCCTGACACACTGCTCCACCGATCTTGGTAAAGAGCCTCTGGCGGAGGCTCTTTACCACGTGATTAGCCGTGTCCAATCACGGCTGATCACGCTGTCAATGGGAAGAGCCGTTGATCGGCTTTTCCTCACTCGCGTCTGACAGACGCGAGTAGAGGAGAGCCGATCGGCGGCTCTCCTGACAGGGGGGGTCTGCGCTGATTGTTTACCAGCGCAGCCCCCCCTCAGATCACCACACTGGACCACAAGGGATCGCCACTAGGACCACCAGGGAAGGGGCAACATGTGGATGGCCAGGTATGTACCCCATGGCCATCCACAAGTGCCCAATCTGTGCCAATCAGTGCCCACAAATGGGCACTGATTGGCACCATTATGTTCCAGATCTGCCCAGCAATGCCCCAATATGTTTCAACAGTGCCATCTGTCATTGCCCATCGGTGCCACCTGTCATTGCCCATCTGTGCCCATCAGTGCCCACCTATCAGTGCCCATCAGTGCCACACATCAGTGTCACCCATAAGTACCCATCAGTGCCACCCATATGTACCAATCAATGCCACCTACGAGTGCCCATCAGTGCTGCCTATGAGTGCCCATCGGTGCCACCTATGAGTGCCCATCAGTGCCGCATACCAGTGCCACCTATCAGTGCCCATCAGTGCCACCTATCAGTGCCCATCATCAGTGCCCGTCAGTGCCACCTCATCGGTGCCTGTCAGTGCAGCCATATCAGTGCCCGTCATTAAAGGAGAAAACGTACTTATTTACAAAAAATTTTAACAGAAACAAAGAAAAACTTGTTTTTTTTCAAAATTTTCAATCTTTTTTTATTTGTTGCGCAAAAATAAAAACCGCAGAGGTGATCAATTACCACCAAAAGAAAGCTCTATTTGTGGGAAAAAAATGATAAAAATTTTGTTTGGGTACAGTGTAGCATGACTGTGCAATCGTCATTCAAATTACGACAGCGCTGAAAGCTGAAAATTGGCCTGGGCGGGAAGGTGTCTAAGTGCCTGATATTGAAGTGGTTAAATATCGTGCCTGGGGGTGCCCTTAGTATGCCTGTAAAGTAGCAGATCTTTCCCATGTTTAGAACAGTACTGCAGCAAAATGACATTTCTAAAGGAAAAAGTATTTCAAAACTGCTCGCGGCTGTAATGTATTGTCGGATCCCGGCAATATAGATAAAAATCATTTAAAAAAATGGCGTGAGTTCCCCCATAGTCCATTACCAGGCCCTTTGGGTCTGGTATGAATATTTAGGGGAACCCCGTACAAAAAAATAAATTGCGTGGGGGTCCCTCCAAAATCCATACTAGGCCCTTCGGGTCTAGTATGGATATTAAGGGGAACCCTGCGCCAAAATTTCTGCAGGCCGCAGGAATAGAGGGGGTGAGACATTGCCCCCCCCAAATCCAGACCCTTATCCAAGCACGCAACCTGGCAGGCCGCAAGAAAAGTAAAAAAAAAATGGCGTTGGGGTCCCCCAAAACCCATACCAGACCCTTATCCGAGCACGCAACCTGGCAGGCCGCAGGAAAAGAGGGGGGGTGAGAGAGTGCCCCCCCTCCTGTACCGTACCAGGCCACATGCCCTCAACATGGTGAGGGTGCTTTGGGGGGACCCCCACCCCATTTTTTTTTACTTTCAGCTGATGACATTGGTTGTTAAGAATGCGGCGGCTGGCTTCCCAGCCCCCCCACTTAGCAACCAGCTATACACAGTGTTAAAGTAATAACCACAAAACACACAAAAATCGCATCACAAATGCAACAGTTGCGTTTCTGGTGCGGTGCCATTGAAATCTATTACCCGCAAATCGCGTGAAAAAAGTCCCCGATGATTTTCAAAAACACATTGGCCACAAAATACATAGGTGTGAACTAGTACCATAGAAAACCATGGTAAATGGACTGTAGAGTATTTCTGCAAACTGCAAAATGCACTAAAAAATGCATAGGTCAGGGCCAGTTCACACTGGAGCAATGCGGAAACCCTGCAAATCCAGTGTGGGTTCCCGCATCGCATACAACTCGCAGGCAATTCACACTGCCATATGCGAACTGCTGGGAGTGTCAGTAGAAAGCTAATGACACCCCCACATCAGTTTGAATATCACAATATATAAGGAGATTACCCCCAATGGGTTAAAGGGACTTTAACGGCAACTTATTTAAGATTTAAAATTCTTTTTATTTTATTAAGTAGAAAAGGTATATAAATCAAAAAAAGACATATGACAAAAAGAACAAAAGCAATGTCATACACTCTATAAAAAATTATACAACAAAGTACTGTATATGCGAGATTTAAAAAGGCTATATTCAATGATCTTGCCACGAAATCTTATGCGTTTCAGGACTTAAGCATACTGTCCCTTCATCAGAGACGGATCGTGGATCATAGACCTATTATACAATGAAATTTAAATAAAATAGAATAAATACAAAAAACAATCATGTATAAATGATATTTACAAGTATCACATGTATGTCATTGGGTTTATTGTGACCTTAGATAAAAAGAGCGCACCTACCCATACATATCAGTAATGGAGCATCCATGTCAGAATCGCTGCAGTGACGGTGTCAGATATCCCAGATCAAGCAGATGGAACGAAGACCTGAGAGCATCAGCCGGCCCAACTCTATCCACACTGATCCAACCCACAAACATAGGGGGGCGTCCCGCAGTTCCGCCAAAAAAAAGGGGGGTCTACAACCAAATCGCAGGTACTGCAGCATACAGTGTTATCTGCGGAATAGAAATATGTGCTATATAGTGAAAAACTGCCAGAGGCTCAAAAGCGGTTCAGGCAATCAGAAGGCAAGGATGGGGGATGGTGAAGGGGCTGTGTTCATACCAGGATGTTCATAGGTCAGGCTATAACAGTCTGCATCACCATAGGAGAGAGGATGGAGTTGCCAAGTGTCTGCAAACACAGATCGAGCCAGGGCATTAACCCAAACAAGGGCTAGGTCTGTGGACAAAACAAAGGGGAGATAAGGTGGTAGTAGCAACCCTGAGAGTATCAGATTTCATGAACAAACAGTGTGGTTAGATCAAAGCCGTTCAAGAATAGTACTTACAGCAGAGTGTGATGTTGAGTTTTAGCGAGGCGTGGGTTGATCGAGGGAGCCTCGCTAAAAATCATTACCGCACTGTGCGGTGATCTGCCCGGACGCTCCCTCGATCAATTCAATTTCATTGTATAATAGGTCTATGATCCACGATCCGTCTCTGATGAAGGGACAGTATGCTTAAGTCCCAAAACGCGTAAGATTTCGTGGCAAGATCATTGAATATAGCCTTTTTAAATCTCGCATATACAGTACTTTGTTGTATAATTTTTTATAGAGTGTATGACATTGCTTTTGTTCTTTTTGTCATATGTCTTTTTTTGATTTATATACCTTTTCTACTTAATAAAATAAAAAGAATTTTAAATCTTAAATAAGTTGCCGTTAAAGTCCCTTTAACCCATTGGGGGTAATCTTCTTATATATTCTGACTTCGGGGATGTTGGCAACAACCATGATATAGTTGAATAGCACCTTCTTTCCTTTTTTCTCTGTTTGAATATCACAGAGTGAACTGCAAATTCAGGCAACACCCATGCAATCCGATTCTGCTGTGGACCACCAAAAGGGTCCTGTGCGAGTTTGGTCCAAATGCGATGCAAATTCAACTATACAATCTGTATGGCTGAGTTTGCATCACACAGACATCGCATGTGATTTGCAGTGCGGGGCAAATCACATCTTATGTCGGACAGCACAGCAGTGAGAACCGGCCCTAAGGCCCCTTTCACACTTGTGCGACTCCTGCGTCCATAGACCTCAAGATTACACTGGCATTTCTTCAAATAACATCAAAAACTTTGCGGCAAAAAGCACTGCAAAATCGCTGGACTTTTAGGTCGCACAAGTGTGAAAGGGGCCTTATGGACCTCAAGTTGTATGAAAAGTCGGCCAAGTGTGAAAGGAACCTAATAAAATTCATTGATAACGCCTTTAAATTAGGCCCCATTTGAACTTGTGCGACCAATGCCTGTGTAATCTTGCGGTATATGGACCTCAAGTTGCATCAAAGTCAAACCAAGGTAGTGCAGGGAAGGGATGAGCCGAACACCCCCCTGTTCGGTTCACAACAGAACATGCGAACAGGAAAAAAGTTTGTTCGAACACGCGAACACCGTTAAAGTCTATGGGACACGAACATGAATAATCAAAAGTGCTAATTTTAAAGGCTAATATGCAAGTTATTGTCATAAAAAGTGTTTGGGGACCCGGGTCCTGCCCCAGGGGACATGGATCAATGCAAAAAAAAGTTTTAAAAATGGCCGTTTTTTCAGGAGCAGTGATTTTAATAATGCTTAAAGTCAAACAATAAAAGTGTAATATCCCTTTAAATTTCATACCTGGGGGGTGTCTATAGTATGCCTGTAAAGGGGCGCATGTTTCCTGTGTTTAGAACAGTTTGACAGCAAAATGACATTTTGAAGGAAAAAACCCATTTAAAACTACCCGCGGCTATTGCATTGCCGACAATACACATAGAAGTTCATTGATAAAAACGGCATGGGAATTCCCCAAAGGGGAACCCCGAACCAAAATTTTAAAAAAAATGACGTGGGAGTCCCCCTAAATTCCATACCAGGCCCTTCAGGTCTGGTATGGATATTAAGGGGAACCCCGGCCAAAAGTAAAAAAAAAAATGACGTGGGGTTCCCCCTAAATTCCATACCAGACCCTGCAGGTCTGGTATAGATTTTAAGGGGAACCCCGCACCAAAAAAAACCAAAAAACGGCGCGGGGTCCCCCCAAAAATCCATACCAGACCCTTATCCGAGCACGCAACCTGGCAGGCCGCAGGAGAAGAGGGGGGAAAGAGAGTGTGCCCCCCCTCCTGAACCGTACCAGGCCACATGCCCTCAACATTGGGAGGGTGCTTTGGGGTAGCCCCCCAAAACACCTTGTCCCCATGTTGATGAGGATAAGGGCCTCATCCCCACAACCCTGGTCGGTGGTTGTGGTGGTCTGCGGGCGGGGGGCTTATCGGAATCTGGAAGCCCCCTTTAACAAGGGGACCCCCAGATCCCGCCCCCCCTGTGTGAAATGGTAAGGGGGTACTTACCCCTACCATTTCACAAAAAAACTGTCAAAAATGTTAAAAATGACAAGAGACAGTTTTTGACAATTCCTTTATTTAAATGCTTCTTCTTTCTTCTATCTTCCTTCATCTTCTGGTTCTTATGGCTCTTCTGGTTCTTCCTCCGGCATTCTCGTCCAGCATCTCCTCCGCAGCGTCTTCTATCTTCTTCTCCTCGGGCCGCTCTGCACCCATGGCATGAGGGGAGGCTCCTGCTCTTCTCTTCTTCTTTTCTTCTCTTTTTCTCTTCTTCATTTTCTTCTCCGGGCCGCTCCGCATCCATGCTGGCATGGAGGGAGGCTCCCGCTGTGTGATGGCGTCTTCTCGTCTGACAGTTCTTAAATAACGGGGGGCAGGGCCACCCGGTGACCTTGCCTCCCTCTGATGCACGGTGACTTGACGGGACTTCCCTGTGATGTCACGGGGAATGCCACAGGGAAGTCCCGTCATGTCCCGTGCGTCAGAGGGGGCGGAGTCACCGGGTGGCCCCGCCCCCCATTATTTAAGAACCGTCAGACGAGAAGACGCCGTCACACAGCGGGAGCCTCCCTCCATGCCAGCATGGGTGCGGAGCGGCCCGGAGAAGAAAATGAAGAAGAGAAGAAGAGAAAAAGAGAAGAAGGAAGAAGAGAAGAAGATGAAGAAGAAGATGAAGAGAAGAGCGGGAGCCTCCCCCCATGCCATGGGTGTGGAGCGGCCCGAGGAGAAGAAGATAGAAGACACCGCGGAGGAGATGCTGGACGAGAACGCCGGAGGAAGAACCAGAAGATGAAGGAAGATAGAAAAAAGAAGAAGCATTTAAATAAAGGAATTGTCAAAAACTGTCTCTTGTCATTTTTAACATTTTTGACAGTTTTTAGTGAAATGGTAGGGGTAAGTACCCCCTTACCATTTCACACAGGGGGGCCGGGATCTGAGGGTCCCCTTGTTAAAGGGGGCTTCCAGATTCCGCTAAGCCCCCCGCCCGCAGACCCCCACAACCACCAGCCAGGGTTGTGGGGATGAGGCCCTTGTCCTCATCAACATGGGGACAAGGTGTTTTGGGGGGCTATGTTGAGGGCATGTGGCCTGGTATGGTTCAGGAGGGGGGGCCGCACTCTCGTCCCCCCCTCTTTTCCTGCGGCCTGCCAGGTTGCGTGCTCAGATAAGGGTCTGGTATGGAGTTTTGGGGGGACCCCACGCCGTTTTTTTGTTTTTTTGGCACGGGGTTCCCCTTAAAATCCATACCAGACCTGAAGGGTCTGGTATGAAATTTAGGGGGAACCCCACGTCATTTTTAAAAAAAATTTTGGCTGGGGTTCCCCTTAATATCCATACCAGACCTGAAGGGCCTGGCATGGAATTTAGGGGGACTCCCATGTCATTTTTTTTTAAATTTAGGTTCGGGGTTTCCCTGTGGGTAATTCCCATGCCGTTTTTATCAATAAACTTCTATGTGTATTGTTGGCAATGCAATAGCCGCGGGTAGTTTTAAATGGGTTTTTCTTTCGAAATGTCATTTTGCTGTCAGACTGTTCTAAACACGGGAAACATGCGCCCCTTTACAGGCATACTATAGACACCCCCCAGCTTCGAAATTTAAAGGGATATTACACTTTTATTGTTTGACTTTAAGCATTATTAAAATCACTGCTCCTGAAAAAACGTCCGTTTTTAAAACTTTTTTTGCATTGATACATGTCCCCTGGGGCAGGACCCAGGTCCCCAAACACTTTTTATGACAATAACTTGCATATAAGCCTTTAAAATTAGCACTTTTGATTTCTCCCGTAGACTTTAATTGGTGTCCGGCGGCATTCGAATTTGCCGCGAACACCCCAAATTGTTCGCTGTTCGGCGAACTTGCGAACAGCCAATGTTCGAGTCGAACATGAGTTCGACTCGAACTCGAAGCTCATCCCTAGTGCAGGGACGAATTTGACCCACTAGCAGGATGAACAAGTGAGAATAGTGCCTAGTTCAAAGGTATTATCCATTAATCTCATTCACACTGCTGCGACCTGAAAGTCACACTCTTTTGCTGCCACTTTGCTGCTGCAACTTGGCCCCAACTTCTGAGAATGCCTGTGTAATATTGCACCCTATGTACCTCAAGTCACATAAATGTCACACCATAGTAATACAGGGATTACTTTGAAGTTGTTACAACTTGAAGTAGCACAGATATGAATGGTTTTCATTGAGAATCATGGGGTACAACTTGTCATGAAACTCGGTGGTCCAAATTTGCTGCAAAAGTTGCCCAACTGTGAAACAAGTCATATATATATTTTAATAAAAAGGAGCTCTCATTTAAATTTGCAAAGTCCTTACTGATTTACATCAGCAGAACAAATGCAGGAAGTGATGTGTGCACATGTCCCAGAAGCTAATGTCTGGTGATGCAAAACAAATCAATGAACCTCACCCACACCAAATCTAACTACCAAATCCACCCCCACATTGAGTAATTACAAGTATATATCCTACACTTACCCGGCAAATGAGCAGCACCTCCTCTTTGCTAAAGAGGGACCTTGCCATGTCCACCTAGATGGAGATCCTGACCAGCGTGGGAACTTGGGGGTGATTACAATGACTCATTCCGGGTCAAAAGGTGAAATCATGTTCTTTTGATCGCAGCTGCGAATATTTGATCACAACCACGATTAGAATTTTAAAATTTTTGTTTATTTGCAGATATGTATTTCTACATATAATGATATTTGAAAGTATACTTAAGGAAGTTCGATAAGAAATGGTGTCACCGGGATAGCAGCAGGTGTATTACAAAGACAAAGGCCCAGTTTGAGCCCTGGTTCACACTGAAAGCGGGAGGAAATCGTGCGAGTTGAACTCACACAATTTAATTCCCGCATGTCAGTCCCAACTGCAGGGGGAATTTCAGAGACATCTGTGCAGGTTGATGCACTGATGTGAATAAAGATCGCACCCCAAAGTCGCCAAAATGTAGTACAGAAACTACTTTTGGAAATTACGGCACCGCACCAATTAGATTGGTGCAATTGTCACCAATTTGACATGTCAAATGGCACCAATGTGCTGACACATACAACACTGCCTATCCACCAGCTGAATTCATTACCTGCAATTTCCCACAGCTGTTATATATAAAGATTCCACCTTTAGCATTTACTTGCAGGTGTGCTGAAGAGATTATTTTTTTGGTGCAAAAATACATATAGAAATGATAAGATATAAAAGAAAGATATTGCACTTCCCCAAAACCACAACCCCCAAAACTAATTAAAAAGAAGAAAGAAAAGAGAAAAAATAAAAAAAACACAACAAACAAGCTCAATAATTTACTTTTATTTTGCCAGCAGAAACAAAATTATATATATTTATGTACTAGCTTCAAAAAAATTTCTACAGGATATATGGTGCTACATTAAGCAAAACAGTGAAGCAACTGGGTTTTAAGGGCCCTGCTCATTGGAACTTACAATCTAAAATCTGTCTAAACCTTATGCAGCGTACACTTGAGCGGACTTTTCTATCAGACTGGTCCGACGGACCGAGTCCAACGGACAATCCGATCGTGTGTGGGCTTCATCGGACTTTCAGCAGACTTTTTCTGTCGAAAGTCTGATGGACTTTAGATTTGGAAAATGCTTCAAATCTTTACGTCGTAACTCCGCTGGACCCAGAAATCCGCTCGTCTGTATGCTAGTCCAACGGACAAAAACCGACGCTAGGGCAGCTATTGGCTACTGGCTATAAACTTCCTTATTTTAGTCCGCTGTACGTCATCATGTACAAATCCATCAGACTTTGGTGTGATCATGTGTAGGCAAGTCCGTTCGTTAAAAAGTCCATTGGAAGTCCGTCAAAAGTCAGTTGAAAGTCCGTTGGACCAGTCTGTTTGAAAAGTCCGCCCGTGTGTACGCAGCTTTAGAGTGGACACAGATTTACTTTCAATGTATAATGGGTAACATTTCATACAACTACTCACCCACCAGCCCACATTTTTATTATAGAAACATAAAAAAACACCCCTGTCCCCCCGTGCTCATGCGCAAAGGCAAACACAAGTGTCGGTCTGGTGTCATATGTAAACAGCAATTGCACCATGCATGTGAGGTATCACCGCAAAGGTCAGATCGAGGGCAGTAATTTTAGCAGTAGACCTCCTCTATAAATCTAAAATGGCAACCTGTAAAGGCTTTTAACCACTTCAATACCAGGCACTTATAAACCTTCCTACCCAAGACAATTTTCAGCTTTCAGCGCTGTCGCACTTTGAATGACAATTGCACGGTCATGCAACGCTGTACCCAATTTTTTATCATTTTGTTCCCACAAATAGAGTTCCCTTTTGGTGGTATTTGATCACCTCTGTGATTTTTATTTTTTGTGCAACAAATGAAAAAACATTTTTTCTTTGTTTCTGTTAAAATTTTTTGTAAATAAGTAAGTTTTCTTCTTCAATGATGGGCACTGATATGACTGCACTGATGGGCACTGATAAGGTGGCACCTATGGGCACTGATGAGGTGGCACTGATAGGCGGCACTGATGGGCAATCATAGGCGGCACTGATGGGTACTTATGAGTCACACTGATAGGTGGCACAGATGGGCACTGATGGTCACTGATAGGTGGGCACTGATGGGCACTGATGGGTGGCATTGTTGGGCATCACTTGTCTGTACTGATCCATAATGTTGTCAGTTAGTGCCCATTTGTGGGCACTGATTGGCATGTATTGGGCATATTTTTTTATATGTGGATGGCCATGGGGTACATACCTGGACATCCACATGCTGGGGGCTTCCCTGGTGGTCCTGGCGGCTTCCCTGGTGGTCCAGTGTGGGCATCCGCGGGGGGCTGTGCTGATAAACAATCAGCGCAGACCCCCCCTGTCAGGAGAGCCGCCGATCGGCTCTCCTCTACTCGCATCTGTCAGATGCGAGTGAGGAAAATCTGATCAACAGCTCTTCCTGTTTACATCTTGATCAGCCATGATTGGACACGGCTGATCATTTGGTAAAGAGCCTCCGTTGGAGGCTCTTTACCAAGATCGGTGTAGCGCTGTGTCAGACTGACACACCAAACCACTGATCGACGCGATGCGCGCCCCCACGGGCGCGCGGCAGCTGTTATCCTGCTGGACGTCATATGATGCCCAGGCAGGATAACTGAACCACCGTCCGGCTGTCATTTTGGTATAGGCTGGGTGGGAAGTGGTTAAAGGCTTTTAAAAATGTATTTAGTTTGTCGCCACTGCACGTTTGTGCACAATTTTAAAGCATGTCGTGTTTGATATCCATGTACTCGGCATAAGATCATCTTTTTTATTTCATCAAACATTTGGGCAATATACAGTAGTGTGTTTTAGTGTATTAAAATTAAAAAAGCCTGTTTTTTCCAAAAAAAATTGCATTTGAAAAATTGCTGCGCAAATACTGTGTGAAAAAAAAAATTGCAACACCTACCATTTTAATCTGTAGGGCCTTTGCTTTAAAAAAATATATAATGTTTGGGGGTTAAAAGTAATTTTCTTGCAAAAAAAATATTTTTTTCATGTAAACAAAAAGTGTCAGAAAGAGCTTTGTCTTCAAGTGGTTAGTAGAATAGGTGATGTGTGAAATAAGCTTATAAATTTTGTGCATAAAATGCCAAGGCAGTTCATAACCCCCCCAAATGACCCATTTTTGGAAAGTAGACACCCCAAGCTATTTGTTGATAGGCATGTTGAGTCCATGGAATATTTTATATTTTGCCACAAGTTTCGGGAAAATTACACTTTTTTTTTTTTTTGCACAAAGTTGTCACTAAATTATATATTGTTCAAACATGGTATGGTTTTATGTGGAATTACACTCCAGAATGCATTCTGCTGCTTCTTTTGAGTACGGAGATATCTCACGTGTGAGTTTTTTTGGGAGCCTAGCCGTGTACAGGACCCCGAAAACCAATCACCGCCTTCAGGATTTCTAAGGGTGTACATTTTTTTTTCACTCCTCACTACCTATAACAGTTTCTAAGGCCAGAAAATACCAAGATGGCAAAAAATCCCCCCAAATGACCCCACTTTGGAAAGTAGACACCCCAAGCTATTTGATGAGATGCATGTTGAGTCCGTGGAACATTTTATATTTTGTCACAAGTTGCAGGAAAATTTTTTTTTTTTATTTTTTTTTTTCACTTTTTGCAGTTGTCACGGGCATGTCCCGGGCATATGTGAAATTACACCCCAAAATACATTCTGCTGCTTCTGCTGAGTACAGAGATACAACATGTGTGAGACTTTTTCGGTGCCTAACTGTGTACAGGACCCCCAAAACCAGTCACCGCCTTTAGGATTTCTAAGGGCAAAAAATGGTGATTTCACTTCCTCACTACCTATCACTGTTTTGGAGGCCCTGAAATGTCAAGATAGCACAACCCCCCCCCCCCCCAAATGACCCCATTTTGGAAAGAAGACACTTCAAGCTTTTTACTGAGAGGCATGTTGTGTCCATGAAATATTTGATATTTTGCCACAAGTTTTGGGAAAATTACATTTTTTTTTTACACAAAGTTGTCACTAAATTATATATTGTTCAAACATGGCATAGTTATATGTGGAATTTCACATCAAAATACATTCTGCTGCTTCTCCTGTGTACAGGGATATCTCATGTGTGAGACTTTTTGGGAGCCTAGCCACGTACAGGACCCCAAAAACCAAGCACCGCCTTCAGGCTTTCTAAAGGCGTAAAACTGTGATTTTACTCCTCACTACCTATCACAGTTACGGAGGCCCTGAAATGCCCAGATAGCACAAAACCCTCCAAAATTACCCCATTTTGGAACGTAGACACCCCAATGTATTTGCTAAGAGGCATAGTGAACATTTTGCAGATCTCATTTATTTTTTAGAATGAAGAAAGAAACGAAAAAAAATTTTTTTTCTTTTTTCTATTTTAAAAACTTTGTGACAAAAAGAGAGATCTGCAAAATACTCAACATGCCTCTCTGCAGATAGCTTGGGGTGTCTACTTTCCAAAATGGGGTCATTTGGGGGGGGGGGGTTGTGCTATCTGGGCATTTCATGGCCTCCAAAACTGTGATAGGCAGTGAGGAGTGAAATTAAAAATGTACACCCTTAGAAAGCCTGAAGGCGGTGATTGGTTTTCGGAGTCCTGTACGCGGTTAGACTGACAAAAAGTTCCACACATGTGGTATCCCCGTACTCAGGAGAAGCAGCAGAATGTATTTTGGGGTGTAATTCCACATATAACCATGCCATGTTTGAACAAGATATCATTTAGTGCAAACGTTGTGTAAAAAAAAAAGTAATTTTCCCGAAACATGTGGCAAAATAAAAAAAATATGGACTCAACATGGCTCTCAGCAAATAGCTTAAAGTGTCTTCTTTACAAAATGGGGTCATTTGGGGGGGGGGGGGTTGTGCTATGTTGTCATTTCATGGTCTCTGAAACTGTGATAGGTAGAGAGGAAGTGAAATCACCATTTTATGCCCTTAGAAAGCCTGAAAGCAGTGCTTGATTTTCGGGGTCCAGTACACAGCTAGGCTCCCAAAGAGTCTCACACATGTGGTATCCCCATATTCATGCCCATGGCATGTTTGAGCAATAGATCATTTAGTGACAACTTTGTGCAAAAAAAATAAATAATTTTTCTCGCAACTTATGGCAAAATCAGCAAATAGCTTGGGGTGTCTGTTTTTTTTCCAACGGATGTTGGCTCAAACTTGTCTTGCATACACACGGCCACACAAAGTTGGTCGGAAATTCCGAATGTCAAGAACGCGGTGACGTACAACACGTACGATGAGCCGAGAAAAATAAAGTTCAATAGCCAGTGCTGCTCTTCTGCTTGATTCTGAGCATGCGTGAATTGTGTACACACGATTGGAATTTCCGACAACGGATTTTGTTGTCGGAAAATTTGAGAACCAGCTCTCAAATTTTGTGTGACGGAAATTCAGATGGAAAATGTCCGATGGAGCCTACACACGGTTAGAATTTCTGGCAACAAGCTCCTATCAAACATTTTCCGCCGGAAAATCCTATCGTGTGTACGGGGCATAATAGGCAGTGAGGAGTGACATTAAAAATTTATACACGGCTAGGCTCCCAAAAAAGTCTCACATATGAGGTATCCCCATACTCAGGAGAAGCAGCAGAATGTATTTTGGGGTGTAATTCCACATATAACCATGGCATGTGTGAGCAATATATCATTTAGTGACAACTTTGTGTAATTTTTTTTTTTTTGTCATTTTTCAATCACTTGTGACAAAAAATGCCTCTCAGCAATTTCCTTGGGGTGTCTACTTTCCAAAATGGGGTCATTTGGGGGGGGGGGGGGTTCTACTGCCCTGCCATTTTAGCACCTCAAGAAATGAGATAGGCAATCAGAAACTAAAAGCTGCATAAATTCCAGAATATGAACCCTAGTTTGTAGACGCTATAACTTTTGCGCAAACCAATAAATATACGCTTATAGGCATTTTTTTTACCAAAGACTTATGGCTGAATATATTTTGACCTAAATGTATGACTAAAATTGAGTTCATTAAAAAAAATTTATAACAAAAAGTAGAAAATATAATTTTTTTCAAAATTTTCAGTATTTTTTTTTTTTTGTCTATATCACGAAAAAAAAAAAAAGTGCAGTGGCAATTAAATACCATCAAAAGAAAGCTCTATTTGTGGGGAAAAAAAAGACGCAAATTTTGTTTGGGTACAATATTGCATGACTGCGCAATTACCAGTTAAAGCAGCAAAGCAGCGCGGTGCCAAATTGTAAAAAGTCCTCTGGTCATTGAGCTGCCAAATCCTCCGGGGCTGAAGTGGTTATGTAGAGCAACAATTCTTTTTTTCAGATCCCCAGAGAGTACTTTGGCATGAGGTGCCATGGTGAACTTCCAGTGACCAATATGAGAGAGTGAGAGCGATAACACCAAATTTAATACACCTGCTCCCCATTCACACCATTAGACCTTGTAACACTAACGAGTCACATGACACCGGGGAGGGAAAATGGCTAATTGGACCCAATTTGGACATTTTCACTTAGGGGTGTACTCACTTTTTTGCCAGCAGTTTAGACATTAATGGCTGTGTGTTGAGTTATTTTGAGTGGGCAACAAATTTACAATGTTATACAATCTGTACACTCATTACTTTACATTGTAGCAAAGTGTCATTTCTTCAGTGTTGTCACATGAAAAGATGGAATAAAATATTTACAAAAATGTGAGAGGTGTACTCACTTTTGTGAGATACTGTGTATATATACAGTCAGCCTAGTATATATATACTTCCGGTGGTGTACACAGTATCTAATACAGTGTGTACAGTTTCTACTACACTTCTGTTGGTATACACAATACAGTGCAGCCGTAGTACAGTTTCTACTACTTTTCTGATGGTGTACACAGTATCTAATACAGTGTGTACAGTTTTTACTAGACTTCTGGTGGTGTACACAGTACAGTGCAGCCATAGTACAGTTGCTAATACAGTGAAGGAGGTGTACACTGTATCTAATACAATGTGTACTGTTTCTACTACACATCTGGTGGTTTAAGCAGTACACAATACAGTGCAGCCGTAGTAAAGTTGCTAATACAGTGCAGGCGGTGTACACAATATCTAATACAGTACAGTATGTACAGTTTCTACTACACTTCTGGTGGTGTACACAGTACACAAAACAGTGCAGCCGTAGTACAGTTTCTACTACTTTTCTGGTGGTGTACACAGTATCTAATACAGTGCACCCATGATACAGTTGCTAATACAGTACAGATGGTGTACACAGTATTTAATACAGTGTCTACTACACTTCTGGTGGTGTACACAGTATAAAATACAATGCAGCCATAGTACAGTTGCTAAAACAGTGCAGGCAGTGAATACAGTGTCTAATAGAGTGTAGTGTGGTGTTGCAAAATAAAATATACAACATGTCCGGAAGGCCACCAAGGAGAGGCAGACACTCACAGGCCACTAAAAAAGGGCAAGCAGCCTCTGTGTCTACAGTCAACAGTGCTGGTCGTGCTTCCTCTGCAGGTGGCCATGGGGCATGCTTGTCCTTCTTTTTTTCTGCTGCTGGCCATGTTATTGACTCAGAACATGCAGAAGAGTTGGTGGAATGGATAACAAAGGCGTCCTCATCCTCCTCATCCTCTGACACCCAGGCTCAGAGTAGTTTGCCTTCCAATGCAGCTGCCAAAATGGCCTATTCATTACAATAGATAAAAACACTCACATTTGAGTTGCTAAAAACCAGCATGTAAAGTAGTTTAATCCGCGTGCTCTTGGGGGATGTGGGTGTCACGGGCCAGTGGGGGGGTTCCTGGGATGTGAGTCCTGTGACCTGGGTCCTGGTAGCTGTTCCGGTGGTACCGAGGGTCCTCAGAGCCTCCGGGCGGCCAGGATTTCGGTCATGGATCCTCCGTGGAGCGCCGTGCTGACCTGTGTCTTCACTTCCGGGAGTGGGGTGAGGTGGGCGGTGCTTCGCGTTCGGAACATGCGTGCTCCTTCATCAGGCTATGCTGGTGGCCATATTCAGTATGGGAATTTATACCATAGGCACTGGGAGGGGTGGAGAGGTAATTGAGAGGAGGGCGGGACTATGTATAATGATTGGGCGCGTAGGTTACCATGGAGATGGGGTGTACACAATGTGAAAGGGGAGTGAAGGGAGATGGGGAGTGGGCCGGGCGGGGAGTGAGGAGGGGGAAAAAAAAAGGAGATATGCAAATGAGTATGTTGTGGTAAGAACATATATGTGTGTATATGGATCGTGGGGTAAGGAGAAGGGGCTCTTTATAAAGAGGAATGTTGTATTGATCATAGTGGACAGGAACAATATATATATATATATATATACACACACATATCTATATATATACATATATATACACTACCGTTCAAAAGTTTGGGGTCACCCAAACAATTTTGTGTTTTCCATGAAAAGTCACACTTATTCACCACCATACGTTGTGAAATGAATAGAAAATAGAGTCAAGACATTGACAAGGTTAGAAATAATGATTTGTATTTGAAATAACATTGTTTTTACATCAAACTTTGCTTTCATCAAAGAATCCTCCTTTTGCAGCAATTACAGCATTGCACACCTTTGGCATTCTAGCTGTTAATTTATTGAGGTAAGCTGGAGAAATTGCACCCCACGCTTCTAGAAGCAGCTCCCACAAGTTGGATTGGTTGGATGGGCACTTCTGGCGTACCATACGGTCAAGCTGCTCCCACAACAGCTCAATGGGGTTCAGATCTGGTGACTGTGCTGGCCACTCCATTACCGATAGAATACCAGCTGCCTGCTTCTGCTGTAAATAGTTCTTGCACAATTTGGAGGTGTGTTTAGGGTCATTGTCCTGTTGTAGGATGAAATTGGCTCCAATCAAGCGCTGTCCACTGGGTATGGCATGGCGTTGCAAAATGGAGTGATAGCCTTCCTTATTCAGAATCCCTTTTACCCTGTACAAAGCTCCCACCTTACCAACACCAAAGCAACCCCAGACCATCACATTACCTCCACCATGCTTAACAGATGGCGTCAGGCATTCTTCCAGCATCTTTTCATTTGTTCTGCGTCTCACAAACGTTCTTCTTTGTGATCCAAACACCTCAAACTTGGATTCATCCGTCCACAACACTTTTTTCCAGTCTTCCTCTGTCCAATGTCTGTGTTCTTTTGCCCATCTTAATCTTTTTCTTTTATTGGCCAGTCTCAGATATGGCTTTTTCTTTGCCACTCTGCCCTGAAGCCCAAAATCCCACAGCCGCCTCTTCACTGTAGATGTTGACACTGGTGTTTTGCGGGTACTATTTAATGAAGATGCCAGTTGGGGACCTATGAGGCGTCTGTTTCTCAAACTAGAGACTCTAATGTGCTTATCTTCTTGCTTAGTTGTGCAACGCGGCCTCCCACTTCTTTTTCTACTCTGGTTAGAGCCTGTTTGTGCTGTCCTCTGAAGGGAGTAGTACACACCGTTGTAGGAAATCTTCAATTTCTTTGCAATTTCTCGCATGGAATAGCCTTCATTTCTAAGAACAAGAATAGACTGTCGAGTTTCAGATGAAAGTTCTCTTTTTCTGGCCATTTTGAGCGTTTAATTGACCCCACAAATGTGATGCTCCAGAAACTCAATCTGCTCACAGGAAGGTCAGTTTTGTAGCTTCTGGAAGGAGCTAGACTGTTTTTAGATGTGTGAACATGATTGCACAAGGGTTTGCTAATCATCAATTAGCCTTCTGAGCCAATGAGCAAACACATTGTACCATTAGAACACTGGAGTGATAGTTGCTGGAAATGGGCCTCTATACACCTATGTAGATATTGCACCAAAAACTAGACATTTGCAGTTAGAATAGTCATTTACCACATTAGCAATGTATAGAGTATATTTGTTTAAAGTTAGGACTAGTTTAAAGTTAGCTTCATTTAAAAGTACAGTGCTTTTCCTTCAAAAATAAGGACATTTCAATGTGACCCCAAACTTTTGAACGCTAGTGTATATATATACACGTAAACATATATGGGAAGGGAATACAAAAATGCAGAAAACGGTATATAATTAAATAGGTATGTAATTATAGGGAGAGATGGGTGGTATATATGAGAAGAAATGAATGATGGAAAAGGAATAAAACATGTACAATGTATATACGTGTGTAAACACAAAGAACCGTTTATAAAGGATCCCTTCACACACACATACACATATATACACATTTAAATGACGCGTAAGATTGGGACAAAAGGAGGGGGGGGGGGCGTGTTTCCAGACGGTTATTTGGGAATGAGAGGAATGTTATGGAAAATACTGGGAAATAAATAGATAAAAGTAAAAATAATAAAAATATATAGAAATATAAATAAAAATAAGTATAAATATAAAAAATAAAAATAAGAATAAAAATAAAAATAATAAAAATAAAAATACAAGTACAAATAATTAAAAATAAAAATAATAGTAATAAAAATAAAAATAAAAATAAATATAAAAATAAAAATAAGAAATTAAAAATAAAAATAAAAATTTAAACAAAAATAAATATAAATATAAAAATAAATATAAAAATAAAAATAGAAATAAAAATAAAAATGGTATGTGTTATAAACTAGGGCTATGTGGATAGGGGTAATGGGTGGGAGACAGGTATGCACTCACACTAGTGTACGGGTATACCCATACACGTGTTCCACGAGCAACGTAACCTTGTAGAGAAGGGCATTGACAAGCATAGCGTACAGAGACATTTTAAAGAACATCATGGACAAACATCTTCAGGGTTACGAGTGTGGGTTATTGAGTGTATTCCACCCACCCTCCCTACCGCTGAATGCTACAAAAGGTTGTGTGAAAGAGAAAACTACTGGATATACACACTGTACACTTTATCGCCAGGAGGCCTCAATGAAGGCATTGAAATTAACATTTTGCTGTGACCCCAACCACATCCCTGCCTCATCACAACATCTCATCTCAATTCACCATGTATTGTTTCATCCATTGTCCTACCTGTTGTCTCACTACCCCATTAACTTACAGTCTACGTGGAACACGTGTATGGGTATACCTGTACTCTAGTATGAGTGTATACTTGTCTCTCACCCATTACCCCTATCCACATAGCCCTAGTGTATAACACATACCATTTTTTATTTTTATTTTTATTTTTATATGTATTTTTTTTTATATTTAAATTTTTACTTTTAATTTCCTTATTTTTATTTTTATATTTATTTTTATTTTTATATTTATTTTTATTTTTATTACTATTATTTTTATTTTTAATTATTTGTACTTGTATTTTTATTATTTTTATTTTTATTCTTATTTTTATTTTTTATATTTATATTTATCTTTATTTTTATTTATATTTCTATATATTTTTATTAAATAAAAATATGTGGCGCTACTCCATCAATCAGTATCAAACAGAAAATCCGAAATCACAACTAAACTCATCTAGGATATAGGATGAAATTGGTAGAGTGGGCTCCACCACAAATAATCGATGCTAGAAAAAATATTAAGGCTTTCGGAAAGATGTCACCATACAGAAGTTGATCAAAGAAGGGATCAGTTCTACAGGGTGAAGATGGGTAAGTGAATACCAATAATTAGAATGCTCAATAAAATACAGACTGTCTCAATGCTCAGAAAAATAAATATAGACTGTATAAGCCACCTCACATCAAGTGACAAATAAAAAGTAGACCTGTGAATAATATAAACTAGCTGGATACTAGATATTATTCACAGGTCCACTTTTTATTTGTCACTTGATGTGAGGTGGCTTATACAGTCTATATTTATTTTTCTGAGCATTGAGACAGTCTGTATTTTATTGAGCATTCTAATTATTGGTATTCACTTACCCATCTTCACCCTGTAGAACTGATCCCTTCTTTGATCAACTTCTGTATGGTGACATCTTTCCGAAAGCCTTAATATTTTTTCTAGCATCGATTATATGTGGTGGAGCCCACTCTACCAATTTCATCCTATATCCTAGATGAGCTTAGTTGTGATTTCGGATTTTCTGTTTGATACTGATTATATAAAGATATATACACACATATATGTTCTTACCACAACATACTAATTTGCATATCTCCCCCCCTCCTCACTCCCTGCCCTGCCCACTCCCCATCTCCCTTCACTCCCCTTTCACATTGTGTACACCCCATCTCCATGGTTACCTACGCGCCCAATCATTATACATAGTCCTGTCCTCCTCTCAATTACCTCTCCACCCCTCCCAGTGCCTATGGTATAAATTCCCACACTGAATATGGCCACCAGCATAGCCTGATGAAGGAGCACGCATGCTCCGAACGCGAAGCACCGCCCGCCTAACCCCGCTCCTGGAAGTGAAGACGCAGGTCAGCGCGGCGCTCCACGGAGGATCCATGACCGACATCCTGGCCACCCGGAGGCTCTGAGGACCCTCGGCACCACCGGAACAGCTACCAGGACCCAGGTCACAGGACTCACATCCCAGGAACCCCCCCACTGGCCCGTGACACCCACATCCCCCGAGAGCACGCGGATGAAACTACTTTACATGCTGGTTTTTAGCAACTCAAATGTAAGTGTTTTTATCTATTGTAATAAATATTTTTAACATACATGCTGCACTTAGAGGTTCCAGAGCTGCATTTATTGTTCCAGAGCTTCTTCTAGCTTTTATAGACTGGCTGCCTTCCATTTATTCAGCATCATTTTATCCTTACATGGACTAATACCTGAACTTGTTGTGAAACATTAACTACCACCACCAAGTTCCCCCTCTCAGGGAATGAAGGTATAGCAATATGTGTCCCAAGTACTTACAGCCAATCTGCTAGCAGTACACCACCATTTGATTTTAGCAGGCAAATTTCCCTACCCCAGTTGCTGAATCGTAGACGTGGTTGACACCATGCCAGTTTCAGCCAGCAATGGTTGTATGCGGCAATGGCACCAATCTTCTCTCCACCCTCCGACAGGGACACTTGACCCATGTTCCATGTTTGGCACATGTCTTGAATTTGATGGTGCAGCGGTTCTTCAGCAGGTACCCAGGCTTACAGGATCTCCTGAGGCAGGCCAGAAAAGTCTGTGGTCATTTCTGCCCGTCTTACAATGCCAGTGCTTGGCTGGCTGACATTCAAAGGGAATACCACCTGCCCACAACCGCCTCATTTGTGATATTCCCACCAGGTGGAACTCAATGTTGGAAATGTTACAGCATCTGCACACACAGCAGAGGGTCATCATGAGTACCTGTACGAGTATAGCACCAGGACAGGGTCAGGGGAGCTTAGCTTCTTTTTGCCATGCCAGTGGCTGCTGATCAAGGATGCATGCACTGTCCTGTCACCATTTGAGGAGGCCACAAGGATGGTGAGCAATGAACAATGCACGCATTAGTGACACTGTCTCTCTAGTCTTCCTGTTGGAGCACGCACTTTGTGGAATCATGAACAGGGCACTTAAGGCAGAACAGTGGGAGGAAGAGGAGGACTTCCTTACCTCTCAAGGCCCCTTTATCCAGATAGCATTCCTGCGGGCCCGCCAAACACACAGAAAGAGGAGGAGGAGAATTGTGTCTGCATGGATGTGGAGGATAACACTCAGCAGCAGTCTTCAAGGGATGGTTTTCAGTCCCCAGAAACCCAAGGAGTTGTACGTGGCTGGGAGGAGGTTGTTACGGATCAGGTGATCCTTAGTGACCCAGAGGACTCAGAATTGAATGCCTCTGCAAACTTATGCTGCATGGCCCCCCTGGTACTGCAAAGCCTGCAAAAGGACCCTAGGATTTGTGGTATCAAGGAGAGGGATCATTACTGGCTGGCAACCCTTCTTGATCCACGTTACAAGGGTAAGGTTGCAGAACTCATCCTGACTTCGCAGAGGGAGCAGAGGATGAAACATCTTTAGGAGGCCTTGAAGAAAGGTTTGTGCAATGCATTTCCAGAGCCTAGGAGGTTGCAATTTCCTAGCGCTGGACAACGTGTTGCTGAGGCTTTGTTCAGTCAGAGGAAGAGCGGTGGAGAAGGTGGTTGGCTGACGGATGAAACAATTTTTCAGTCCTCGGCGCCAAGGTCTGATCGGTTCAAGCAACCAGCGTCTGCATTACATGGTACAGGAATATCTTGGAGCAAGAGCAGATTTGGAGACCTTTCCAACAGAGTATCCATTGCATTACTGGGTCTTGAGGATAGACCCCTGGCCAGAACTTGCTCAATATGCAATTGAGCTACTGGCCTGTCCTGCATCCAGCGTTCTTTCTGAACGCACATTCAGTGCTGCTGGAGGGTTTGTAACGGATCAGAGAGTGCGCCCATCCGCAGACTCCGTTGATAGGCTCACATTTATAAAAATGAATCAGTCTTGGATCAGCAGCTATTAAGCACCTGATGCAACTGATTGAATTTTCTATGGACGTGGAATCCCTTGAAGACTGCCTATGCTGACTATCCTATTCCTCCTCAATCTTGATGATGCTAGCTTCCAACAATATTTTTGTTTTAGGGCACCACCACCACCCAAGGCCCAATTTTTCTGCCGTTTAACAGGGGCATGTACAGTATCTCACAGAAGTGAGTACACCTCTCAGATTTTTGTAAATATTTTATTATATCTTTTCATGTGACAACACTGAAGAAATGACACTTTGCTACAATGTAAATTAGTGAGTGTACAGCTTGTATAACAGTGTACATTTGCTGTCCCCTCAAAATAACTCAACACACAGCCATTAATGTTAAATCCCCTGGCAACAAAAATGAGTACACTCCTAAGTGAAAGTGTCCAAATTGGGCCCAATTAGCCATTTTCCCTCCCCAATGTCATGTGATAGTGTTACAAGGTCTCAGGTGTGAATGGGAAGCAGGTGTGTTAAATTTGGTGTCATCGCTCTCACTTTCTCATACTGGTCACTGGAAGTTCAAAATGGCACCTCATGGGAAAGAACTCTCTGAAGATCTAAAAAAAGAAATGTTGCTTTACATAAAGATGGCCTAGAAGACTGCCAAGACCCTGAAACTGAGCTGCAGCACGGTGGCCAAGACCATACAGCGGTTTAACAGGACAGGTTCCACTCAGAACAGGCCTCACCATGGTCGACCAAAGAAATTGAGTACATGTGCTCAGCGTCATATCCAGAGGTTGTCTTTGTTTAACAGGGGCATGTTATTCCAAATCTTGACATAATAGTTCACAGCAGGGCCCGTTCCTGCACCCAACAAGATTAATTGTGAGGGCTTACAGTGTTCTGGTACCACCACTAAACGCCCCATATTTTTCTGCCCCTGTTTAACAAGGACATGTAATTACAATTTTTGATATAGTATATCACAGCAGAGCCCGTTCCTGCACTCACCAAGAGTAGCTGTGAGGGCTTACAGTATTCTGATACCACCAACACCTAAGGCCCAATTTTCTGCAAAGTATATAGGGCAGGCCGTATAGTATATATACTGCTGTTCAGAGTATATAGTGCCTGGGGGACCCCCACACCATTATAAAAAAAAATTGTTTTTTTCAATGCTTTTTATCTATATTGCCGGGACCCGACAATACATTACAGCTGCGAGTAGTTTTAATTGACCTTTTTCCTTTAGAAATGTCATTTTGCTGTGGTATTGTTCTAAACATGGGAAAACTGCGCCACTTTACAGGCATACTATAGACACACCCAAGGCACGATATTTAAAGTAATTTCATTTTTATTGTTTCACTTTAAGCTTTTTTAAAATCACTGCTCCTGAAAAAACTGTAGTTTTTAAAACTTTTTTTGATTTGATACATGTCCCCTGCGGCAGGACCAGGGTCCCCAAACACTTTTTCTGGCAATAACTTTCATATAAGGATTAAAATTAGCACTTTTGATTTTCACGTTCGTGTCCCATAGACTTTAACTGTGTTTGCGTGTTCAAACAAATTTTTGGCCTGTTCGCATGTTCTGCTGCGAACCGAACCAGGGGGGGTGTTCGGCTAATCCCTAATTGGCAGCATGGCCACATAAACCCACCTTTGATGGAAAAAAATGCACAAGAATTTTAGCAAACAAACAGCCGTAGTTGGGTGTTTGTCAATATGCACAAGATCGTCCCCCCCCCCACAAATCACAGCAAAAAACCTAGCCTTCTCAAGCCAAATGAACCCCCCTACTGCAACCCTTTATATAAGATAGGTTGTATTGTAAGCACACTGACACGCCCAATAGAAGTACATGCCCACTATTATCTTTCAATCTGTCTCTTCATGTATGTCTAAAGTGATTGCACCTGATGAGCAGGAACACATAATGCTATTTGCAACTGTGTTAGCCCTTGGCTATATGCATCAAATCTCCAACTACAGGCCCAAGATCAAAATCCATTTACATGCACATAAAAAAGCAACAGTTTTCTAAGCATATGTACCCGTGCAGTGTAAACCCTACAATTTTAAATGTCCAAGTCCTTGGGCATGATTAGTGATGATTAACACCGGTCCCTGGCTGCAATGAGCTTTCAATCTAAAGTCCAAAACTAACTTTCTTACATTAGACAGGAGACAAATAAATGTTTTATGTCACCGCGTTCAGAACGATCAGATTTTCTGACAACTTTGGTCGACCATGTGTATGCAAGACAAGTTTGAGCCAACATCCGTCTGAAAAAATCCACGTAGTCTGAATGTCCGATCAATGTCCGATCGTGTGTACAGGGCATTACAAGTGAAAGTGACAGAGAAAAATATATTTTACCAAATCATCAAAACATTCCACATTCTGGCATTCTTAAAAACAAAATAGTTGAAGTAAAAGCAACAATGTTGCAAAGGAAAATGTATTTCAGAGAAAGATACATTTCATCTCAAAATTAAAAGGATTTATTTGGGGAAGTTACAATTGTATTAGAATCAATGGCTAAAACTTGCATTGGACTATAATAGCGCCGTTTTCACTCCAAAAAAATGCTCCTTAACACAGTGCTCATTTTGGTATTTACTATAGCGCCCTGTAAAAAAGACATTGGAGCTAAAATGAGAGCTTCTCCGACTTTTAAAGATATTTCAGTGTAGAAGTCACTTTTTCACACAGTTTAAAAGCAGATTATCATGAACCACTTGCCGACCGATTCACGCAGATATACTGCGGCAGAATGGCACGGGCAGGTAGAATCACGTACTTGTACGTGATCTGCCTCCTGTGGGCAGGGGGTCCGACCGAGGAGGTCGGCGTTTGTCCCCCGGCGATCGGAGGTGAGGGGGAGGCCATCCATTCGTGGCCCCCCCCTCGTGATCACTCCCAGCCAATTGGATCATTCCCCTGCCTCTGTATAGTACATAGAGGCAGAGGAAATGATGTCCCTCCTGTCCTGACAATCCTGGTATTTGCATTGGTGAATGTTTTGAACATTACCATTCACTAGTTGAGTATTAGCGTAGGGTACAGCATAGCACAGACTAGGCACACTTTCACAGGGTCTCCCAAGATGCCATCGCATTTTGAGAGACCCAAACCTGGAACAGGTTACAGTTATAAAAGTTGGTTACAAAAAAAAGTGTAAAAAAAAAATATATAAAATAAAAAAAAATAGTTGTCGTTTTATTGTTCTTTCTCTCTCTATTCTCTCTCTATTGTTCTGCTCTTTTTTACTGTATTCTATTCTGCAATGTTTTATTGTTATTATGTTTTATCACGTTTGCTTTTCAGGTATGCAATTTTTTATACTTTACCGTTTTCTGTGTTTTATTGTTAACCATCTTTTTGTCTTCAGGTACGCCATTCACGACTTTGAGTGGTTATACCAGAATGATGCCTGCAGGTTTAGGTATCATCTTGGTATCATTCTTTTCAGCCAGTGGTCAGCTTTCATGTAAAAGCAATCCTAGTGGCTAATTAGCCTTTAGACTGCTTTTACAAGCAGTGGGAGGGAATGTCCCCCCCAACATCTTCCATGGTTTTCTCTGGCTCTCCTGTCCCAACAGGGAACCTGAGAATGCAGCCGGTGGTCCCACCAGCTGACCATAGAGCTGATCAGAGACCAGAATGGCTCCAATCATCTCTATGGCCTAAGAAACTGGAAGCTACGAGCATTTCATGACTTAGATTTCGCCAGATATAAACAGCGCCATTGGGAAATTGGGAAATAATTTTATCACATGGATCTTGGTGTGATCAGATGCTTTGAGGGCAGAGGAGAGATCTAGGGTCTAATAGACCCCAATTTTTTCAAAAAAGAGTACCTGTCACTACCTATTGCTATCATAGGGGATATTTACATTCCCTGAGATAACAATAAAAATGATTAAAAAAAATGAAAGGAACAGTTTAAAAATAAGTTTAAAAAAAAGAAAGAAAAAAAAAAGGAAGCACCCCTGCCCCCCCCTGCTCTCGCGCTAAGGCGAACGCAAGCGTCGGTTAGGCGTCAAATGTAAACAGCAATTGCACCATGCGTGAGGTATCACTGCGAAGGTCAGATCGAGGGCAGTAATTTTAGCAGTAGACCTCCTCTGTAAATCTAAAGTGGTAACCTGTAAAGGCTTTTAAAGGCTTTTAAAAATGTATTTATTTTGTTGCCACTGCACGTTTGTGCGCAACTTTAAAGCATGTCATGTTTGGTATCCATGTACTCGGCCTAAGATCATCTTTTTTTTTTCATCAAACATTTGGGCAATATAGTTTGTTTTAGTGCATTAAAATTTAAAAAAGTGTTTTTTCCCCAAAAAATGCGAGAGGTATAGTGAGTATTTTGCAGACCTCACTTTTTGTCACAAAGTTTTGAAAATTGAAAAAAGAAAAAAAAAGTTTTTTCTTGTCTTTCTTCATTTTCAAAAACAAATTAGAGCTGCAAAATACTCACCATGCCTCTCAGCAAATAGCTTGGGGTGTCTACTTTTCAAAATGGGGTCATTTGGGGGGCTTTGTACCACCTGGGCATTCCATGGCCTCCAAAACTGTGATAGGCAGTGAAGAGTGAAATCAAAAATTTACACCCTTAGAAATCCCGAAGGCGGTGATTGGTTTTCGGGGCCCCGTATGCGGCTAGGCTCCCAAAAAGTCCCACACATGTGGTATCCCCATTGAGGAGAAGCAGCTAAATGTATTTTGGGGTGCAATTCCACATATGCCCATGGCCTGTGTGAGCAATATATCATTAAGTGACAACTTTGTGCAAAAAAAAAAAAAATGTGTCACTTTCCCGCAACTTGTGTCAAAATATAAAATATTACATGGACTCAACATGCCTCTCAGCAAATAGCTTGGGGTGTCTACTTTCCAAAATGGGGTCATTTGGGGGGTTTTGTGCCATCTGGGCATTTTATGGCCTTCAAAACTGTGATAGGTAGTGAGGAGTGAAATCAAAAATTTACGCCCTTAGAAATCCTGAAGGCGGTGATTGGTTTTCCGGGCCCCGTACGCGGCTAGGCTCCCAAAAAGTCCCACACATGTGGTATCCCCGTACTCAGGAGAAGCAGCTGAATGTACAACAAGAAGGGGGTTGTGATCTGTCTATACCAATATTTTGAACGCTGACATGTCTCCATCCCAATTAATAAAACCAGAAAAAGAGAGAACAAAAAGCGGGACTTTACATGAGACATGTCAGCGCATAAATATTTATTAATTGGCCAGGCACATATAGAGTTGGCCTGTATCCAATGCAAATATATCTTCCAGACATCAATAGATAATAACAGAAGGAACAATGGACGTAATCACAAAGGATTTACAACAAATATTGGTATAAAACAGCATTTTAATACATCATTTGACATGGAGAAAATTAATATAGAGTCAATCGATGGATATGGTAGATACAAAAATTATACGGTTACAGTACAGGTAGTTGTTAGATTATGGGCATCCCTCAGTTGTTAACTCTACACGTTTCTTGGCTTACAACCAATCATCAGGAGTTCAGATGCATAGTAACTAAAAAATAATAGGGCAGCCATTAATCTAATGATTGACACATACGTATCGAAAAGACAAAAACTACAATAGTACTCACAGATTGATGGATAACTGATAAAATGGGAAGGTGGTCTGGGCCTAAAAAAGTCTCACTTGGGGTTGAGGCAGGGACCAGCCCCCCAGAAGTAAGGAGGCCGCCATCTGTACCGGGACACCCCCACATAAACGTGGCCCAACGAGAAAGGAGAAACCTGGCAAACGCATGTGGAATGCTGTGAGGGGAAAAAGAAGAGTGTGAGTGAGGGTGTAGATAAAGTGGAAAAGCCATCCATGACTAAACAGTTGAAAGTGACTAGGGCGTGTGGTGAAGGAACATAAGACAAATGGGGGGATGCAAAGAGAGTATCAGCCTCCCAAACATCAGAACCTACAATTTAGCCTGTCTATTGAGGACAGTTCTGGACTGGGTAGCCCAAACATCTTGCTAATTCAATCATCACCTGGAAACCTCAATGGTATACTCATACTCCCTGGTAGCCCTCCTCCACTGCAAATGGAAATCCCTTCCACTGCTACTTCAACACGACCTCCTGCTACGGGACACAGCTATTGCTTGGAGAGAAGTCAGGAAAAGCCTCAAACTCTCACCCTTCATATCCAGTCACCTTCCAATACAAGGAAACCCAAGATTCCCTCCAGGTCTGGAACACCAACTCTACGTCACATGGCAGCGGAACAACCTCACAAAATTTTCATTCCTATGTGACTTAGAGACTGGTCGGCCCATCAAATTCCAAACTTTACCGACAAATTCTTGCTTCCTCAGTCAAATGCCTTCCAATATAGACAATGCATCAGCTTTATGAAAAATGCCTGCAGAGATGATCATAAAAGGTTCAAACCATCTTTCACGGATGTCCTCCTCTCAGAGGACTCATACAAAATTTTGGACATTTTCCAACCTCTTCTTCTGAAAACCACTCCTCCTCTAACAGCTTCATCAGCAGCCAAATGAGTGAAAGATTTGCCAGACACTGAACTGGTGGATAAACTCCTACAAGACCTCAATGCCATCCACAAATTGGTTCCCAACAAACCTTGGAGTGAAACCCATTTGAAAATTGTACACCAAGCTCATATCCCCTTTCTCTCGACCAAACAAGGCCAAACTGCCTCTATCTGCCCTCTTGTCAACACCCCAGGCCTTCCCTGACACATCGCTTCTGGTCTTGCACCTACATCTCCACCTTTTGGGACCAAGTCCTGTCCTACATTTTTGAAGTGACCTTGCTGAAACTGCCCAAAGACCCCCTGCTCCTTATCTTTGGCCACTGGGACCCCCATCTACTGCCCTGGTCACTCAGCTCTACCCCCTCGGGCAAAGACTGGTCCCTGATATGCCTCCTACTCACCAGAAGATCCATCCATAAAAACTGGACCTCCAACATACACCCAAACACCTCATAAGTCAAAAGAGACCTCTTACAACTTCTATTCAAAGACAAACTTAACACAAACTTATCTCATGAAAAAAACAAAATACGTTTCTACCACAAACTTTTATGGTCTCGACACTCACTCCTATGGATCTTGGGAAATTTGAGGAACTTTCATTCTCATATCATGGGCTTCCCCTAACACCGTAAGCGAGGCTGCTTTCTCCAACGGAAAGAGCCACAACCTAAGGAACTCACCTTCCGACGAGACATGAATCTTTGCTCAAGCTCACCTCTCGCACACGAACCTCTGCTCTTCTCTCAAGCGAAATAACGGAGAACACTACCCTCGATTCCGCAGCCACAACTTCATTGTCTACCATCAGGTTATCTCTATAGTAAGAACTTTGTGCTCATCCCCTCTCTTCCCCCTCCTCCCTTTCTTTCCTCTCCCCTCCCCACACCTCCTCCTAGATCATTCATCTGTATTCTTTTGGTAACTCTAGGAACCCTCCTCCTTAGATCCATCCAGTTACCCCCTCCTTCAATCTGAAGGTTACTACTTTTGATCTGCTACAAGACACATTGTTACTGTTATGTACTTTGCCACTTTCTTCATAAATGCCTTTTTTCTGTACAAAAAACTGATAATGATGATTTCATACTCTGTATGTTGCATCTTATAATAAATCTACTTTAAAAAAAAAAAACGAAAAGTACCTTTCTGTTTCAATCTGTAACTGTAATTTTGTAAAACTGTTCAAAAAATGCAAGGCATAATGACACTGTTGGTATACAGATTGCCCCTAGAAATGCATTTCCCTGCCTGTTTGAACGGCCCACTGATTTTTTTAGATGTCTGCATTAAGGCACATTTTAGGCATCCACTACAATAGGAATTTCAAGTTTGATGAAATACTCCCTAAGGCTTAACCTCTTCTAAAGAGATGCAGACCATGAGATTTTCCTCATCAAATAACTGGGAGTCCACCAGCTGGATATAATAAAATAACACCCCCACCCCCCCCTTCAGGAATCAGTCTGGAAGGGACTTTGTAAAATTGTTGAGTAAAGTGGAAAAATAGTGCTGGGCCACAGGGTTATCTCACTGGTATTACTCTGATTGCATGATCTTGTTCCAGGGCAGGCAGCTTTTACACCCCAGAGGATCTCCATGGTCCTCTTGGCTTGTAGTATAATGTAACAAAAATTTAAATTGAAGCATCACACCACTGCTAAAAGGCCAGATACAATTTTATTACAATAAAAGACAGGGGGACAAGCCAAAAAAAAGAATCCAATGCATTTCAGAGGTCCAAGCATACAACTTTCCACAGGTTGTTTGACAGCAAGTTTGCTGCCAAACAAGCTACTGAAAAGCCTTTGCTTATAATTCACCCTGGAAATTATATCATTGAAGGTTTAGTTCACTTCTGGTTTGTTCACATTGATGTCAATCAAGCCCTGATGAAGATGGTGCTCTTGAACCCCAAAATGCATTGGATACCTATTTTGGATTGCCCCCCAACTTTACTTGGAATATAAATGTATCTGGACTTCTTAGCAGTGGTGTGTCACTATTTTTTTAGTGACACAAAAAGCTTTTTCTATAAAACAAAAAAAGAGTTAGCCCTCTGCAGTAATGTTTTTAACTCCTTGCAAGGTACACAGATCACCCAGGGGAGAAATGTTTTTTCCTCAACAAAAGTGAAGTTACATTTTAAAGTTGAAGCTGCGTTCAGTCATCCAGTCACGTCCAAACATAATAATTTTTTATTATTTCTCTGTTACTTGATATAACACTAATCTAGGTGAGCATTTACTTTCTAAAGGGAATATTCATGTTACAAAGTGAACATTCTTATTTAGTAAATTAACCCCAATACGTCAAAAACACTGCTTAATTTAAAATGAACCTGTAAAGAACTCCAAAAAAAAATAATAAAAATGAATAGACCCATAAAAGTAAACATAAAAATGGCAGCTTTAGCTGCATTATTCACTTTAAGTTCAAAGCTGTCCCCTATGTAATTTTTTCCCTCCACAGAATACCCCTCATTTTTTGGGGACTGAATAATAGCTGGTGTCATTTACCCTGCTCCCTCTGAACCCAAGCTGTCATAGACACCATTACTGGATGTGCATCACCATGTCAGCTCAGCCAAGGCTCAGAATATTAAATGAAAATGGGTTGAAAAAAAAAATTGACCTGATTCCCGCATTTGCATATTCAATGTGGATTCAGGAATCCTCCCCATTGTGCCATTGTATTTTGACAGTGGGGAGTCTCCCCCCTCCATCAGAATACACAGATCAGTGCTGCAGCCTATTGTCTGTGGTGCTAAGTGCAGAAAAAAAGCGCACAGAACTGCATCTGGTGTGAACCAGCACTCTGCGAAAAAGTACAGAGTGATTGAACAGAAGTTAATCAGTAGATCAGTGGCGGCCCGTGTATTAAGGGTGCACAGGCGCTGCCCCCTCTCTCCTGCCACCCCCTCTGTGCACTATGGATAGATTCATGCATTGCATAAATCTATCCATGGCCGCCACGGCCACCCCTCATTCAGACGTCTGGCCCCTTTTCGGGTGCTGGGCACCTGAATTACAGCAGCGGGGGGGTGTTTTTGAAGCATCGGATTAGAGCCATAGGCTCCAATAGGCATCATAAACGGTGACCTGCGAGCGCCATGTTTGGCACTCACAGTTCACTCAGCTGTGTTAGGAAAGCGAAAGAATATTTGCTTTCCAACATTGAACCGCTTCTCTGCCATTCATATGCTCGGGTCTGTTACCTGTCACCTGATTGGCTGAAACGACAGGCGCCACTATTGGATGCCTATCAGGAGAAGAGGACAGGAGTCGGGAGATGAGGATGGCAGGAGATGCCAGCTTGAAGGAGCCCGCTCGTTGCTGTCACCTGCTGCCCCACCAAGACAGGGTAAGTGCCGGGCAGGCGGCAAGCAGGCGAGGGGAGTCACACCAGTGGCATTCGATGGCACAGTGGCAGCATTTAATGGGCACACTGGCAGCATTTAATGGGCACACTGGCAGCCTTTGATGAGCACACTGGCAGCATTTAATTGGCACAGTGGCTGCGTTTGATGGCACAGTGGCAGCATTTGATGGCACAGTGGCAGCATTTTCAGAATTTTTCAGTTTGTTTGCGCCCCCAAAAAATTTTGAGCCGCCACTGCAGTAGATTGACTTCTGTTCAAACACAGTGGCCACACATGGATTGAAATTCAACTGGTCCCTTCTGAACTATCAAATTTCAAACAATGTATGGCCAGCTTATGGCTGTACTACACTTCACTTTCCCTGCTGCTGAGGATCACTGTAAAGCCCAAGCATATATTAACTTTGCATAGGGCCAGGCACACCACACTGGCCCTGATTTATAAAAACAGGAGCCCCCTAGGTTCTTTCAGTATAGATTTTCCTATTCATTTATAATTTGGACAGTGGAATTCACTAAAACATCCCTCTCGTTTCTTATGGAATATTATCATTAATAATCCTGCCACCTTGAAGCAGAATCAAACAAAAGTGATTTATTCCAATAAAGTCATCATGGCCTCACTTGGTAAACATCCTCCCTATTTCCAACTTTCTTTTAACTCAGCCTCCATTTAGCTTTACAGCTGCATATAACCACCTTTAATGAAGGTTTATAGTATTTGTTGGTGTAGATTTTCTTTAAGACAGGCTATATTAAAAGCATCTAATCATATAGCTTGTTACAAGCTCCTTTTACATCTGGAAATTTTAGCACTTAGAGGTTGTCCAAAAGAAAAAAAAGAACAGAAAATTCCAAAACATAAGAAGGAACCTTATTCAGTACAAAAAAAGCCCTGTCACAACAAAACTGACACAAATGAAAAAAGGATTAATTTTAAAGGCCCTATGTCCCAAGCAATTTAGGGGTTCTGTGCTTGTTGACATTACTGTTTAATGTGACAAATGTGACATACATTTCCACAACAGATGGATTAATGTCATTCACAGAAAAAATTTACTTCACCTAGGCAGGTGTTTCCTGTCTAAGTTTGACATTGACTTAAACATAGCTCCAGATGTTCTGTTTGTAGCTTGGCCAGTTAATTTTATTAAAGCATTTAATCACATATCAACAACGTTACCAAAAATACAGTACATGTGAAGTGGATATTTAACAGAACTGCTTAATGAATAACTTGGTATGGAAACTTGAAATTCTTTTTTCCGCTATTTCCCATAAATTTATTTTTGGCTCACTTTTCCTGAGTAGTTCAAGTATTTTGCTTGTGTTACCATATGCATAAATGTTTAAATTTACTAAACTGGTATGTTAAAGCTCATGTGAAAACACACCTAGTGAGTCACATTTACTAGCTCAATACAGAAAATAAAGGATGTAATAATGGGCTTCTGCAAAATATTGTCTGGGGGGAAGAAATTCTCAGTACACTACAAATTTAAAGTGTATGTGAATGCGTTATTTTTTTAGTTTTGGGTGGGGAATGGGGAAAGGTTTAGACCACCTGTCAGGTTTTGATTGATGCCCGTGTCCCCACTAGGGAGATTCAGCTCTCTATTTGTCATTCTGACATTTGTCACAGAGACAGAAAGTGATGGGAAATCCAACATTTTAGAGTTGTCATCAGAGTAGGAAGTGAGGGAAAATCCTCAAATTAAGATACTTGTTCCCAGTGTCATACTAAGACTACCTGCATCCTCCCCCATTACAAACACCCCCCCCCCTAAACATTGATTATTAATAATCATGTAATCATTTGCATTTTCCATTGACAAACTGTGCCATTAAATAGGCTCGCCAGCAACTCCAGATCCTATTAAACAGTAAAAGTAAGTGTATTGTATTAAGTACAGGACTTTATCATCCTAATCTTCCTGTTGTGCATGTGAAAGGTCACATCAAAACAAAGTGCAAAGTGAAACGAGTATACTTCCAGTGATTAGTGCAAACACAGAAATATAAGAACAATTTCAATAAAAACTGTGTGTGTGGACAAGCATTTGAAGTGTTCACTTAAGAGCTGCAATTGGTCCAACACATGACTATTCCTCATTCATAGGTAAAGCTTGGAGGGTCAGAAGGAGGTCCAGGACATACACTATAATACCAAAAGTATTGGGATGCCTGCCTTTACACGCACATGAACTTTAATGGCATCCCAGTCTTAGTTCAATGTTGAATTGGCCCACCCTTTGCAGCTATAACAGCTTCAAGACTTCTGGGAAGGCTGTCCACAAGGTTTAGGAATGTGTCTATGGGAACGTTTGACCACTCTTCCAGAAGTGCATTTGTGAAATCAGGCACTGATGTTGGATGAGAAACCTGGCTCACAGTCTCAGTTCTAATTCATCCCAAAGGTGTTCTATCGGGTTGAGGTCAGGACTCTGTACAGGCCAGTCAAGTTTTTCCACTTCAAACTTGCTCATCCATGTCTTGTCATGTTGGAACAGGAAGGGGCCATCCTCAAACTGTTCCTACAAAGTTGGGAGCATGAAATTGTCCAAAAAGTCTTGGATGCTGATGCCTTAAGAGTTCCCTTCACTGAAACTAAGGGGCCAATCCAAACTCCTGAAAAACAACCCCACACAATAATGCCCCCTCCACCAAATAATTTGGACCAGGCAAAAATAAAGGTCCATAAAGATATGGATAAGCAAGTTTGTGGTGGAGGAATTTGACTGGCCTGCACAGAGTCCTGACCTTAACTTGATAAATGCATTATAATAATAATTTGGGATGAATTAGAGCGAATACTATGAGGAAAGCCTTCTTGTCCACATCAGTGCCTGACCTCACTAATGTGATTCTAGAAGAATGGTCAAACGTTCCCATAGACCAGGGACATGCAGTCAGGGGAGGCAGGTGAGGCAGAGCCATGAACATAAAAAAAAGATCGAGCTTCGAGGGTCACAGCTTCGCAACCTGGGCTCACAGAGACCCCAAATTTGGATGATAGGTAGCTGAAGTCCTACCCCACAACTGGTCCAATGCCAACTATAGTTCTGGATACAGTTCTGGATAGATACAGGGCTACTTGTGCAGCTTGTCAAAAGTTACATACAGAGGGACTATTTTAAATAAACTCTGGCACACTCTGTTTGCAGCAGAGGATGAGCTCATAGTACCTCTCACTTCTTGTCAGAAGCACTGAGCTTAATGGACAGCTTGGAGCCTTGGACCAATGGTAAAGCACCATTGGAACAAGCTGCCCAATAAAAATGCTGCAGTGGAGGCTCTCCTCTCACTGCAATGTCATAGAAGAGGGCATGTGTATAAAAGAAAAATGCTCCCCCTCCAGCCCAGCCCTCTTAACTAGAAGGAAAAGTGTGGGTTTATGGGTATAACATTTACCCATAATCCCATGTTTTTCTCACACAGTTAACAGGGGGAATGAGAATCTGCTGCTGCTGAAAACTTTTTTAATCAAGCTAGATCATACATTATTATGCTATATGTTATAGCATACTAATTTATTATTTATCTATTTACTGTGAAATCACTGGTTTGAAGTTATAACTTCAAACTTCAGTAATTTGTCCGTTAAGCCACCTGCTTTAGTACAGTTTTTGAAAATATAGTAAATTACCTTAAAAACAATATATAATAATTATTTGTATATTACTTACTTATGGTAATTAACAACTTGCCACCCAGGCCAATTCTGACATGTAAAAATCATCATTTTTTTGCTAGAAAATTACTCTGAACCCCTGAACATTATATATATATATATATATATATATATATATATATATATATATATATATATATATATATATATATATATATATATATATATATATATATATATATATATATATATATATATATATATATATATATATATATATATATATATATATATATATTTAGCAGACACCCTAGGGAATAAATAAAATGGTGGTCATTGCAACTTTTTATGTTACACGGTATTTGCGCAGCAATTTTTCAAATGCACTTTTTTTAAAAAAAAAACTGTTTCATGAATATAACAAAAACACTACAGTTAGCCTGATTTTTTGTATAATGTGAAAGATGGTGTTACGCCGAGTAAATAGATACCTAACATGTCACGCTTTAAAATTGCGCACACTCGTGGAATGGCGCCAAACTTTGGTACTTAAAAATCTCCATAGGCGACTCTTTAAATGTTTTTACAGGTTACATGTTTAGAGTTACAGAAGAGGTCAGGTGCTAGAATTATTGCTCTCGCTCTAACGTTCATGGCGTTTGTAACCTGTGTGTATCTGGCTCTGATACTAGCCAGTGCCTCACCAGCCACTGACCTCACCACATGTCCCTGCCATAGACACACTCCTAAACCTTGTGGACAACCTTCCCAAAAGAGTTGAAGCTGTTATAGCTGCAAAGGGTGGGCCAACTCAATATTGAACCCTACGGACTAACACTGGGATGCCATTAAAGTTCATGTGCGTGTAAAGGCAGGTGTCCCTATACTTTTGTTAATATAGTGTACATAGTGGGGCCCAAACGAATTGCAGTTTAGGGTATATGAAAATGTCATGATCACAGAGGCAGCAAAAAATGTAATAAAATTTTAATCCAGGGGAGTCAAGGCCCTTCTTCCTTCCTTTCCCACACATCAACATATAGTAAAATACCTAGACATAAGGACCTATGACTAACTGACAGCATGCCCATGACAGACTGATCAAGCTGCTGCTAATTTTAAGACTTAACATTGTCAGCCCACAACAAGAAGTTGTTTACTGGCAGGATCTACATATAGAAAACATTGCAACAGAGTCACAAAAAATAGTTTGCTTAAGAAAACTCTATACGTTACCAAAATTTCACACATCCGTGGCTAAATTTTCATGAAGAGAGCAACATATAATGGTGCCAAAAATTGGCACTAATTGTTGTAAAAGCCAAAAACTCTATTTATTGTAAAAAAAAAGTGGTAGTTTTGGACATTTGATGGAGATGCGGCAACCAAGCATAAACCTCTTGAATCACATGTAGTTTTATTCCCTGTTGGATTTGTGTTATCCTCCCAAATAGATATTTAGGTCTCAGAAAATAACATCTGGCCTGTGGGAAAAGGCGGGGAGTGATCTCTTTATGTATTCCTCCTGTTCATTTTTTGGTTCTTTGGAAACTGTAGGTAAACCAAGTCATATTAAAGTCACTAAGTCTCCAGAGATAGAAAAGGGACATTGGAATGTAATTTAGTTGTGTCATCTGTTTTATGAAGGTTATACTTTGAACAGACCTTTGAGCTGTTTTACTTGACATGGCATATGCTCTTACACAGTAATTCCACCTATAAATTTGAATAGATTATAGGTGGAAATATAAGTACAATCGGTGGCTGAGAAAATTGGTTAAATGGGTACAAATGTTGGACAATCACTTCTGGTTTACACCTTCCCCTTAACTATTGCTCCCTGTTTTACACAAACACATCTTACAATTTATGCCCCATATAAACTGTTTTTATGCCTGGGTTCTCAATGACAAACACTCTCCACTGGTGATGGAAATATCATAGTTCCTCATGTGTTGGCTATTTAAGTGTTGTATAGGTAACCAACAGTGATAACCGGCCACGTTATTTTACTGTTCCAGTACACTAATCTGGTGTCAGCTGAATGCTGAATAATTGCTATGGAATACTAGACATTGTTTATTTTTGCAAAGCATTATTAAATTGCCCTTGATATGTTATGTGATGGATAAATAGTGTTGAAAGCCCCTTGGAGAAAAAGTTTGTCTTTACCAAGCAATGTATTGAACATGTCAACTGACAGGCTGAATCATACCAGCATTTAATTTCTTCATTGTACAACTTTAATTTAAATTGTTCAATTTGTTTAAAGTAAAATCAAAGGAAAAACATTTTTTTTTGCAGAAGGAATAGAACACCTATCAAGTTTTTATTGCTGTCTGTTCTCCTGTTAGGGGGATTTACACTTGTTAATTCTCCTGTTTACCGTTATCAACCAAAGTGAAAGTAAAAGAAAATCCAAAATTTTTGGTTGTCCCCAGCACAGGAATAGTGAAGATATTTTCCAATGGGGACACTAGTTCTGGTGACAGCTAGGCAGCTAGGAATTCCCTTACTTTAGAGGGATTTCCTCTCACTTCCTGTTTTGTCTATGGGACAGGAAGTGAAGAGAAATCTCCCCAATGAGACACAGATGGTAAAACTAAACCTTATAGGGGTATAACTTTCCCTTACTCTAGCTAGAATAAAAAAAACGTTTTACCTTGGGTTCTACTTTAATGAATCTATCTTAGGTGCTTATGGTATAAAAAGTGGGCAGGTTGAGATCAGATATTTGTGTAGTGCAGAGTACAGCAATTAGTTAAACTAAGAATTTTCAAGTGTTTCTAAATTAATCACAATTTGCAGTAACATTTCAAATCCTGTACAACCTGCATATTCTGAATATGCGTCGTTTTTGAGAGCCAGGGAAAATTTGGGTACAAGTTAACAAACCCAGCAAAACATATGGGAACGTTTTATTATTTGTAACTGTCCACTACAAGTACTTATAGCTCCTTATTAAAGCAGTGATGCCATTAAAGATGAAGAGTGCCACTGTATATCATTTTCTTCATCTACTAGTGAATAAAAGCAGAATACCCCACTGGACTCCACTTAAAGCTCTAGCTCATTCCCAAGCACAGGAATCATTAAAGATGCCAAGATGCCAAGTGGGTAAATTACTATTTATTAAGTAGATTGGTTCATCTGTTTGTTTCATCATCCCTAATTATATATAAAATTATTTGGAAGAATAGGAAAAAACAAAAATGGTCTTGTCTTAAAGTGTATGTCAACATACATTGCCTGTGTTGAATTAATTTCTCCCTCATAACATTAATATTTAAGACTTAAAACATCTGGGGATCCTGCCATTTTTCCCCACTAAGCCAGGTCCTACCTACCTATCCTACCTGTCACCACTAAACATGTCTGCAATTCCCGTTAGTATTGACAGACATGCACGCTTCATACCAGGACTAGGTACAACAGGAATCAATGCAGATTCATAGTGCACCTGCAGTACTGTAGGCAGCCTGGGGCAACACAGGCTAACACACCACTTCAATGAATGACAGCATCTCCACCCAAGAGTCGCAAAGTGCAAATCCTTTTGAATATGCACAGTTCCTGCTGAAAGCATCAGCAGCAGAAGACAATGGGGAACATAGTTTCCCCATCAAAGGATACGCTATTCTCAGTAGATACTTATTGAAGGACCATGCCCCCTGCCCCATTACCCTTCCAAAGAGGATGATGAAGTAAATTCAAGTCATGTGAATAATAACATGACATTTTAAGGTATTTATGGATTTTTTCTGTAATATAGAATTTTTCATGCTATTATAACACATACTGTATGTGATAACCTGATTGAGCTCACTGCACTTCACAGATGCATTAAGCTTGTTTGAGTTTTATAATGTCCCCATAGCTTTCTTGCAAGAAAAAAATCAAAACAGGTGGGAGTTATTTATTAAGACAATGCAAAAGAAGAATTATGAATGAAAATTTTTGGGCATTAACTGGATTTTCTCGTTTATCCATTTAATATGAAGAATAAAAGAATAGTTTTTAGGTGTTGCTTATAAGAATAAGAAAAACAAATTTCAGTATTTTCTGTCCAGGTAAAAAACAAAAATCTATAGTAAACACAAAACTATAAATGCTTTATGCTTTGTATATTTGTTAATTTATTTAGTGCATTCTTTATTATAAAAAAAAAAAAAAAAAAGATTTCAAAGCAGTGTTTGTATACAGAAAACACAGAGACAAAAACATACTGATTAAACTTACTGGAAAACAATCTTGATGAATCTGCTTATTGACATTTCATATACTAATTACCACCCAATGTTACTTCATTTAGTGCTCTAATGTATATATCTTGATCTAGATGCTAAGGGCGTTTTGCTAATGTTTACTGATTGCTTTTCTGTAGTATCTGCTGTCACTCATGACCAATTACAAAGAGTTACGCCATGCCAAAGTTGACCATTATACAAGCCCAGTTCTTTAGCCCTTCAGATTAACTATAGATTTCTCATTAATTATTATATCCGCTTTATTTCATCATTTGGAAAATAGATCTTTTGTACTGTCACTTGACTTCTTGACTAAAATTAAAACAAATGAAGGAAAAAACATTTACTGTCCTTTGAGGATAGATGCTAGTTCCTCTGGCAGAGCAAACATTCATAATTTGATAGTTAGAAAGTATTTGCAATGCTCACTAGTAACAACGTAAAGCTTTGGAATGTCCTGATTGATTTTTTCTTTTTTTTTGGCCTACCGCCTCATTGTATAGAAGTTTGATTTAATGAGTTTTTCTAATGAATATTTTATATTGATACTTGGATGAATGACATATGGTAAATGCAAGGTAAATTACCGCTTTTTAAATAAATATTTTCCATAAATTATTAATTTTGTGATGCCTGTATTGGTTAGATGTCATGTTAGATGAGGATGGAAAACTATTTACTGTAATACTTGTTTGCCAGTTGAAAAAAGTAAAAGATTTTTTAATTATTAAAATAGCTTCAGAATACTCCTATAATTTATGGATCCATTATGAGCTGTACAGGGTTGCAAATGTACAATTGTAGCTGTAGCAAAGCAACACAAAACAGAATTTAAAATTTTTAAGTATTTACTTATTGATGTGAAAGAATATTTCAATGCTATGAATACTTTTTTGGTGTCTTTGAAAAGCAGAGTCTAGAGTTTGCATGTTGACGGTTTTAAGGTTTGAAAAAAAAAACCTGGACACACATGACATGGTGTTTGCTATATTAATTATAGCCATCCTTTCTTCTATTTTTTGGTACCTGATGCACTAAGACAGCTGGAGTGCATATTTCTATTAATTATGTTCATTGAAATAAATTAAGCAAAGATGTCTATTTAAATAACTAGAAGTGGTGTTATGGAAGCTGACTTTGTATGCTACAAAGGATTGCTATACATGTTACAAGTTCAAAGCAAAAACCTTTTCATGACTTGAATGTGAGGAATAGTTACAATGTTAGTCAGGCTGAAAAAAAGACACATGTCCATCTAGTTCAACCAAAAAAGACAAAAATAAATACATTCATCGGAGCCCTAAACGTGTCCAGAGAAAGGCAAAAACGAACCCTTTTGCTACTATTGACATAAGGAATAGGACAGAACAGAACTGCTTGCAGCTGGCTAGCTCATTATCCCTTACATTGGCTGCATTCTTAACTATAAGCTATAGACTCATCAAGGTTGGTTCAACTGACTGTGTTGATTAAATGAACAGCTATGATCAACTGCCTGTCTTAAATGAACACCAAGGTTAAATGTTGATCACCCCTGTGTTCAATCAAAAAGAAGAGATAGTAAACATGAATGACCATGTTTACTATCACTTATGCTGGCCTTACTATCTCTTAAGCTGGCCATTTTTTCGGTCCGCCGATGAGTTGAATGAAAAAAACTGAACCGATTTCCCTATCCACACAAGACGGCAGAGTCTTCCCCACTGCGCTATTGTATTCTGACTGCAGGTAGACTCCTCCACTGTCAGAATACATAGATCAGTGCTGCAGCCATTGGCTGCAGGGTGGTTGAACCCAAGTCAATCGGTAGATCATCTTCTGTTAAACTGCAGTGGTCACATATGGATTAAAATTTGGCCTGTCCCTGCTCAACTGGCTGAATTTCGATCTATCTATGACCACCTTTAGTTTGTAAATGAAAAGCAAACACTCTGTAGAGAACACCTTTTGTGCAGTGTTAGTGAGTGCAGCCATAACAGCAAAGGAGTGGGAGATTGAGGACTCTGTATTCTCAATCTCTTTTTCTTTTTCAAAACTGAAATGTCGGGAACTTGTTTACACATCTGATATTTCTCTAAAACCCCTAAAAACTCTAGTAGTAAAAAAAAGTGTGCAAGGATGCACACAACATTAATAACGCTGCTGAAAAGTACAAAATTGTGTGTTACTCTTGTTGATATATTGTGTTGCCATTCATTATTAATGTCATCTCAACGCACCTTGCTAACACACATGCGTTGTAGCCCACCACAATACATTATTATTATTATTATTATACAGGATTTATATAGCGCCGACAGTTTACGCAGCGCTTTACAACATTAGGGCAGACAATACAAGTACAATACAATTCAATACAGGAGGAATCAGAGGGCCCTGCTCGTTAGAGCTTACAATCTAGGAGGGAGGGTCAAGTTATACAAAAGGGTAATAGCTGTGGGGGATGAGCTAATGGAGAAAATAGTGCAGTTATTAGATGGAGGCAGGATAGGCTTCTCTGAAGAGGAAGGTTTTCAGGGATCGCCTAAAAGTGGATAAATTTGGAGACAGTCTGACAAATTGGGGTAGGGAATTCCAGAGGATGGGCGAGGCTCGGGAGAAATCCCGGAGGCGGATATGGGAGGAGGTGATGAGGGAGCTAGAGAGCAGGAGGTCTTGGGAGGAACGGAGATGGCGATTAGGTTGGTATTTTGAGACTAGGTTAGTGATGTAGCTGGGGGCAGAGTTGTGGATGGCTTTGTAACTTATTGTTAGTATTTTGAATTTAATTTGTTGGGCGAGTGGCAACCAATGGAGGGATTGGCAGAGAGGGGTAGCAGACACTGAGCGGTTTGTAAGGTGGATAAGTCTGGCAGCAGCATTCATGATAGACTGCAGGGGGGATAGTCTGTTTAAAGGTAAGCCAATGAGGAGTGAGTTGCAGTAGTCAAGGCGAGAGATAACCAGGGAGTGAATCAGGAGCTTTGTGGTTTCATTGGTTAGAAAGGGACGTAGTTTAGAGATGTTGCGGAGGTTGAGGCGGCAAGCTTTGGAAAGTGATTGGATGTGGGGCTGAAAGGAGAGTTCAGAGTCCAGGATAACACTTAGCACCCTGACGTGTGGGGACGGGTGGATGGTTGTGCCATTGCTCTTGACAGAGAAGTCAAGGGAAGAGGCACGTCGGGGAGGAAATATTATAAGCTCAGTTTTGGACAAGTTGAGTTTGAGGAAGTGGTGTGACATCCAGACAGATATGTCGGTTAGTAAGTTAGTGATGCGTGAGGAGACTGATGGAGTGAGTTGAGGGGTGGAGAGATAGATTTGCGTGTCATCAGCATAGAAATGATATTGAAAGCCATGAGAGGCTATCAGCTGACCCAGGGAAGAGGTGTAGATTGAAAATAAAAGAGGTCCAAGAACAGAACCTTGGGGGACCCCGACAGAGAAGGGAAGAGGAGTGGAGGAAGTAGAATTGTAAGTGACACTGAAGGTGCGTTGGGATAGGTAGGATGAGAGCCACTGAAGAGCACAGTCACGGAGACCGAGGGAGTAAAGTTTTTTGAGGAGGAGGGGGTGGTCAACCGTGTCAAAGGCAGCTGAAAGATCCAGAAGTAGGAGTACAGAATAGTGTCTGTTGGTTTTTGCAGTTAGTAGGTCATTTGTGAGTTTTAAAAGAGCAGTTTCTGTGGAGTGTTGAGGGCGGAATCCAGATTGAAGGGGATCAAGAAGGTTGTTTTTAATGAGGTGGTCACTCAGTTGGTTGTAAACCAGGCGTTCAAGGAGTTTAGAGGAAAAGGGGAGCAAGGAGATAGGGCGTAGGTTGTTAAGATTTGTAGGGTCCAAGGACGGCTTTTTGAGTATGGGGGTGACCAGTGCATGTTTTAGAGCGTCGGGGAAGATGCCAGAGGTGAGGGAGAGATTGAAGATGTGGGTTAGAGTGTAGGATGGGGTCAGAGGGTGACCGTAGCATTTGAGAGGGAATAGGGTCCAGGGGACAGGTGGTTAGGTGGGCGATAGAGAGGAGTTTAGCAACTTCATCTGTAGTAGCAGATTTGAATAGGGGGAGTGTCAGTTGTACCTGTTAACATGGGGTCTTAGCTGGGGGCGATACCTGTAGAATGGAGATTTCATCACGGATTGTATCAATCTTGTTTTTGAAGTGATTAGCAATCTCCTGGGCAGTGAGTGAGTCAGTGGGTGGAGGCGGTGGAGGACAAAGTAGAGAGTTGAAGGTAGAGAAGAGTTTACGGGATTGGATGAGAAGGTGTTAATAAGAGTTGTAAAATAGGTTTGCTTGGCAGTGTGGAGGAAAGAATAGTATTTTTGGAGGGCAGATTTGTATTGATTGAAGTCTTTGAGAGACTTAGTCTTGTGCCACAGACGCTCAAGAGCACGACTACGTTTTTTGAGACTTTTGGTGTCATCTGTTTGCCAGGGTTGTAGGGGTCGAGGCCTGATTCTGCGTGTAGTGAGGGGAGCGAGCTTGTCCAGGGTGGTGGACAGAGATTTATTGTAGATGGATGTGGCTTGGTTGGGGCAGGACAGGGGAGAGATTTTGTCATAGAGGTGGTCAGTAGCAGAGTAGAGGAGAGAGGAGTTGAAGTTGCGAAAGTTTCTACGGGTGATGGTTAGGCGATTGGAGGGAAAGGTGGTGGAAGACAGGGGGAGAGAGAAACTAATAAGATGGTGGTCGGAGAGAGGAAAAAGATTGTTTGAGAAGTAGCATGGAGTGCATAGGTAGGAGAATACAAGGTCAAGGGTATTGCCATCAGAGTGAGTAGAAGCCTGTACCCATTGCTTCAGGTCAAATGAAGAGGTTAGACTAAGAAGTTTAGAAGTAGCAGGAGTGTTTGTATTAGCAGGGATGTTGAAATCACCGAGAAGGATTGTGGGAATTTCCGAAGAGAGAAAGTAGGGTAGCCAGGCAGAAAACTCATCAAGGAAAGATGATAATGATCCAGGGGGCCGGTAGATCACAGCAATTCTTAGGGAAGTAGGAGAGAATAGACGTATACAGTGGGCTTCGAATGATGAGAGGGAAAAAGAGGGAGGAGGGTGAATAACCTGGAAGGTGCTCTGGGGGGATAGGAGGAATCCCACTCCACCTCCCTTGCGTCCATTAGGCCTAGGGGAGTGAGTCCAGTGAAGGCCACCCTGGGAGAGGGAAGCAAGAGAAGGGGTGTCATATTCGTGGAGCCAGGTTTCGGTGAGAGCAAGTAGATTAAAGGAATTAGTGATAAAGAGGTCATGAACAGCAGTGAGTTTGTTGCAGACAGAGCGGGCGTTCCAGAGGGCGCAGGAGAGAGGGAGGCTGGTGTTGGGAAGAAGAGGAATGGAGACTAAATTGTGTAGATTGCGACTACTGCCAGAGGATGTAGAGTGATGGTGATGGGTGTGTTGGGTACAGTTAAATAAGGGAGGCCCAGGGTTTGGGGAGATATCTCCAGCGATTAGGAGAAGCAGAAGAGTAAGGGAGGTAATATGAGAATATGATTTGTATGAGGGGACATGCTTCAGTATCCTGGGGGGTATGTTAGCAAGTTGGCTTAGAGTTAGAAAGAGGTGATGAGTGCAGTAATAGGGGGAGGGGAGAAGTGAGGGTGATATGTACAGATTGTGTGGTGGAGCAGAGGGATGTAGAAAAGAGAGCTTGAGGAGAGAGGCTGCAATTGTGAAGAGGAGGAGAGGTAAAGAGTGCATGTTTCAGAGAAGGAGAGATAATATGAGAATGAGATCACCTGCAATCTGCTATGGTTTGCTTTGTGCAAATCGCTGAAGTGCAAGAGCAGAAGTGCCACTTTTTTTAAGAACGCCACTTCTTTGGAAGAACCCCTGTATGTGCAGCCCCCTGTATGTGCTCCCCCGTAAAGAAAGCCTTGTTATATACTGTGTTGGGTGTGGATGGAATCTGGCAATTAATCAATTAGGAGGGCATATTAGGAACACAGCAAGCAGGGCATAACTTTCACACCAATACATGGCAACTTATGTGTATTAAATTGTGTATCAATGTGCGTGCTTTATTGCAGTGCATAAATGTGAACCTAGACTTAACATCCTACCCCCTTCCCCAAACACACACACATGCACACACACATTTCAATGCTAGATTTGTTTTATTATTTAAAATCTTTTTTCAAATTACATTATTTCAAAGTAATGTGTTGCAGCTTTTTGCGATGCATTGCAACTTTCTGCATTGCAATAAAATGTATGCCTGGATTATTTTATTGCAATAAATACTAAAATACTAATGCAACACACACACAGCACTGCAGGTTGGGCAATACCATAAGGCATATATGCAGGATCCAGGCAAAGTTACTTACCTTGTCCCCAGCATCCTGCGATGTCTCCCCACTGTGTGTACGAGCTGTCCTCCACCGGATCTAGCACAGTGCCGAGCTCCATTCCCTGCGAGCATTGCGACACACGGGGACGGAGCACGGCGCCAAATTCAAAAAGTGAAAAACACACAATACACATACAGTACACTGTAATCTTACAGATTACATAACTGTATCACATTATTTCACCTCCCTTTTGTCCAGTGCCCTGCATGCAGTTATATTATAGATACTGTTCTTTCTGTCTGGAAACTGGAGATTGTCCATAGCAACCTAAAAGCATCCCTTTACTCACAAGCAGTTTTAGACCAGCTAGAAAACAGTGATAATAAATTAAAATCACTTGCAGAATTGAGCAATAGTGATTTGTGGGGAAATTCGTCATCAAACACTGAAAGTAACGACAGCGACACTTCTGCAACTGACCAAATTTCAGTGTTTTTGATTTGATTACATAATTGAATAATTTTTATTATTATTATTATTTGTTATAATTATTTATAGTTATTTATTATATTATAATTAATGATTTTGTGTTTCAAACAATATCAAACCTGGGGTGTCTACTAGACTCTTGTTTGGACAGATTTCAGTCTGTTATTCCTAAGAATTACAGGCCTACAATATAAAACCACAAATTTCCATGCAAAACATTGTACCACTTTGAGCTATGTTATATATAAAAAAAAAAAAAAATATATATATATATATATATATATATATATATATATATATATATATATATATATACATACTGGCCACTTTACCTGTTCAATTGTTTTAAAATTGTGTTAGCAAATTGCTAATCAGCCAATCACATGGCAGCAACTCATTGATTAAAGATGACTCGCTGAAGTTAAAACTGAGCATCAGAAAGGGAAAGAAAGGTGACTTTGTAACTTTGAAAGTGGTATGGTTGTTGGTGCAAAGAGAGAGGGATACTTTTTAACTCAAGTATGAGTGATACGTATTAAGAGGAGCTATTGATAGATGGGTATTAAGAAGTTTCTACTGCACAAGAACTTTAATCATATTTTTGTTTTATTGTTAGGAGTTGCGACAGTCATTTTAATTAGTTGTGGCCAGAATAGGTGTGTCCACTGGAAGATTTTACTTCTAATTTTGTTTTGGTGACAACTATAAAATGTTGGATTTCTCGTCTCTGTGGCCAGCTACACATATCTAACAATGGTATGATATGGCCCTAAGAATAGAGACCACAGAGAAGAAGCCTGCTAACTAGAACCCCATACTCACCCTATACTGCTGTAAATCTGAAAAAAATTCTCACTTTACTACTGGTGATCTATAGCCACTTGACCTCTGGAAGATTTACCCCCCGCCCCCTTCATGACCAGGTCATTTTGTGCGAAACAGCACTGCGTTACTTTAAATAAAAATTGCGCAAATAAAATGTATGTCCTTCCCACAAATAGAAATTTACTTTGGTGGTATTTGGTCACCTCTGCGTTTTTTGAGGGGATTTTTGTGCTATAAAGACAGGGCCAACAATTTTGCAAAAAGAAAAAACATTTTTTTACTTTCCACTATAAAACATATCCAATAAAAAAATGTAAAAAAAATCTAATTTCTTCATCAATTTAGGCCAATATGGATTCTGCTACATATTTTTTGGTAAAACAAATCCCAATAAGCATATATTGATTGGATTGTTCAAAAGTTATAGGGTCTACAAACTATGTGATATATTTGTAGCGATACCCCCGAAGGAGCTGCTTTTGTATGTTCAGTTCGTTACTCTGCCTCTCAACCTTAATAACAGCCTCAGCCCCCTCTGGCACACCTGGCAATAGTGTAAGTGCAATGACCAATAAGAAACACACACGTTATGATAAAACACAGAAATTATCTTTACTGCAATATTTCTGTGTAAGAATAACAGACAGTAACAATATATGTTCAAGTAATCAAATAGAGAGCAATAACTGGGATTTAAGAGCATTATAGCTCTCAATCCTATATTCAAGCTGCTTTCAGGGGATTCCAAACCTGAGAATGTCCCCAAGAGCAGAGGTACACATTAATGGTAAATAAAGTACAATATGACACTTTAAATTGGATTGGTTACCCTTACTCAGATTGGCTCTATGAGTCCAGGCAGGAGGAGAGCAGAGGAATGACTGCCTTTCTGTCAGGCCTCTCTCTTCTGTCCCCTGACACCACAGGCCCAACTTTAAGCACTTATTCAAGTCAACAAGTCATGGCTTAACTTTCTAGATAAACTGTCCCACACACCAAATGCATATGCAGAGCCCTGAATATGTGTGTGCGGATCTGTATGGCACTAGTAGCTTCAGTCCTTTTGAAGAAAAGATAAGATTTGGTGTCTTCAGCTAGCCACTCTCGTTGGTGCACTGAAACTCCTGTATAGCGGGCCCAAACAACACAATTGGTCCAGCTTATCAAGTGAAACAGGCAGGATCCTCATCAGCAAGGTGATAGGACAATGATGTCTGTATACAGTGTCCCAGAAATGGATAGCCTTATGCCTTATTCCTGTGGCACTACAAGTGTCAGCAAGATGACTACCAGCAACCATGTCTGTATACAGTGTTCATACTCCTCCTATGGTGTAGTGTCTCTTTTCCCTGCAGATGGGCAAAATGCCCACTCACCAAATCCTGTGGTCAAGGCCCAAACAAACATCCTTGAACAACAGGCTTTCCTGCTGACCCAACTAGTCACCTCACACTGGAGCACTTCACCGTTGGTGCAGGTGTGCTTCGTTATGCACCTGGAATCCCCCTCTCTCAGGCTAGAATTTCCAACTGGCAATGGAGGCTTGAATCGCGCATCTGAGAGACAGCATCTCTCCTTTAGTTCTGATCTCTTTCACTGCCTCATGGTCACTGAGAATCTCTTCAGGAATTAAAATGGAATCTTTTACTTTTCTCCCACAGAAAATGCTGGTCTTAGTAGTTTCAGTCACTATACAAGGCTATGGGGCCGCTCTGTGCTGAAACTTCATACTCCAGAGTAGGGATGAGCTTCGAGTTTGAGTCAAACCATGTTTGACTCAAACATCGGCTGTTCGGCAGTTTGCCGAACAGCGAACAAGTTGGGGTGTTCGCGACAAATTCGAAAATCACGGAACACCCTTTAAAAGTCTATGGGAGAAATCAAAAGTGCTAATTTTAAAGGCTTATATGCAAGTTATTGTCATAAAAAGTGTTTGGGGACCTCGGTCCTGCCCCAAGGGTCATGTATCAATGCAAATAGAATTTTTAAAAATGGGTGTTTTTTCGGTAGCAGTGATTTTAATAATGCTTAAAGTGAAACAATAAAAGTGTAATATTCCTTTAAATTTTGTACCTGGGGGGTGTCTATAGTATGCCTGTAAAGGGGCGCATGTTTCCCATGTTTAGAACAGTCTGACAGCAAAATGACATTTCAAAGGAAAAAAAGTCATTTAAAACTACTCGCGGCTATAATCATTTGTCGGTCCGACAATACACATAACAGTTGATAAAAATAGCATGGGATTTCCCCACAGGGAAACCCCAAACCAATTTTTTTTTTTTTAAATGGCGTGGGGGTCCCCCTAAATTCCATACCAGGTCCTTCATGAATATTAAGGGCACCCAATGCCAAAATTGAAAAAGAAAATGGCGTGGGGGTCCCCCTCAGGTCTGGTATGGATTTTAAGGGGAACCCCGGCCAAAATTTAAAAAAATGGCATGGGGTCCCCCCAAAATTCCATACCAGACACTTATCCGAGCATGCAACCTGGCAGGCCGCAGGAAAAGAGGGGGGGACAAGAGAGGCCCCCACCTCCTGAGCCATACCAGGCCACATGCCCTCAACATTGGGAGGGTGCTTTGAGGTAGCCACCAAACACCTTGTCTCCATGTTGATGGGGAGAAGGGCCTCATCCCCACAACCCTTGGCCGGTGGTTGTGGGGGTCTGCAGGAGGGGGGCTTATCGGAATCTGTAAGCCCCCTTTAACAAGGGGACCCCCAGATCCCAGCCCCCCTGTGTGAATTGGTAATGGAGTACAAATGTACCCCTACCATTTCACAAAAAAAGTGTCAAAAAGTTAAAAAAACCTCAAGAGATGGTTTTTGACAAGTCCTTTATTAATTTCTTCTTCTTTTGGCTTCTTCTTCCATCTTCTTTCTTCCGGTGTTCTTTCGGTGTTCTTCTTCTTCCTCCATCTTCTTCTTCATCTCCATCTTCTTCTTCTTTCGCTCTTCTCGTCCCGCATCTTCCTCCAGGCTTCTTCTCTGCTCCATCCGCACGATCCGCCTCAGTGGGAGTCTTCAGCCGTGTGATGCTTGGCTTCTTCTGACACTCCTTTTATAATGGATTGCGGGGCCACCCAGTGACCCTGCCCTCCTCTGACGCACAGGAAATTCACGGGACTTCCCTGTGGCTTGCCCCGTGTTGTCAGAGAGGGAAGGGGTCACCCGGCGGGGCCGCCCCCCTTTTCCCTGTGGCCTGCCAGGTTGCGTGCTCGGATAAGGGTCTGGTATGGATTTTTGAGGGAACCCCACGCCATTTTTTTTGACACGGGGTTCCCCTTAAAATCCATACCAGACCTGAAGGGTCTGGTATGGATTTTGAGGAGGACCCCCACATCATTTTTTTTAAATTTTGGTGCGGGGTTCCCCTTAATATCCATACCAGACCTGAAGGGCCTGGTATGGAATTTAGGGGGACCCTCACGCATTTTTTTCCATTTTGGGTCAGGGTTCCCCTGTGGGGAAATCCCATGCAGTTTTTATCAATTAACTTTTATGTGTATTGTCGGACCAACAATTCATTAATAGCCACAAGTAGTTTTAAATGACTTTTTTTCCTTTGAAATGTCATTTTGCTGTCAGACTGTTCTAAGCAGGGGAAACATGCGCCCCTTTACAGGCATACTATAGGCACCCCCAGGTATGAAATTTAAAGGAATATTACACTTTTATTGTTTCACTTTAAGCATTATTAAAATCACTGCTCCCGAAAAAACGGGCGTTTTTAAAAATTGTTTTTGTCCCCTGGGGCAGGACCTATTTCCCCAAACACTTTTTATGACAATAATTTGCATATATGCCTTTAAAATGAGCACTTTTGATTATTCACATTTGTGTCCCATAGACTTTAATGGTGTTCGTGTGTTCGTACAATTTTTTTGCCTGTTCGCAAGTTCTGCTGCGAACCGAACCGGGGAGTGTTCAGCTCATCCCTACTCCAGAGTCCTTTGCAGCTGCTTCCTGCAGCTTGTTAAAGTCCCTCGAATTGACTCCTGTAACGCTCCTTTAATGGGCTTTCTTCCTCCTGCCAATAGGGACACAGGGGAGGATGCAAAGTGAACAGCTCTGTGTGAGTCAGTGAAACAGGGAGAAGGAAGGGGGTGAAAAAGCCCATGCAGACATGACAGGTAGTTCTCCCCTTCTTTCAGGCTGGAAAGCCTGTGTACCTCACAGCAGCCAGGTTGGTGGGATTGCGGGTTATAGAGTGAGACACCCCCTACACACTCCCCCCACCAAAGAACCTTTGGTCCTCCAAAGGAAGTAACAGTCCTTAACCAGGTACATGCTTTGTATATAGACGTGGAGGAAAACAGGTTAGTGAACAAAGGAAAACACACTGTTTGCATTTGCATAAGAACCTGGCAGAGGAACCTCCCACCAATGAGCAAAGGAAGGAAGGTTGTCCTGCCTTCAGGCCACCTTAATTGGAATGGCCCAGCTAGATGTGCCAGGGGGTGAGTCAATGTTGTCCTCCACCAAATCTGTGGTGGAAGAACCAGGCTTTGCAAGAGTCCCTTGAGGGGTGAGGATAACTTTTTCGGTGCTCTCACCCAACACATCACAGGTTGGTCTCTTGAGAGGATGCTTAACTCTTTGCTTTCTCTGTTCCACTGGCTCAGGCACAGTAGGCTCACTAGCCTCTTTTTCCTGATTAACTACCTCTGCCTCCTGCAGATTAGTTGCTTCCACTTCTGCTATGGATCTTTCTTCATACACTGTGGAAGAGGGAGACACTTCTGGCCCTCCTTCTGTCAGTGATCACATCTGGGAACAACAGGGGCTAACAGCCGCTTTATAAGACCTGTGTTGGTCCCTACTATTAGCAAACTTCCTGTGGACCCTGGCAACTGAGGACACACAATAGCCAGTGTGTCCTGAGGCTTCCCAGCCCTCAAAGGATCACACGACAACTTGCCCTGCAAATATCCATCAAAAGGGTTATCCTCCATTTGAATACCCTGGATCTCTATGTCTTCCAACTTTCAAAGGGGTATGTACAATAAATACCTTTCGTAAAAGTCTCCAGGTCAGTAAAGTCACCTGGGCACCTGAATCAAGAAGGGTTCTTGTGTAAATTCCTTCCATCAAGACAGGCACTACAAACAAAGGGCCTAATAACTTAACAGGAGGTTTGTTGGATTAGCAGCCCTTCCTGACTGGACTTGTACTTCTCTTCTCTCAGGCTGCTTGAAATGCCACTTCCAGTGACATTTTGGATGCCGATAGTCATTTCTCACTGAGACAGCATAAACTGCAGGTGTTCTCCATTGTTGCCTTGCAGATTCAGAGAAAGTTCTTACTGAAGGCCCAGGTCTTCTCTCCATCCATGAGTCACCTTTCTGAGATTCACGCCAGTCTTCTGTCCTCCTAGGTGGACTAGGACATGCTCACTGGTAGTGACCTACACCTCCAAAGTTTAGATAGATGTCCTGATTTGTTGGCCTCTGGCCAGACGCAGTAGGTGAGTCTGGGGGTACATTCTGCCCCGTAACACCCTTGTCGGACAACTTAGTATGTTTTGCTGCCAGTCAGTTCATCACTACCATCATCTGGGATAACTGCATCTTCAGTGCAGCTATCTCGAACTTGAGATTCAACGGTTTGGTCATTATCTCTCTCAGCTGTGACACCTGAGTCTTGAGTAGTTCGCCCTCAGGGTTGTCACCAGCAGCACTGGCCACTCTGACTCCGACAACCAATTCTGACTTTTGACTCTTCTTCTTGTTGTCCAGCATGGCCTCTTCTTCCCGCACAATCCTGATCAGATCTGGATACTTCAGGATGCCACCATCTTGCAAAGACTGGGCACCCCACAAGACTTATGCCCCGTACACACGGTCGGATTTTCCGATGGACAATGTCCGATTGGAGCGTGTTGTCGGAAATTCCGACCGTGTGACCGTGTGGGCTCCATCGGACATTTTCCATCGGATTTTCCGACACACAAAGTTGGACAGCAGGAGATAAAATTTTCCGACAACAAAATCCGATCGCGTCAATTCCGACCGTGTGTGGCCTGTTCCGACGCACAAAGTGCCACGCATGCTCAGAAGAAATTCCGACACGGGACAGCTCGTTCTGGTAAACTTAGCGTTCGTAATGGATAAAGCACTTTCGTCACGCTGCAATGTAAAAAATGGTTTAATACAGCGCACTCTCTTCTTCTTTATAATGTGACAAGAATTAAGTCGTTTTGCTGCTCATATTCACACACACTTCTCACAAACTTTTATTTGTGTTTTTTTAGTAGGATTCCCTTAATATATTGTTATTAGTTGTCACATCTGACAGTTTTATATTTTTTAGGTTTTTTTTTTTTGTTTTTAAGCCTTTTTTTTTCTTTAATGTTTGGATTTTTTCCAAGGCTGATCTTTGTTCAATGTTATTTTTATTTTTACTCCAGAATATTTTTGTGTGTGTTTTGTGTGGCAAGTTACCCCAACACCATTGATATCTTTTATTATTTAATCTCCATGAGATTTTTTGTTGTTGGTGTCCCTTGTTCATTTCACATTGTATATTAGAAATGTACCTGAATCCTCACAAACAAACCATCATTTTTGAAGTAAAACACATAGGAGAGTATAATTCAAAACAAAAATCCTTTATTAAGGGCTCAGAACCAAACAAAGAGGAAGGCAACACTGGATCAACAGCAGAAATTAGTGAAGCCTGGGACCCCCACGGCAGACATCAATTCTTAAACCTCAAAATTGGTGGCCTGAGGAGTCCATATGTAATGGAGGGCAGTCTGGTCCGGGATTCAGAGAGACTTGGATAGCAGCAGATGACATCAGTGTCCCCAGGCTGTGGTACCACAAGAGGCTGCATCTTTTGGCCGACCAGACTGGATCCAGGGTCCTCACTGTCTGGTCTTCCTTTCACACTTCCTTCCGGGCTGTGGCTGTGCAGTTGGAGATGTGGCAGGAGGAGGAGTAGGACCTGGAGGAGGAGTAGGACCTGCAGGAGGAGGAGGAGGACCATCCCAAAGCTGTGTGTGAGGTGTAAGTTGGCCCCTCACACCTTTCGCCAGAGCCTCTGATATGAGGGCCTCACACATGGCTTTTTGGCCCTCCTCCATCCTCTGCATTTTATAGGCTATGAATGCCGCAAGGTTCTCCTGCCTGGTGTGTGGTGCTCCCAGGACCTCTGTAGCCCTACAAAAAAATCTGATAGCCGCCTCCTCTAGGGTACTCCTCCTCCTGCCACTTTCTGTTTCCAGGGGGGGTGGAGGGACCTGCAGATCAGCCACCTCCTGGCTGAGACTTCCCTGTGTATGAAAAAGGGACATGGTTTTAGTTTTGGTATCATCAATCACAATCCTAAATTAGTACTCCCAACTAACATCTAGGTAACATCATTGATTGGACAAGCAGAGATATTTAGAGGAATGCTATACCTGGCTCAATCTGGGCTCCTCCACATGTGGCCTGGAAGGCCCGGGTTGGGCGTCAGAAGTCTCAGCCGGGGGGGAAGGAAGCGTGGAAGGAAGACTTGAGAGGGATGGCCTGGGTTCAGTCTGGCCTGCCAGAAAGTGCAGCCTGTCGTAGTACAACATCCTGGGGACATAGATGTCATCTGCTGCTCCGGATCTCTGTGAATCCAGGACTTTCTGGCGCTCCCTCAGATATGTGCTCCTCAGGCCACCAATGAAAATCTTTAAATAAGTGATGTCTGCCGTGGGGATCACCTGCTTCACAATTTCACACAATTGCTCCAGTGCTGCCTTCCTCTTTGCTTGGTTCTTGTAATGGGGGTGTTTAATCTCCCACAGACAGGGCAGCTCCCTTAGCATCTCTATGAAGACTGAAATTAAGTCCTGATCTTCCAGTACCATATCCATGTTCACTGCAAGACACAACACAAGACAAAGCCTAATGTCACACCAAACTCTCCTAATCTTGTTACAATATAGGCCTCAATCTATAGAAGCAGTATAGGCCCAAGTTTGTCTCTTACCTTCGTTCTTACGATCACCGTGTTCAATGCTCCTTCCTCCGCTCACAGATCAAACGTAATACGCACGCGTGTTACGCTTTATATACACTGCGCATGCGTGTAACTCCGCCCGCCCCTGACGTTCTTTCTAGTGTATTCCCCGCCCCTTTTCGTTCGGCGCAGTGGGGGAAGAGCATGATGGCGGACATACAGCTGGTGCGGGCTAATTGTAGCAACGAGGAGGAGGAGGAAAGGGTCGGATCCAGGCACGTCCCGATCCAGAAGGAGACGTTTTAAGGCCACAAATATGTCATTTGGGGAGATGTTGGAGATGGTAGACATCATGAAGAAGTCCGACTATGACGGAAAATATGGGCCTTACCCCCACCCCAATATCCGAAAGGCCAAAATCATGGCGAAAGTGGTCAGGAGTCTCGAGCGGAATTTCGGGGTACGAAGGTCTAAAGATCAGCTCAGGAAGTGGTGGTCGGACCTGAAGTTGAGAGAGCCAGAGCAGTACCGAAAGATCCGGAGAGTGCTGCAAAAAAGTAAGTAGTTGTGCTGTGTTCCTATTCTTTCTGTCTTTATTCCGTTCGTTCTGCTCCATATGATTTTAGTAATTGTAACGTTTAAAAAGGTCAACTTTAATGTTCATGGGCCCATTATTCGTTCGTATCAAACATTTTTCGTTCGGCCTCTAGAACACCATTGTTTAGGCCATATGCATTTTCCCACATTTTTTTTGGGCCTACTTGGATGCCAAATATTTGTTTGTGTAGATGGGTTTGTTACTAGAATGAAATGCCAACTAGATTGTGTGTAAGGAGAGGACACTGAGCAGCTGTTTTCACATCTGGACACTGGAGCACTAGTGTGGGACACAAGAACAACATTTTTATTAGGGGGGGCACACAGGTGCTCCAGTGTATACTATAGGGGGGTTACATCTGTGAAGCTTGTACCAAACAGGTAAAGTATTGCAGCTTGACAAAGGGCAATAAAAAATATACATCTTGGAACTCGGCTAAAATAGACAATTGTACCCCACTTCCAAGCAATGTTTCCTATTTCTAGTTCTGCCATCAAATATCTGTGTGCTAAGTATACCATTTTTGTTTTACATAGGGGAGAAAAGACTCGGGGGACACCCCTCATCCCAGGAGACCAGAGACCCCCCCCCCTCTGGAAGAAGGGGAAATACCTACCCAAGAAGAAGAGCAGGAGGAAGAAGAAGACGTGGTGGAGATTGGCACCACAACAGGTGAGTGTCTGTGACCACAGGCTCAGGTGAAAGAGATGGATGTTGGCAGATTTTTGAGACCTTTTTTTTGTTCTTTATCTCTTTTTAGGTGATCGTGATGTGAGGGAGAGAGAACGCTTTACATCTGAAAGTGCCCAGATACTGATAGGGGAGCTCATGCGGTGTAATCTCCAATTGCAAAACATCCAGCAACAAATCACTGATGTTATTAAAAAAAATAATAACATCATTGATGTTTTGGGGCGAATTTAAACCCCACAAAATCACCTGTTTTATGGTACCAAACTTTTTTCAATGTTTAGAAAAGCCAAATTTGGAGGATGCACACAGTGTGCCAACATGTGCTATCTGCCATCACGGGAGATCAATGGACGCGTTTTGGGGGGGCAACCCCTTCCTCAATTATAAAGTAGCGTTGAGGAAGGGCTTGCTCCCCCAAAACACGTCCCTTGATCCCCCTGATGGCAGATAGCACATGTTGACATTCGTAAATTGGTGTGCATCTTCCAAATTTTGCTTTTCCAGGGGTGATTTCCCCCCATCTGAACGCTATATCAAACCCAGTTCCTAAATACTGATGTCTGATATAGCCTTCAGGTTTTACCTAATGTGAACTTTGTAAGTTCTAGTTTTTTGGCTTTCTTGTTGGTTTTACACAGGCCTGTTTTATCTGAAATGGATATTTCGATTTTTCATAATGCTACTGCAAACATTTTAGACAACAAACATGTTGGTTTGTTTTAAAAACCTTTGTTAAATGCAGATGTGATTGTGCAGGTATAAAAAAGTGCCTTACTCAAGAATGTGTGGATTATTTCAATAATTCTTTATTAAAATTTTTCAAAAAAAAAAAAAAAAAACATGAACAAAGAGGAAAATGCAGTTGTTACAGCACGTCAGATGTGAGTAAATGAGTCCATAACGGAGAAAGAAGTTGTAAGTATAGCATAGGTAGTTATACAAATGAGACTAAACAGTGGTGGATCATGCTTATTAATGCAAACAAAGAAACAGAGTAGCTCCAGACGGGGGGGGGGGGGGGTTTGGGGTGGGGAGGGGAGGTGAAGGGTGGGGAGGAGCACCAACCAGTTTAATGAGTTATTAATGTATAGTATGAGTGTGGATAAGAGAATAAAGAAGACAAAGCAAGCTAAGGGGAAGTTGGGAAATAGTGAGTACATTATAATGATACGGAGCATTTTGGATGTGTAAGCCAGGTAGACCAGTTATACAAAAATTTTTCCATAGTTAGATTCTTCCTAGCTACTAATTTCTCCATTTCACACTGAAGGTTCAGATCAGTAATTGTATTGGCAAAGGAAGGAGAGTCTGTAGATTTCCAGAGTTTGGCAATATTTAGTTTTGCTGCGAGTAGAAGATGCACTATTACTGCTCGTGACCTGGTAGGAAATTTTTCAATGCCCAGATGTAGTAATGCTAACGAGGGATTGGGAGGCGTTGTTACCTGAGATATGTTAGAGATCATGGTAAATATTTGTTTCCAGAACGAACTTATAGATCTGCAAAACCATAGGATGTGTGTTAGAGTACCTGTGCTTCCACATGTTCTCCAGCATGTAGAGGGATGTCCTGGGAAGAATTTGGAGAGACGGTAGGGTGTGAGATACCATCTATGTATCGTTTTTTGATATGATTCCCAGTGGTTAGAGCAGTGGGAAGCTGAGAAGGTATGTTTAAAGGCACGTGTCCACATATTGGGGGTAATAGCAATGTTTAGTTCTTCTGACCATTTTGAGAGAGATGGTATTTGGGAGTAGGGCCGATCGTCATTCAGTGCAGAGTACATTGTGGAGATACCATGTTTTGGGTAAGTCGTGTGTGTATAGAAGTTGTGTATCGGTTCAGGTATTTTGGTCATAGTGGGAAGTTTAGAAGATTGAAGGAAGTGGGAGATCCTCAGGAATGTAAAGGCTTCTGTGTGGGGAAGCTTGTATTTGGTTTGGAGATTTGTGAAAGTTTTTAGGGAACTGTTTGTGTGGTAGAGGTCTGAGATAGTATTGATCTTGTGTTTCTGCCAATTTTGTAGGTTTAGGTTAGTTAGCAGCAACATTAACGATCTGATAGGGATTGGTACTGTATGTGACGGGTGACCTGTAGAGGTCGTCTGGGTAAATTTCTTCCATACTGTCAACGAGGCCGTGATTGACGGGGGATCCGTCCTTGTGTTTAGTAGAGAGCCCACTGACGTGAGAAGGAGTACCTCACGTAGGGTGTTTGGTTTGAAGGAAGATGATTCCATGATCGACCAGGACTTATTGGGGTTTGGGTGCCACCAGTAGTAGAGCTGGTCCAGGATGGAAGCGTAGTAATAAGTTTGTACGTGGGGAAGGCCTACCCCTCCTTTTTTATGGTGTCTGGTTAGGATGTAGTGAGCGCATCTTGGTGGTTTGGTTTCCCAAATATATCTGGAAAGTTGTTTTTGTATGGATGTGAAGAAGGAGTGGGGTATAGGTAGAATCACTGTATGAAATAGGTAAAGCAGTTTAGGGAGGATAAGCATTTTAAAGGAGGCAATCCTTCCTAATTTAGAGAGTCCTGTTGTGCGTATTTGGTTAAGAAGTTGTGGAAGTAATTTTTGGAAAGCACGATAGTTTAGGTCATAGAGTTGGGGAAGAGAGGGGGCTAATTTAATACCTAAATATGAGATGGATTGTTTCGTCCAGGAATAGGGGAGAGTCCTCTCCAGGAGGTTTTGTTGACTGCTTGTGAGATTAAGTGGGAGGATCAGGGACTTAGAGGAGTTAACTTTATAGAAGGAGGCAGAGCTAAATTGAGCAATGATGTCTTGGATTTCTGGGATAGAATGGGCTGGATTTGTGATCAGTAGTATGACATCGTCGGCAAAGAGGCTTATTTTGTGTTCCTTGTCGCTGTGTATGATGCCTGAAATGCGCTCATCTTCTCTAATCCTTGCTGCTAGTGGTTCCATAAGTAGAGCAAAGACGAGAGGGGAGAGTGGGCAACCCTGGCGAGTGCCGTTAGTGATCGCGAATGGTGTAGACAGGGATCCGTCTGTTAGCACTCTGGCGGATGGATTTGAATAAAGTGAGAGTATGGCAGTTTGAAACCTGCCGGTGATACCAAATTTGGATAGTACTGCTCTTAAAAATCCCCAGTGCACTCTATTGAACGCCTTCTCTGCGTCCAATGAAAGTAGCAGAGAAGGCGTTCGAGACCGGGTGACCTGATGAATTAGATTGATGACCCTTCTTGTTGCATCCGGGGCCTGTCTGTCTGGCATAAAGCCTACTTGATCTGGGTGCACCAGAGAAGGAAGACAGGTCATCAATCTGTATGCCATGACTTTTGCAAATATTTTGACATCCGTGTTAAGAAGCGAGATCGGTCTGTAATTAGATATGGAGGTGGGGTCTTTTTCTGGTTTGGGAATAGTAGTGATAATTGATCGTAACATGTCAAGTGGTAGAGAACCAGAGGTGGCAGCAGAGTTGAAGAGGTCAGTTAGGTGGGGGGTAGGGATGAGCCGAACACCCCCCTGTTCGGTTCGCACCAGAACATGCGAACAGGAAAAAAATTCGTTCGAACACACGAACACCGTTAAAGTCTATGGGACACGAACATGAATAATCAAAAGTGCTAATTTTAAAGGCTAATATGCAAGTTATTGTCAATAAAAGTGTTTGGGGACCTGGGTCCTGCCCCAGGGGACATGAATCAATGCAAAAAAAAGTTTTAAAAACGGCCGTTTTTTCAGGAGCAGTGATTTTAATAATGCTTAAAGTCAAACAATAAAAGTGTAATATCCCTTTAAATTTCATACCTGGGGGGTGTCTATAGTATGCCTGTAAAGGGGCGCATGTTTCCCGCGTTTAGAACAGTCTGACAGCAAAATGACATTTTGAAGGAAAAAACACATTTAAAACTACCGCGGCTATTGCATTGCCGACAATACACATAGAAGTTCATTGATAAAAACGGCATGGGAATTCCCCACAGGGGAACCCCGAACCAAAATAAAAAAAAAAAAAAATTGATGTGGGGGTCCCCCTAAATTCCATACAAGGCCCTTCAGGTCTGGTATGGATATTAAGGGGAACCCCAGCCAAAATTTTAAAAAAAAATTGACGTGGGGTTCCCCCTAAATTCCATACCAGACCCTTCAGGTCTGGTATGGATTTTAAGGGGAACCCCGTGCCAAAAAAAAAAAAAAAAACGGCGTGGGGTCCCCCTAAAAATCCATACCAGACCCTTATCCGAGCACGCAACCTGGCAGGCCACAGGAAAAGAGGGGGGGACGAGAGTGCGGCCCCCCCCCCTCCTGAACCATACCAGGCCACATGCCCTCAACATTGGGAGGGTGCTTTGGGGTAGCCCCCCAAAACACCTTGTCCCCATGTTGATGAGGACAAGGGCCTCATCCTCACAACCGTGGCCGGTGGTTGTGGGGGTCTGCGGGCGGGGGGCTTATCGGAATCTGGAAGCCCCCTTTAACAAGGGGACCCCCAGATCCCGGCCCCCCCCTGTGTGAAATGGTAAGGGGGTACTTACCCCTACCATTTCACTAAAAAACTGTCAAAAATGTTAAAAATGACAAGAGACAGTTTTTGACAATTCCTTTATTTAAATGCTTCTTCTTTCTTCCTTCATCTTCTTCTTCTTCTGGTTCTTCTGGCTCTTCTGGTTCTTCCTCCGGCGTTCTCGTCCAGCATCTTCTCCGCGGCGTCTTCTATCTTCTTCTCCTCGGGCCGCTCCGCACCCATGGCATGGGGGGGGAGGCTCCCGCTCTTCTCTTCATCTTCTTCTCTTCTTCATCTTCTTCTTCATCTTCTTCTTCATCTCTTCTTCCTTCTTCTCTTCTTCATGTCTTCTGCGGGCCGCTCCGCAGCCATGCTGGCATGGTGGGAGGCTCCCGCTGGGTGACGGCGTCTCTTCGTCTGACGGTTCTTAAATAACGGGGGGGGGGGCCACCCGGTGACCCCGCCCCCCTCTGACGCACGGTGACATGACGGGACTTCCCTGTGGCATTCCCCGTGACGTCATTTTTTTTTTTTTATTTTGGTTCGGGGTTCCCCTGTGGGGAATTCCCATGCCGTTTTTATCAATGAACTTCTATGTGTATTGTCGGCAATGCAATAGCCGCGGGTAGTTTTAAATGAGTTTTTTCCTTCCAAATGTCATTTTGCTGTCAGACTGTTCTAAACACAGGAAACATGCGCCCCTTTACAGGCATACTATAGACACCCCCCAGGTACGAAATTTGAAGGGATATTACACTTTTATTGTTTGACTTTAAGCATTAATAAAATCACTGCTCCTGAAAAAACGTCCGTTTTTAAAACTTTTTTTTGCATTGATCCATGTCCCCTGGGGCAGGACCCGGGTCCCCAAACACTTTTTATGACAATAACTTGCATATAAGCCTTTAAAATTAGCACTTTTGATTTCTCCCATAGACTTTTAAAGGGTGTTCCGCGGCATTCGAATTTGCCGGGAACACCCCAAATTGTTCGCTGTTCGGCGAACTTGTGAACAGCCAGTGTTCGAGTAGAACATGAGTTCGACTCGAACTCGAAGCTCATCCCTAGTGGGGGGCAATGGGTTTTGCAAATGTTTTGTAAAATTCGTTGGTGAAGCCATCCTCACCAGGTGATTTGTGGAGAGGTAGAGTGTTGATGGCCTTCAGGACTTCTTCATCTGAAAAGGGTCGAGAGAGCTCCTCAGACTGAGTAGGGGATATAGTCGGGAGATCAATACTAGATAGAAAATTGTGTATGCTTTGGTCTGTAGGTTGAGGGGTAGCTGTGTCACTTGCAAGGTTATAGAGGGATGAGTAATAGTCGCTAAAGGCGTTAGCTATATCCTGTGGGTTTGTTAATAGTTGTCTGGTGGTGGGATGGTGAAGGGAAGCTATTTTATTTTTAACCCGTTGAGCCTTGACTTGTCGGGCTAGTAAGGCTCCAGCTTTGTTTCCTAAAGCATAATATTTGGCCTTAGTGAATTTGAGATGTTTTTCAAATTTAAAGAGTAAAAGTGAACGGAGTTTTTGCCGCTGCTCTAGAAGGGCACTGGCTAGTTGTGGAGATGGAGCAAGTTTATTTTGGTTTTCTAACCGGGTGATTTGGGAAAGGACCTCGTCAATCTGCTTAGACCTCTGGTTTTTAACATTGCTATGAAGTTTAATTAAAACACCACGCATGTAGGCTTTATATGCTGACCAAAGTACAAACCTATCAATATCCAGTTGATCGTTCATTTCAAAGTAGGAGCAGTGTTCAGTAGCAATTGTTTGGACAATATTTGGATCAGAGATGAGGGAAGAGTCAAGTCTCCATATTCTGGTAGTCCTTCGACTACAGTTTCCCACAGTAAGGGAGATGGGTGCATGGTCCGACCATGTGATGGATCCATTGTCGGAGTGTGTCACGTCTTGAAGGGTGAGTTTATCAACAAGGAAGAAGTCAATGCGGGAGTATGAAAGTTGAGAAGAGGAGAAGTAGGAAAAGTCACGTTCGTTACTGTGTTGGCATCTCCATGGATCATAAAGATCGTTTGCTTGAAGAAAGGGGTCAGAGCAGATCGATGGTTTCTAGTCGTGGATGTAGTGTCCAAGCTGGGATCTCCAATTATGTTGAAGTCGCCTCCTATAAGAAGTCTCCCTTTATGAAGTCGTGTTATTTTCTTGTATATTCGGTTGTGGAAGCTCAGTTGTCGTTTGTTCGGTCCATAAATGTTGACCAATGTATAGGTGATTTGATTTACATCGCATATGAGGATCAGAAAGCGGCCACGGGGGTCTGCGATTAATTGATGCAGTTTGAATTGTAGTGTGTTTTGTATGGCAGTGAGGACTCCACCTTTCTTCTTCTAATCTGAGGCCAAAAAAACCTGATCAAAATTTTTTAGAGTGAATCTGGGAGTTTTGGCAATTGCAAAATGAGTCTCTTGTACTAAAAGTATATCAGCTTTTTGGGTATTGGCTTCTCTGAGGAGTGTGGATCTCTTCTGTGGGGAGTTTAGGCCCCTGGCATTAATAGAGACAATTTTAAAAGCCATTCTAGAATAGTAAAGACAGGGAGGATTGTCCCCAGGTCTGGGTGGTGCTTGATCGGCGTAATTCGAGTCGCTAAGCTCACTTAATGTGCTGTGAATGAGATGGGTTGTCTGATGTTTAAGGGGGTAGCGACCCGGGTATAGCTAGGTAGAAAAGTGGGTAGAGAGTGGCTGGTGTAGGGAGTGGGTAGAGGGTCTGTGATTAAAAAAGGCGAGCCCAGTAACAAAAGAGATCTGGGCTCAATGTGCAGAAACTACTGCAAACAATCAGCAGGGGGGAGAGAACTAATGTCCACAACGTGGGACAGGGATCTCTGAACAGGCAGGCAAGTACTGGATAGAGGCATTACAGTTTCCCAGCTATTTAGTGGGTATGTAGAAGGGTACGGATCGTATATGTCAGGGATTTGGAGCGTCTCCTCCGGTCTCCATGTGAATTGGAGGGTGAACAGAAGGGCATGGCCGTTCCTCCGGGATGATGTGCCAGTTTCTCAGGAGTGTAAGACCCATAGAGAGGGTGCGAACTACATGCTTTTGTTTTGATGAGTAATGAGTAGTTTAGTAGGGAAACCCCATTTGTAGGGTATCTTATGATTCTGAAGTGCTTTGGTTATAGTCGACAGCTGTCTACGATTTTCCATTGTTGCTTTGGATAAATCAGCATACAGAGCGATGTTGGCAAAAGGGTCAGGGAGTCTCGCGGTTCGTTTAGCTGCGTGCATGACTTTTTCCTTGACAGTGAAAAAGTGGATACGTGCTAAAACATCCCTGGGTGTGGAAGCAGGAGATGGCTTTGGTAGTCTATGTGCCCTGTCAATTTCCATGTCTTGGGCAGATAGGTCAGGCGAAAGGGCACGCATTAGGGATTGCAGAAATTGTACCAGATCCGATTGTTGGATCGACTCTGGAATATTACGGAATTTAATATTATTTCGCCTGGAGCGGTCTTCGAGGTCTGCGAGCTTCAGATTAATTATTTGAAGTTCATCTTCATGGTCTGCAAAGCCATCCACTAGCTCATTATGAGCAGAGAATAAATCTCCCATCTTGGCATCCATTTGTGTTATGGCTTGATCATGCTGATTAACAGTTAGTGAGAGTGAGGAGACAGCTGTGGAAAGATCAGTATAAAGTGTTTGTCTTAGTGAGAGCAGCATGTTTTTCATGGTGTTCTCAGATAGTGGCTGATCTGAGGCAGGGAATGCATCTAGCACTGATGATTTTTGAGGAGGAGGGAGAGTGAACAGGCATGCAGCTGTGACAGGCTGTGTCTGCTGTGGCTCATCCGTTCTGAGCCGAGTTTTGGCAGGGCTGGAAGTTGTGGGTGAGTTAGGAGGAGAGCACTCACCCTGTATGCCTGAGGATCGGTGGAGCTCCGGAGTCAGTGTGAGGCTCTGATTTATATGTGAGGAGGAGAGCCGCTCTGTCATGTCACGGCCGCCGCCGGCGCCATCTTGGCCGCTCGTCAGGTCTGACAGGGCATAAAAGTCTGTCAGTTTCCTGGGGAGTGTGGATGATTTTCTCCTCTTCAGCATGTCTGTCCGCTGTGCTGGAGTGTTTGGACAGCTGATGAGTATGTTTCCCCTTCACAGGAGCCGCTATTTAGGTCGCTTTAGCTGGATAAACTGTGGAGCTGGTAATCTAGGCAGCCATCCACACAAGCCGGCAAGCCACGCCCCGAATGTGTGGATTATTGTCTCAACACTACAACACTTTTGGGGTGATGTAATTGTTGTTTTATGCACAAATGGGGGTTATTTCCTAAGGGCAAATCCTCTTTGCACTACAAGTGCAGGTTCAGTGCAGTTGCAAGTGCACTTGTAGTGAAATGTGTTTTTGCATTTAGGAAGTACCAGCCAACACTGTTTTTTAAAAGGTTACCCAATCACGACATTTTCTGCACTCAACACATTTCTGTCAGGGTCAGCTAAAACAAACACAAGCAGTAAATGGCCACCAAGAATTTCTTTTGGTTGTTTTTTATTTGAAAAAGGTGTCACAGATTGTCTGGCATATTGATAGCCCCCCTACCCGCAAAGAACTACAGGTATCGTAACCGGACATCACGGGCATTCAGGGAGGGCAAGCCAGGACGGCCGCTTTCAAGTGCCGTCATTGTTGAAGTATTTGGGATTCTGGCCTCAGGCCCAACTGAGCCAGCATAGTTGGCTGAATGTTGGCTGAAAATTATGGAGAACACAGCACGCAAGTATTATATGGTTCAGTTTATACTCCGCCATATGGATGCTTGTCATAAATAATCGGAACCGGCTGGCCAGGATTCCAAATGTGTTCTCCACCACTCTTCGGGCTCTGGCCAGCCGGTAATTAAAAACCCTCTGTTCCGGGGTGAGGGTCCTCATTGGGAATGGCCGCATCAGGTGGTCCCCCAGCGCAAATGCTTCATCAGCAACGAACACAAATGGGAGACCTTCAACATTGTCCTCTGGAGGTGGCAAGTCCAAGCTGCCATTCTGGAGACGCCTGTAGAACTCTGTCTGGGCGATCACTCCACCATCGGACATCCGGCCATTCTTCCCCACGTCCACATACAAGAAGTCGTAATTAGCCGACACCACCGCCAACATCACTATACTATTAAACCCCTTGTAATTATAATAGTACGACCCCGAGTTGGGTGGTGGGACGATGTGGACGTGTTTCCCATCAATTGCCCCTCCGCAGTTAGGAAAGTCCCACCGCTGGGCAAAGTGGGAGGCCACAGTCTGCCATTCCTGTGGCGTGGAAGGAAACTGTTGAGGAAAAAACAATAAACATTACTATTTTTTCACAGAAACCTGGCAAGCAGATTAGACACAAACATTATGGGGCAACCTCCAGATAGCATTTAGTAAGGGGAATTTAACTACAACAAAGTATAAGGTACACCTATCATATCCCCCCCCCCTCTCATGGGCCATTTCTAACATTATAGGGGGGGGGAAACTCTTGGACAGGTAACCCTCTTCACTTCATTGAGAGATGAATGCCTAAATACAGGGTATTACTTGGAACAGCCCCTCCTTAGTTACACTATTGGCAGCCCACTGGACAGGTAAGAAGTGTCATAATACAAAGATATAAATACACACTGTACACATTTGAGCACATTTGGACATTCTGCTATTACCTATCAAGATCATAATAGGATACAAGAACTTTAAACAGTACCATTGGAAAGTATACAGGCAGGCCCTTGCACTACATGCTTTGGGGAATTCATCCATAAATCTGAGCACTAAAGAGGTGGGTATAGCGTGTATGGGTTTGGCAAAGTCAGCAGATAGATGATTGAGGATAGAGAATTGGGATCAGCTGACTTAGCAGTTGGGGGAGGGAGGGTTACAAAAAATTTGGGGACACCACAAAAAAAAGCCTCTGGCCCTCTGCCTGAATTTAAATCAAAAATAACATTTCCAAACATTTTAGGGGGTGTTTGGGGTAAAGCACTACTATGGAGCAGATAAAATACATTGTTAAGTAACTACATGAGGTGAATATAGGGCAGGAGACACCATGCTGGGGAGGTTATTGAAGGGCAAATATGTATGAAGGACCTAAAATAATAATTACATAAAAATCCAGCATGCATGAGGACAAAGGGGACATTCACTGCATAATACAATCATGGTAATTAGGGAATGAGGAAAGAAATACAATATATTATCAAACATTCAATACAATAAAATGTGATATAAAAGCATAAAAATCTTACCTTCATATACTCCTTCTGCAGGACCTGTATGATGGCAGAACAGGTCTCTGGGATAATGATCCCCAGAGCCTGGGGGGAGATGCCTGTCGAGAACTTGAGGTCCTGCAGGCTTCTCCCTGTGGCCAAATACCGCAAGGTAGCGACCAACCTCTGCTCCGGAGTGATGGCTTGCCTCATGCAGGTATCCTGCCTGCTAATATAGGGGGTCAGCGAAGCCAACAAACGGTGAAACACGGCGTCCGTCATCCTGAGAAAGTTCCTGAAATCATCAGGATTATTCTCACGGATCTCACGGAGCAAAGGCATATGACAGAACTGGTCACGCTGAAGCAACCAATTCTTGGTCCATGAACTCCTCCCCATCCTGTTCATAGACTGGACTTGTGTCAAGGTCAGGACCCCAACACCAAGCCCCCGCACAGCACAAACTCTACGAGGAGTACGCATACGAAACATGGCTAGAAAACGGTCGGCTGCTCAGAACGAAGTAACAGAACGCACTGAAGAACAGCAAGGCCTATGAAGAGCGACCTGAAAAACAGCAATGAGCGGACAAGATCGCACAGAAAACTCCAATACGAACTGACTGCACGCACTGAAGAGCAGATACAAACCCACAAGCACAAACTGAACGGCAGAAAATGATCTGAAAGCCACGAGTCTGAAAAAGCGCGAATCGTCTCTCACCAAACTTTTACTAACACGAGATTAGCAAAAGGAGCCCAAAGGGTGCTGCGCTTGGTTCTGAACCGGCCTTTTCTAGTCTCGTCGTACGTGCTTGACGTCACCGCGTTCTTGGCGATCGGAAATTCCGACAACTTTGTGCGACCGTGTGTAGGCAAAACAAGTTTGAGCCAACATCCGTAGGAAAAAATCAGAGGATTTTGTTGTCGGAATGTCCGATCAATGTCCGACCGTGTGTACGGGGCATTACTGTGCATGGACCTCATCTTTCTGGGCATCCAAATCTTTTTTCAGTAGGATTTGATGCAGTATCTTATCCAAACGCCTCACATAATCAGATACATTTTCCCTTGCATTCTGGTAAGTGTGCTCAAACTAGTACATGAGGTCTGAAGCCTTTTCAGTGCACTCAAATACATCCTGCAGAATGTTCAGGTAGTCTTGAACGACACAAACTTTCTTACTGAGCTTCAGATTGCGAATAGCTTCTGAGGCAGGGCCCCTTAGACTCCCTATAATTCTCTGCTTTTTGTGAGTCCCAGGAATGTCCCATTGATCCAGGGCTTGTGTGACCTGGTCCAGCCACTCTTCAAAGTTGTCCTCCCCTGTGGGTACTGAATGTCTCCCAGAGAACGTCCTGAGTTTCTGATACACATTTTTAGAGTATGTTGGAGTATCCTTCTGTGTTGTGGAAATTTTATTATGTGTGTTTTATTGATTGTCATCTGTCTCCCTGTGTCTGACTTAACCAAGGAGCACTCTAGCAGAGTGCACTTGGGTTGAAATTTAAAACCATCAGTATAAAAACCTTCTCGTGGGCTTGGAGACATGTTCTCTTGTAAGTAATGCGCTGGGCTTCTTGCCTTCAAATGTCTATGCACATTAGAGAAGCGAAGTCCACATAATGAGAGAAACATATTATATCTCTGTTATGGCTATGCTATCCCTTTTGGATACATATCTGCTTTTATAAGAGGACATTGATATCCACCTTGTTGGTATTCTCGTACCGTATATTGACAACAGCAGTAGCAATGTCCCAGCAGATCTTCTCAAGCCTGTAAGAACAAGTAGAATGATCTTACTAGATACTGGTTACTCTGAGCAGTATTGAGTGGGCTCCATGCTGACCAAGATGGTGTAGTCATTTCCTGTGTAGTCATTTCCTGTGTAGTCATTTCCTATGTAGTCATTTCCTGTGATGTCATTTTGCATGGAGGAAGCGATTGGCTTTTGGGACTATGACTTCCTGTTTGTCATTTCCTTTTGTTGCCAATTAGGGATGAGCCGAACACCCCCCCGGTTCGGTTCGCATCAGAACACCCCGTGCACCCTGTGATCGGTTACAAAGCCTCCAGCAGCACTGAATGTGCATTCCAAAAGAACACTGGATGCAGGACAGGCCAGTAGCTCAATTTTATACTGTGCAAGCTCTGGCCAGTGATCCATCCTCAAGACCCAGTAACTCAGAGGATTTTCGGTGGGAAAAGTGTCGAAGTCTGATCTTGCCCCAAGGTGTTCCTGCACCATGTGAATCAGACGCTGGCGATGGTTGCTGGAACTGATCATACCTTGGGGCTGCGGACTAAAAAATTGTCTGAATGCATCGGTCAGACGGCCACCTTCTCCACCGCTCCTTCTGTGATTGACCGAAGCCTCAGCAACACGTTGTCCAGGAGGACCAGGAAATTGTAACCTCCCAGGATCTGGAAACGTGTTGCACAAACCTTTCTGCAAGGCCTCCCAAAGATGTTTCATCCTCTGCTCCCTCTGCGACAGCAAGATAAGATCCGCAACCTTACCCTTGTAACGTGGATCAAGGAGGGTTGCCAGCCTGTAATGATCCCTCTCCTTTTTTACCACAAATACGAGGATCCTTCCGCAGGCTTTGCAGGATCAGGGAGGCCATGCAGCATAGGTTTGCTGAGGCATTCAGTCCAGAGTCCTCTGGATAATTAATGATGACATGATCCGCAGCTTTAGTTGCACACTGTGCACAGGATACAGTACACTGACTGAAAATACTGCAGCTGCCTGCCTGTAAGTATATTAGGAAGAGAATAACAGGAACGGATCTAGCTAAACTGAATACAGTGTATACTGTATGAATGTATGTATGTATGTATATATATATATATTTATATTTATATATATTTGCTTGCCTGCAAATGAAATGACACTGTCTCTCTCTCTATCTCTCTCTCAAGGCCGGAACACACTACACAGGGCCGACATGCAGGTGGCCTTATATAGTGTGGGGCGTGTACTTAATCCCCTTAGGCATAATTGGCCAAAGCCACCCTGCCTTTGGCCAATTATGGCTCTCCATTCTTGTGATTGGCCAAAGCATGTGAGTCATAGTGCATGCTTGGCCAATCATCAGCCAGCAATGCACTGAGATGCCGCAATGAATTATGGGCCATGACGTGCCACTCGAATTTGGCGCGAACGGCCCATAATGTTCAAAATTCGACGAACGATCAAACAGGCGCTGTTCGAGTCGAACTTACGTTCGACTCAAACTCGAAGCTCATCCCTATTGCCGATGAATAAAGGTGCCTGGGCTCCTGAGGGTAGTTAGTGCAGCGATGGAGCTAAGACTGTGACTATATCTGTTTACTTAGAGAAAAGAGGGAGACACGGGTTTATTGAGATGCATTATACCAAAAGGCTGAATGGGCGATTAGTAGCGCAGGAGACATGCTTTGCGCATAGCGTATAGCGAAATGTCCACGTCATCTGACACTTTGCCACAAAGTCTCCCAAGGCAGTGAAAAATTCTGGTCCAATCGTGGCCAGGGATACCATAGAAGGGACTTTATCTTTCATGGCCTCAGCTTGACTAGAACTTGCTGGAGACATGTCTGGCATGCTTGACTGAATTAAATGAGACTCAATCTTTTCAGCCAACTGCACACTGGTTCCTTGGAAGGTGTCTGGAATGCCTTGCTTCCATTCTAGCAGTGCATAGGTGCGAGAAGTCTCTCGGTCTGGCCTGACATAAATCAACCATGTCTTCTGGTCTGGAATCAATGTTTTCACCTCTTGGATGATCTGCTCTTTAGTCCAGGTCCCCCAGGTAGCTTAATTACTACGTTCAACTCTGGGCAGGTGCCTACTTCATGACACTACTATGTCGCAGTAGCAGGGTCCATCTTGGCACTTGTAGGAGGGCTGTCTTGAGGAGTTGATTGCAGAGTAGCGGTATTATCCTGAATGAGACCCCACGTGTAGCGATACCCCTGAAGGAGCTGCTTTTGTATGTTGAGTCGGTTACTCTGCCTCTCAACTCTAATAACAACTTCAGCCCCCTCTGGCACACCTAGCAATAGTGTAAGTGCATTGACCATTGAGAAACACACGTTATGATAAAACACAGAAATTGTCTTTACTGCAATATTTCTGTGTAAGAATAACAGACAGTAACAATATATATTCAAGTAATCAAATAGAGAGCAATAACTGGGATTTAAGAGCAATATAGCTCTCAATCCTATATTCAAGCTGCTTTCAGGGGATTCCAAACCTGAGAATGTCCCCAAGAGCAGAGGCACACTTTAATGGTAAATAAAGCACAATATGACACTTTAAATTGGATTGGTTACTTTTACTCAGATTGGCTCTATGAGTCCAGGCAGGAGGAGAGCAGAGTAATGACTCCCTTTATGTCAGGCCTCTCTCTTCTGTCCCCTGACACCACAGGCCCAACTTTAAACACTTATTCAAGTCAACAAATAATGGCTTAACTTTCTAGATAAACTTTCCCACGCACCCAATGCATATGCAGAGCCCTGGATATGTGTGTGTGGATCTGTATGGCACTAGTAGCTTCAGTCCTTTTGAAGAAAAGATAAGATTTGGTGTCTTCAGTTAGTCCCTCTCATTGGTGCACTTAAACTCCTGTATAATGGGCCCAAACAACACAATTGGCCCAGCTTATCAAATGAAACAGGCAGGATCCTCCTCAGCAAGGTGAGAGGACAATGATGTCTGTATACAGTCTCCCAGAAATGGATAGCCTTATCCCTGTGGCACTACAAGTGTCAGCAAGATGACTACCAGCATTGATGTCCGTATACAGTGCCCATACTCCTCCTATTGTGCAGTGCCTCTGTTCCCTGCAGATGGGCAAAATGCCCTCACCAAATCCTGTGGTCAAGGCCCAAACAAACATCCTGGAAAAGCTGGATTTTCTGCTGACCCAGCTAGTCACCCCACACTGGAACGCTTCACCGTCGGTGCAGGTGTGCCTCGATATGCACCTGAAATCCCCCTCTCTCAGGCTGGATGTCCTGACTAGCAGTGGAGGCCTGAATCATGTGGGGAGATCATCTGAGAGACAGCATCTCTCCTTTAGGTCTGATCTCTTTCCCTGCCTCAGCTATAACCCGGTCAGCTTGGCGGGGTCGCGGGTTATAGAATGAGACACCCGCTACATATTTATGGAATATATATTTATTTATTTTTACTAGTTTTTACTAGTAACGACAGCGATCAGCTACTTATAGTGGGACTTCGATATTGCAGCAGACAAATCGGACACTAACTGACACTTTCTGGGGCCAGTGACAATGCTCAAAATATGCAGGTCACTGTTCTAATGACACTGGTTGGGAAGGGGTTAACATCATGGGCGATCAAAGGGTTAACTCTGTGCCTAGCCAGTGCTTGTGTACTGTGGGGGAGGTGCTTTTACTAGGGAAAGGAATTGATCCATGTTCCTGCTTTGCAGGAACACAGGATCAATGCCTTCCTTACTGACAGAACGGCAAATTGCCTTGTTTACAAAGGAAGAGCACCATTCTGGAGCTCTGCCTAATGATCGGCGGGTGGCAGCGGACATCGAGTCCATGGTACCAGCAGATCAGCTCCCATTGTGTATAATCACAACAGGAGCCGGTCGCCGGCAGGGCACTTGCACGCCCCAGACCCAGAAGTGTAGGATCACGTACTAGGTACATGATCCTGTGCAGCAGAGCCACCTTGCCACCGTATATGTAAATTATACGGGCGGCATGCGGTTAAGTGTACATACACAACTAGCTATACATGGCTAGATTTCTTTAATTTATCCCGTAGGTTGAACAGGAAAACATTTATTGAATCTCCATTGATGCCTATTGTATTCAGTCAGCAGCAGCACCCACTGCTTCCAAAATACCAGGTTGGTATTCTGGTACGATGAAGTCACTATTCGGCAAAATATTTTTTCAACCAAGCTCAGTTGATTTTTGTCAAGCTGGGTGATGCCTACAGGGCCTCCTGTAACACACATTTTGATTGATTCAGTAGGAATAGGTGAAAATTTGAGCCGTCCATGGCCAGCTTTAGCCCAATTTACTATCCCCCTTTACATGTGCATTTTATTGAGACTTAAGGTACACACATCAGTTGGTGTCTTTGACTGCAAATTTGATAGCTCTAATATGTCTAAATGTTCCACATAGACCGCACAATGATAACGTCACTCCACATAAAAAAGTTTTATTCAGCCAAAATTGAGACATGCCTGATTATGCACCCCATGGTGTAATCTACTGTACTCAGTAGTATGTAGCCACAAATAATTGAAAATAACTGCACAAGGTTCCTATTTTGTGTGATTAATCCCATCATAGAGAAATATATATTCAGTAAGGTTGGATCGTACTCTTTCACAAATAATCACAGATGTAGCATAGGCCGACAACCTTATTCTATCCTTGCTATTAAAACAGTACTATTAGAAAACAATTTTATTTGGCTGTTACTAATCCTTTCATTTGACTGTGTTACACATAAATGTATATAACTAAAGCCATGTCTATAGTAAAATGATTTATAATGATATTTAGAAAGTATTAAAATGGTATTAAATATATCACTTCTGAAGACTCTAAAATTTCACAAAACCCCAAAGCATTTCAGAAGTATTGAGTCCCTTTTTTACAACAAATCAACATTTCTGTTCTGTAATTGTTTAACAGAAGTCCTTGAAGCAAACTGTTAATGTGAAGTTACGGACAATAACCCTTTATACATGTGAATTGTCAATAGCATAGTCTAGGCCTTCAGCACTATTCAGAAGTCACTGTACTCTGAAAATCTTATGCAAAAAGGAAAATATAATACCTTCTGGAGTCTATGATTACTGCCAACAAACATGCTATAAACCCTTTTAATAATTCTTGCTTGGTTTAAATCAATCTCTGCTCCCAGATTATAAACTGATTCATGTTAATATGGCCTCCAAAACACTCAAAACAAAACTCAAGGTCTTGTACTGTAAAATGTACAAAGTGGCTTTACATGTACGGAAGAACATTCTCAGGGATAAGATTGGGATCACAACAAGATTTAGCTGGATGACTCTCATAAAGTATGTACAATATAAAAAAAAAAAAACTTAATACACATTGCTTTAAACTATGAGGAATCTAATTTGGCAAATGTGACAGCACAATATCAGTTTCCTGAAATATTTTATATGTGGGGGAAGGAATCTTTGAGGTACATATATTTGATGTAAGACTGCCTGGGGATGAACAAATTGGTTGTACACAGAAGAAATAAAAGTTTTGCACCCCATCATCATGTTAAAGTAGACCCACTATAATTTTACAATGCACCCTCACCAAATTACCATTTGGTGACAATAGACTGCTGAACATCTATGGTGAAGAGATCATTATTTTATCTTAAAACAGGACTAATCCTAAATCAGTGGAAGATTTTTTAGCAACTCGGTGTGAGAACCTCTGACACTAATTTTTAATTTATAATGTTTAGATGATATCCCTAAACTTCATTATAACAGTTCCTCAATAGTGATGAGCCAAACACCCAGGTTTTGGATTTGGTGTAAGTTGATTAACTTAATAAAAGTTTGGATGCCAAATCAAAAATCTGAAATCTGAAGTCAATAGGAGCCATTGTTAAAAAATAGTAATAGCCATTTTGTAGATTGATGCTCAAGGGACTATTTTATTATCATTGACATTTTTCAGTAGATGAGAAGGGATAATAACCTCTTATTTTTAAAGGAGGTTCTAGATTCCTATAGGACCCCCACTTGCAAACCCAAGCAACCACTGGATCATTGTCTTTATCATCATGGAAACAAGGTGCTTTGCCAAATGGGTCCACTCTGAGAAGGTACCATCCCCATGATATAGACATATGGCCTGGTATGGGACAACAGGTAGCTGGGTGCATGCAGAGTGTTTTTTTTTTTTTTGTATTGGTATCTACACCAGACCCTAAAGATCTATTTTGGGGGAGCCCTCACCCTTATTTGGGGGGTTGCATCGGGTCCCCCTTAAAATCCATATCAGATCTGGAGGGCCTAGTGTAGATTTTGTGGATGACCCCACACTTTTTTTTCTTCTTTGTTTACATTCACAATTCAGCAAGGAATCCCTGGCTGACAGCTGAATGAGCTGGGCAGGAATGAGTCACTGGTTGTTAGAACCCTGGTAGCCACCAGCTTCCTAGCAACTGGGAATCCTGAGCATGAGGCTCTCAAATTTGGTATCATTAGTAATATCACTACTAAATACTAAATGTTTCACTTCCCACTGCAGCAGGATATTTGGCTCTGCCAAAACATCTCTTTGGTTCTCCTGTCTGATAAACTCTTGAAAAGCCAAAATTCATTTGGAATGAGGATTCTTCTTCTGTGGTGGCGGGAGATGTTTTCACGGCGGTTTGATCCCCTCAAGGCTTCTTTCTGCAGCCTTGAGGGGATAACTTTGACAGTGGAATAACTTTGATAATGTACCTAATTTGTACCTAATATGATGGATCATGTACTCGTAAGTGTTTTTTTGTGTTTCGTAAACATTTTTGTGATATCTTGCGGATGTTTATACATATTGTTTTTATTATCACTTTGTAGTTTAGATATGTAACCAGTTTCCGGCATCACAGAAGATGTGATGCAGTAAACCAACTGAGAATAGGCTTTCTAAATGAGTTCTGTGTGTTCTGTTGGAGCATTTGAGTTTCATTCATGCAGGCACACAGACTCCAGGGAGCACCAATAACAAGCTAGTTGATAGCAGCTGTACTAACGGTATAGGAAAGTGCTCTGCGATCGGGTCTAGCAGGTCATGATTAAGCGCTGAAAGCGTGAAACGCATCAACATTTTAATTCCTCTCTGTAATTTTCTGCCTGATTTTTTTCGTCTTGATCAGCACAATAAAGTGGAGTGATTTGGAGTGCAGCCATCCGGATATCTTCTGTTGCAAAAATAACAACCATTTGGGTACTACATGCATGAGGATACAGATGACTCTGCATCACAGAGCCCAGTTGGTGTAGAACCTCATTGAGGCCAGTCTGTAGCTAAAGACCTGCACTGCTCATCCTTCTTCTCATTCCTCACTTTCAACATCCTACCTCCACCCCCCACAACATCTCCCAAAGCATCTGCAGCCTCTAGTGAAGGGGAAGGATGTCTCACAAGGGTTTTAAGAGGCTTATAATATGAAACTTCAAGCAAGGATGAGGGTCATGGACTACCCTGTGCAGGGTCAAATGAATCCTTGAATCTTTGAAGAGTACTCCTAAACCCATTCTGCCATCTCCAGCAGCATCCTTCCCAAGGTTGGTGTCTCTTCTGCAGCAGGAGAAAAAATATATCCAAATCACCCCCATGTCTTAACGCCAGTCTATATTCAAGCTCATGAAATTACACCTTTCTGCATTATTATGGCATAAACTAAACCAGAGTGGCAGGTACTGCCATTATTTTGACCAGAAGACCATCTATGCCCTCCACCAGTATGTGGAAAGTAATGATTTAGCTGGAGCCAAAGAAAGAATACAAGAAAAAGAGGATGGGGCGCTGGTAATGAGAAGAAAATGGTGCAATGGAGATTTCATTTCTCCCAATTTCTAGTAGTTGTACATAGGTGGACTGAGATTGTTGGGACTTGTTGTCCACTGATGTAGGTGTTTTTGGCAAATAAACAGAAAATGTGTTGCGCTATCCATTGAAATACATGACCTTTAAAATAAATCAATCATCAGCATTACATCATTACTTAGATTGTGCAATACAATGCAATTGCACAAAATAGTGCACAAGTGACAGTTGCAAAAATATAAATATAGTTAACCACTTGACCATGAGAAGGTTTTACCTCCTTCATGACCAGGCTATTTTTTACTGTTCAGCGCTGTGCTACTTTATTTGGCAATTGCTCAGTGATGCAAAACTGTATGCAAATGACATTTATGTTTTTATTGCACAAATAGAGCTTTCTTTTTTGTGGTATTTAACCACTTGCTTACTGGGCACATAAACCCCCTTCCTTCCCAGGCCAATTTTCAGCTTTCAGCACTGTCACTCTTTGAATGACAATTGGTCATGCTACAGGGTACCCAAATTACATTTTTACTATTTTTTTCACACAGATAGAGCTTTCTTTTGGTAGTATTTAATTGCTGCTGTTTTTCATAGTTTGTTATAAAATTTTGAAAACTGGTAATTTTTCTCTTTCATTGATGTGCGCTGATGAGGCTGCACTGATGGGCACTGATAAGCAGCACTGATGGGCACTGATAGGCAGCACTAATTGCCACTGATAGGCACTGATAAGGTGGCACTAATGGGCACTGATAGGTGGCACTGATAAGCAATGATGAGGTGGCACTGATGGGTGGCACTGAGAAGTGACACTGATGGTTGGCACTGATGGGCACTGATGGTTGGCACTGATGGGGGGCACTGATAGGTGGTACTGATAAGCGGCACTGATAGGTGGCACTGATGGGCACTGATGATCACTGATGGGTGGCACTGATGGGCACTGGTAGGTGACATTGTTAGGTAGCACTGATCTGTGTCACTGATTATGATGGGCATTGATTGGAAGCACTGGTGGGCATTGATTGGTGGAAGTGTGGGCACTGGTAGGTGGCACTGTGGGCACTGGTATAAGGCACTGGTGGGTACTGATAGGTGGCACTGGTAGGTGGCACAGGTGGGCACAGAAAATGCAGCTATGGCTTTTTGTGTGAGGGACCGATGTCCCTCTGACAGAAGCCGGTGATCAACTTTTTTCCCCTCATGCTGGCAGCGTGAGGGGAAAAAAATACTGATTACCGAGCTTCTGTTTGCATCACGTCATCAGCCCCTGGCTGATGGCTGTGATGGCTGACAGCTGATCACTTGGTGAGGGGCCTGGATCGACCCCTTACTCTGATCTGTGATCAGCCGCGTCTCATAGACTCTGTGATCACAGAGCAAACCGCAGGAATGTGCAGACAGCACTTTCTCGGGAGGACGTCCATGAACGCTCTCCTGGCAATTAGGGCCCGTGCTGTAGCCGTCTTTCGGCTATAGCGCGGGCGGAAAGTAGTTAATCACTACTGTTTTTTTTTATATATAAAGAAAAAAACATGTGACAGAAGGGGGGAATGTATATCTCCATATACTGGGACTTTAAATGAAGCGCACAAGGGAGGGGGGTAGTGCGCCTCCATTCCTAATCTACATCCAAAAAATAATAAGTGTATGGGACTTTAAATGAGGCAGGCTCAAACACAATGTAAAAGCAAGAATTTATTGTATATAAGTGTCAAATTGCTTAACATTGTATATGACAGATAAATGCTCAATGCATATGTAAGCATCTTGGAGAATACATAGTATACATGTAAACAAGATGTGAAACATGATTGCCAGAACAGGGGAATAATACATAATTTCTTTACGCCCTAAAATGCCAGTAGAAAACCAATCACCAACCACCCAAATGACCCCTTTTTGGAAAGTGAACACCCCAAGGTATTTGGTACAAGGCATGGTGAGTTTTTTGAAGTTGTAATTTTTTTTGAAAATTAAGAACTTAAATAAAATTGTTTTTTTTTCAAATGTTTTTATATACTGTCACCCTGTAGTCATTTTATCATATGACTGGTGTGTGTTGGTGATCAAGAATACTCACTGGTGACAGTATGTAAAAAAAATAAAAAATAAAAATTAGAAAAAAAAAAAAATATATATATATATACAGTGGGGATGGAAAGTATTCAGACCCCCTTACGTTTTGCTATACTCTTTGCTATATTGCAGCTATTTGCTAAAATCATTTAAGTTCATTTTTTCCTCATTAATATACACACAGCACCCCATATTGACAGAAAAACACAGAATTGTTGACATTTTTGCAGATTTATTAAAAAAGAAAATCTGAAATATCACATGGTCCTAAGTATTCAGACCCTTTGCTGTAACACTCATATATTTAACTCAGGTGCTGTTCATTTCTTCTGATCATCCTTGAGATGGTTCTACACCTTCATTTGAGTCCAACTGTGTTTGATTATACTGATTGGACTTGATTAGGAAAGCCACACACCTTTCTATATAAGTCCTTACAGCTCACAGTGCATGTCAGAGCAAATGAGAATCATGAGGTCAAAGGAACTGTCTGAAGAGCTCAGAGACAGAATTGTGGCAAGGCACAGATCTGGCCAAGGTTACAAAAAACATTCTGCTGCACTTAAGGTTCCCAAGAACACAGTGGCCTCCATAATCCTTAAATGGAAGATGTTTGGGATGACCAGAACCCTTCCTAGAGCTGGCTGTCCGGCCAAACTGAGCTATCGGGGGAGAAGAGCCTTGGTAAGAGAGTTAAAGAAGGATCCAAAGATCACTGTGGCTGAGCTCGAGAGATGCAGTCGGGAGATGAGAGAAAGTTGTAGAAAGTCAACCATCACTGCAGCCCTCTACCAGTCAGGGATTTATGGCAGAGTGGCCCAACGGAAGCCTCTCCTCAGTGCAAGACACATGAAAGCCTGCATAGAGTTTGCTAAAAAACACCTGAAGGACTCGAAGATGGTGAGAAATAAGATTCTCTGGTCTGATGAGACCAAGATAGAACTTTTTGGCCTTAATTCTAAGCAGTACAGTAGGTGACCGCGATATTGTGTCAATCTCGCTGCATTTCTCGGCGAGATTTGACACCTGCGAGCCCCGTCGCGGGAGCCAGCGCCGAGATGGCTCACTCATCGGGAAAGGAAAACTTTTTTTTCCTTTCGCGATGAGTGACAGGCAGTGCTGACAGCTGTCTGGTATGAATCCTGAGGGGGAACACCGCGCCAAATTTTAAATAAAAAAAATCGGCATGGGGTCCCCCCAAAATCCATACCAGACCCTTATCTGAGCACGCAGCCCGGCCGGCCAGGAAAGGGGGTGGGGACGAGCGAGCGCCCCCCCACCTGAGCCGTACCAGGCCGCATGCCCTCAACATGGGGGGGTGGGTGCCTTGGGGGAGGGGGGCGCCCTGCGGCCCCCCCACCCCAAAGCACCTAGTCCCCATATTGATGAGGACAAGGGCCTCTTCCCGACAACCCTGGCCGTTTGGTGTCGGGGTCTGCGGGTGGGGGGCTTATCGGAATCCGGGAGTCCCTTTAATAAGGGGGCCCCCAGATCCCAGCCCCCCACCCTATGTGAATGAATATGGGGTACATGGTACCCCTACCCATTCACCTAGGGAAAAAAGTGTCAATAAAAAAACACAGTACACAGATTTTAGGAGTAATTTATTAGGCAGCTCCGGGGTCTTCTTCCGACTTCGGGGGTCTCCTTCCGACTTCTCCCGATGTTCGGCCTCCTCTCCCGGGCCCCTCCGCTATCTCCTTCCAGCTCTTTTGCCAGCGGGGGCCCAGTCTGCTGTCGCTGTCTTGACGCCGCTGTCTTGTCGCTTCTTCTCCCGGGCCCCTCCGCTATCTTCTTCCAGCTCTTTTGCCAGCGGGGGCCTGGTCTGCTGCTGCTGTCTTGTCGCCGCTGTCTTGTCGCTGTCTCGTCGCTTCTTCTCTTCTTCCGCTGTTGACACGACACTCTCTCCTGCTGGAATGCTGTGTGCGAGCTGCGGAGCCATTTATATAGGCGGTGACCCTGCCCCCTTGTGACGTCATGGTCCCAGCATGTACAGGGACTCTGGCATCATAAGGAGGCATGACCCCAGAGTCCCTGCGCATGCTGGGACCGTGATGTCACAAGGAGGCAGGGTCACCCCCTATATAAATGGCTCCGCAGCTCGCACACAGCATTCCAGCCGGAGAGAGCATCGTGTCAACATCGGAAGAAGAGAAAAACAGAAGAAGCAACGAGACAGCGGCGAGACAGCGGCGACAAGACATCAGCAGCAGACCGGGCCCCTGCTGGCAAAAGAGCTGGAAGAAGATAGCGGAGGGGCCCGCAAGAAGAGGCCGAACACCGGGAGAAGTCGGAAGGAGACCCCCCCGAAGTCAGAAGAAGACCCCGGAGCTGCTTAATAAATTACTCTTAAAATCTGTGTACTGTGTTTTTTTTTATTGACACTTTTTTCCCTATGTGAATGGGTAGGAGTACCATGTACCCCATACTCATTCACATAGGGTGGGGGGCCGGGATCTGGGGGTCCCCTTATTAAAGGGGGCTCCTGGATTCCGATAAGCCCCCCGCCCGCAGACCCTGACAACCAACGGCCAGGGTTGTTGGGAAGAGGCCCTTGTCCTCATCAACATGGGGACAAGGTGCTGTGGGGTGGGGGGGCCGCAGGGTGCCCCCTTCCCCCAAGGCACCCACCCCCCATGTTGAGGGCATGCAGCCTGGTACAGCTCAGGAGGGGGGGGCGCTCGCTTGTCCCCACCCCCTTTCCTGGCCGGCCGGGCTGCGTGCTCGGATAAGGGTCTGGTATGGATTTTGGGGGGTCCCCCACGCCGATTTTTCGGTGTAGGGGGTTCCCCTTACAATCCATACCAGACCTAAGGGCCTGGTATGCCCCTGGGGGGGAGCCCACGCCAGTTTTTTATTTAAAATTTGCCGCGGTGTTCCCCCTCAGGATTCATACCAGACAGCTGTCAGCACTGCCTGTCACTCATCGCGAAAGGAAAAAAAGTTTTCCTTTCCCGATGAGGGAGCCAGCGCGACATGCACAGTACCCTGTCGCCAAGAACCAGTGCAATGGTATCGCGCTGGAAACACAATCTCGCGGTCAGGTACTGTATGTGTGGAGAAACCCAGACACTGCTCATCACCTGTCCAATACAGTCCCAACAGTGAAGCATGGTGGTGGCAGCATCATGCTGTGGGGGTGTTTTTCAGCTGCAGGGACAGGACAACTGGTTGCAATCGAGGGAAAGATGAATGTAGCCAAGTACAGGGATATCCTGGACGAAAACTTTCTCCAGAGTGCTCAGGACCTCAGACTGGGCCGAAGGTTTACCTTCCAACAAGACAATGACCTTAACCACACAGCTAAAATAAAGAAGGAGTGGCTTCACAACAACTCCGTTCTTGAATGGCCCAGCCAGAGCCCTAACTTAAACCCAATTGAGCATCTCTGGAGAGACCTAAAAATGGCTGTCCACCAACGTTTACTATCCAGCCTGACAGAATTGGAGAGGATCTGCAAGGAGGAATGGCAGAGGATCCCCAAATCCAGGTGTGAAAAACTTGTTGCATTTTTCCCAAAAAGACTCATGGCTGTATTAGATCAAAAGGATGCTTCTACTAAATACTGAGCAATGGGTCTGAATACTTAGGACCATGTGATATTTCAGTTTTTCTTTTTTAATAAGTCTGCAAAAATGTCAATAATTCTGTGTCTTTCTGTCAATATGGGGTGCTGTGTGTACATTAATGAGGAAAAAAAAATGAACTTAAATGATTTTAGCAAATGGCTGCAATATAACAAAGAGTGAAAAATTTAAGGGGGTCCGAATACTTTCCGTCCCCACCGTATATATATTTTTTTCTTTTTTTATTCAATTTGTTAAACACATTTTTTTATACTCTCATTAGAGTAGTTCAGTGTCACCTTTTATTACACTGTTATTGTTTATGTAGCGGGGGTCTGCTCTGCCACCCGCAGCTCCTGCACCCCCTGTTATCCCCCCGGTGACCTCCAGGCAGAGACTGACACAGGCATGGACATGTCTGTCAGCCCCTGCGTGGGCTTTCTTCTCTCACCCTCTTGTTTCCCAGTGTGCAGAGTGACACTCACACACAGGCATCTGTCCACTCTTCTCTTTCCCCTGCCTCCCTATTGGCATCATCATCAGGGAGCAGCAGAAGAGAATTGTGGGAGAGACTATAAAAGTACAGGGTGAACTAAGCTCAGGCCTCTTTGCTTCCTGGAATCCCCTCATGTGGACACTAACCCATCGCTGTGAGAGAGGGATTGGGGCCAACCCAGATGAGAGGGGCCTGGCTCTGTTTTCTGTTCGTCTAACATCCATCCAGCAACACTCCAGTCACCTTCCAGTCAGTGTGTGTCAAGCTTCACGTTGGGAGATCAAGACAGCGGATCCGCTGCATGAGTGTCGCTACATAAGTTCCTGTCCAGAAGCCATGGAGCGATCTGGTCATTGGTAAAAGGGAAAATCGCTCGACCTATACCCATTTTTTGCCATAGTCACATTAAGACACTTTGCACAGATATCTTTAATCCAGGAACACTTTAATGCATTTATTTGAACACTGTGCTTAGACATCTTTAGCCTTCTTCATTACAAGATATTTGCTGTTCCCACTACACCTAATTGGATTACAGTTAACGAGCTCCAACAAGCCGGTAAGGAACATCAGATCTGCAATGGGGACATTGCTGCTATAAGGGCCCTTAAACCATTACCTTTAAGTCAGATATCTTATTAGAGTTAACGGTTAATAGTTTGGCCTGGGGTTCCCCCTTAGTATCGGTAATATCTATAAGTATTCAATAGTTTTGAAGAAGGTATTTATGGATTATCTGTCACTGACTGTATTAATGCTGTCTGTTGCATATCTTGGGGCGGCACAGTGGTGTGGTGGTAGCACTCTCGCCTAGCAGTAAGAAGGGTCACTGGTTCGAATCCCGACCACGACACTACCTGCCTGGAGTTTGCATGTTCTCCCTGTGCCTGCGTGGGTTTCCTCCGGGTACTCCGGTTTCCTCCCACACTCCAAAGACATGCTGGTAGGTTAATTGGATCCTGTCTAAATTGTCCCTAGTATGTATGAATGTGAGTTAGGAACCTTAGATTGTAAGCTCCTTGAGGGTAGGGACTGATGTGAATGTAAAATGTATATGTAAAGCGCTGCGTAAATTGACGGCGCTATATAAGTACCTGAAATAAATAAATATCTTATAAATTAGTTTGAGCACTATAAATAATCACTTCAACCAAATCCTGATTGTTTGTCTGGGATCTGGCTGACCAATACCATTTTGAGTTCCTTGCTACTAAAGTAAATTGAAGAAAACATTAATACTTGAACTGTGTCAGTGTGTCATTACTGTGGTATTCTACTAATTACATTGCAGGTGTGCCAGAGGGGCTGAGGCTATTCCTGGGGTTGAGAGGAAGAGTAACGGACTGAACAAACTTAAGCAGCTCTTTTGAGGCTACATGTGGGGGCTCATCCGGGATTTTCTGCTACTCTGCAATCAACTCCTCTACAAGCACCAGGATGGACCTTGCCGCTGCTATACAGTGGTCTGAGGAAGAAGGCGCCCGCTCAGAGTTGAGTGTGATGTTCAAATTCCCTGGAGAGACCTGGACTGAAGAAAAAATCAGTCAGGCAGTAAAGACGCTATCGCCAGACAAGGTGTGGGTGATTGCTGTCAAAACAGACCGTGGGACCTCCGCACCCATGCGTTTTTAGAGTGAAAGCATGGAGTTCCTGAAAGCTTCAAAGGCATCAGTGTACAATTGACCAATAAGACGGAGCTTTACATAATCCATCCAAAGGTTCCAGATGAGGGTCCCACCAGTTCCAGTCAAGCTGAGACAATAGTGGAAGAAGTCCCCTCCTCGACACCGCTGGCTATGATCAGGCCGGAATTTCTCACCGCTATTGCAGAATTTGTATCAAAATGCCAGAGGGGCAATCCAGTGTGTTCTGGGGCAGGATACCGGAAGCTGAGGAACTTCTCTGGAAAGCAGCCCTTGCCCACTGGAGAGGAAGAGTATGGAGTCTGGATGGAACAGGCCATGCAGGCCCTAGAAGAATGGGACCTGCCAGAGGCCCAAAAAAAGCAACGCATCAGTGAGAGTTTGCGAGGAGCTGCTGCTGAGGCTTAAGGAACTTGACATTTAGTAACACGACCTGTATGGCTTATGATTACCTGGCCATGTTACAGGAGGAGTTTGGGCAGACAGAGAAAGCAGCTGACCTGATCTATCAATTTGAACATGCCCTTCAACACCAAGGTTAGCACCTGTCCGAATACATCAGATAGCTGAACAATATGCTATGCCAGATTGTGCTAAAAGGAATGATGCCTTCAGCCAAAGACCAGGCCAGAATACAGCAAATCTTAAGGGGGCCCTGTGCTCCAACCCAATCTGGCTTCATCTGAAGACCTCTGCAGGTGTTATGTCCCTAAAATACCCTGAACTCATCAAAGTAGTGAGAGAAAAAGAGGCCATTTTCGATGACAAGCGAGTAGCTGTACGTCCAGCCTCTGCACCTCTGGCTGAAGTCAGGTCTGTGGGTGCAGTAGAGCACAACTTTGAAATAGCCGCCCTGAAGTCTTAGATGGCACAGGTAATGGAGATGATGACTTTGTTGGTGGTGAAAATCACCAAGACAACCGATGAGACTGTCACAGAGACAAGTGCGCCTCTCGACTTTATCTACTGCCTCTGGTAAGGGGCCAAAGAATAATTAAGTATGCTTCAACTTTGGAGGAGTGAGACATTATCGACAGGTGTGTCCAAGCCCAGTGAAGCCTGAAGTACAGCACCAGAAGCTGGTGGGAAACTTCAGAGGGCCATGGTGAAGGAGCCAACTGGGTGTCCATCTACAGTAGCTAGCTCCAAAGTCAAAGACACGAAGAGACAGCAGCAGGAGTGCAAACCCTTTCAGAGGGCCCCTGTTGTTGCCTCCGAGCGACCCAGTGTCCTGTCCCCTTTAACACGGGCTGCCCGGCATCAGAGAGTTAATGCACACCAGACTCCCAGAACTCAGCAAAGACCTAAACCAGATCAAAATCTCCACAAGAGAGGAGTGCAGATACAAGCCACTGAACAGGCCAAGGACACCACTTCCTTTAAGCTTCCTGACAAGCTGGTGAGCCCTTCTCCTGTTGTCCCCATTCAAGTAGAGGGAATCTACACCAAGGTCCTTCAGGATACCAGAGCTCAAGTGACCCTCCTCTACAGAGACTTCTATGACAGGCACCTCAAGCACCTGCCATTGCAGAATTTGGAAGAACTAGAGATATGGGGCATTGGAACTCAGAACTTCCCCTATGATGGCTATCTACTGGTGAAGCTGACCTTCGATCCCTCCATAGCTGGGAAAGCTGAGACCTTTGACACTTTGGTAGTGGCCTATGCTCGCTCACCAGGGGCCAGTAAGAGTTCTCTCATCATCGGGACTAATACTGATCTTGTCAGAGGACTGTTGACACCTCTTGTCCAAGAGCCAAACACTTCAACTACAAGTGTGCACCCCATGTTGAAACAAGCCTATCAGCACCTGGTACAAGAACAGAAGGCCCCAACTGAAAGAGTGGGAAAGACCTGATGCTTGGACCGGAGTGAGAAGGTGTTACAGCCTATTGAAGTGGCCTGTTTATGGGCATCTGTCAAGCGAAATTGGAAACAACCAGGCCCTTTCATTGTCCTTGAAGCGGACAGACAGAGAGAAGATATGGGAGTGGAGATGATTCCCAAAGTGGTTTTAACCAAAGCCTTGCAAAGAAGTCACGGGAGGATCTCGGTCTGTGTCCGCAGCATAACGGTGTCGCCAGTGAAGATGCCGGCTCGGATGTTGCTGGGACAAGTAAATTCGACCACTCCAGTCTCACCGTTTGATTTGGTGGGGGGAAAAATGATGGGATCCCTGTCAAGGAGTTCTATCCGAAAAACACTCCTCTCTCATCCGAATGGAAAGAAAGAGCCAAGACTCAGCTCCTGAGATGGCAGGTTGCATTCTCGAAGAGTGAATTCGATGTGGGATGTGCAAAGAGTGCCAACCACCGGATCCATCTTCAGGAGGATAAGCTGTTCAGAGAAAGAGTCTGGCAGATTCCTTTAGGAGACTTGGAAGACCTGTGTGATCAATTGGCAGAATTTAAGGGAGCAGGTATCATTCAAGAATCCCGAAGTCTATACTCTTCTCCGATAGTGGTGGTATGGAAGAAGAATGGGTCGCTGAGGCTGTGTATTAAATACAGAATGCTGAACAGAAGGACTATTTCCCTACCAGTACACCACCCCTCAGATAGAAGACGCCTTGCAGAGCCTTTCAGGGGCAAATTGGTTCAGAGTGCTGGACCTGAAGAGTGGGTACTATCAAATCCCCATGCATCCTCAGGACTGGGAAAAGACTGCCTTCATTACCCCAGTGGGGTTCTTTGAATTTGACCGTATGCCTCAGGGCTTGTCTTCAGGAGGACCCTAGAGGAGCAAAAGGAGTGTCTGGAGAAGGTCCTCAAGAGACTCCATGATGAGGGGCTGAAGCTGTCTCTGGACAAGTGTCAGGTTTATCAACCCTCGGTCAACTACCTTGGTCACATTGTGTCTGTCGACAGAGTGGCCACTGATCACCAGAAGCTGGAAGCCATCACCTCCTGGCCAAGGCCTACTAATGTGACTGAGCTCAGGTCACTTCTGGGATTCCGTTCCTATTACCGAAGATTAGTCGAGGAATTCACTAAAATAGCTTACCCACTCAATGAGCTACTGAAAAGTGAAGAGGAAGATGATGACCCAGATCCGACGAAGCCTGTCCAACCAGCTGGAGGGCCCAGAAAACTGAGAGAGTCCATACAGGAACAGTAGACTGCCCAATGTGAAGAGATCCAACAAAGCCATATGAACTACATGTTGATGCCAGTCGAGATGGGTTAGGCAGGGTGCTGTATCAGGATCACAATGGCCACCTATGGCCGGTTGCCTATGTGAGTCAGAGCTTGGCACGCGCTGAGAAGAAATACCCACACACAAACTCGAGTTTCTGGCCTTGAAGTGGCAGCAGTGGATAAACTGAAGAGTTATCTATATGGAGCGGAGTTCGTGATTAAAACTGACAATAATCCTGTCACCTACATCCTCACCACTAACAAAATTGGAGGCTACAAGTCACAAATGGTTGGCTGCTCTATCGGGGTTTACTTTTCAGTCTGAAGTATCGATTGGGTCGGGAACAAAGACGCGGATGCTCTGTCAAGAAGGCCCCATTGCTCCGCTTGCCCTCCAGAATAATGGGCCGGCTGACACCTGAAGCCCTATGTCAAGGAGCAGAACATCAAGCTGGAGGAGGATCCAGGGCAGAAGACATGGGAGTTTCAGCTGCTGGTGTCCCCAAATTTTATTGCAATGTCACCCAAGTTGGGGATGAACAAACATTCCAACACAAGAATTATGCCCCGTACACACGATAGGATTTTCCGACGGAAAATGTTCTATGGGAGCTTGTTTTCGGAAATTCCGACCGTGTGTAGGCTCTATTTGACATTTTCCATGGGAATTTTCACACAAAATTTGAGAGCTGGTTCTCAAATTTTCCGACAACAAAATCCGTTGTCGGAAATTCTGATCGCGTGTACACAATTCCGACGCACAAAGTTCCAAGCATGCTCGGAATCAAGCAGAAGAGATGCACTGGCTATTAAACTTAATTTTTCTCGGCTTGTCGTACATGTTGTACGTGACCTTGTTCTTGACGTTTGGAATTTCAGACAAGATTTGTGTGACCGCGTGTATGCAAGACAAGTTTGAGCCAACATCCGTCGGAAAAAAAACATAGATTTTGTTGTCAGAAAACCCTATCGTGTGTACAGGGCATAAGGTGTTTTTGGTCACCACTAGGGATGAGCTTCGAGTTCGAACATCGGGTGTTCGCCAGTTTGCCGAACAGCAAACAATTTGGGGTGTTTGCGGCAAATTCGAAAGCCACAGAACACCCTTAAAAGTCTATGGGAGAAATCAAAAGTGCTAATTTTAAAGGCTTATATTCATGGTATTGTCATAAAAAAGTGTTTGGGGACCTAGGTCCTGCCCCAGGGGACAAGGATCAATGCAAAAAAAGTTTTAAAAACGGCTGTTTTTTCGGGAGCAGTGATTTTAATAATGCTTAAAGTGAAACATTAAAAGTGTAATATCCCTTTAAATTTCGTACCTGGGGGTGTCTATAGTATTCCTGTAAAGAGGCGTATGTTTCCCCCTCTCACTGTTGAGGGCATGTGACCTGGTACGGTTCAGAAGGGAGGGGGCGCTCTCTTGTCCCCCCTCTTTTCCTGCGGCCTGCCAGGTTGCGTGCTCGGATAAGGGTCTGGTATAGATTTTGAGGGTGACCCCACGCAATTTTTTTTTTAAATTTTGGCCGGGGTTCCCCTTAATATCCATACCAGACCTGGAGGGCCTGGTATGGAATTTAGCGGGACACCCACGTCATTTTTTTCTTAAATTTTGGTTCGGAATTCCCCTGTGGGGAATTTCCATGCCATTTTTATCAATTAACTTTTATGTGTATTGTCAGACCGGCAATTCATTAATAGCCGCGAGTAGTTTTAAATGACTTTTTTTCCTTTGAAATGTCATTTTGCTGTCAGACTGTTCTAAACACGGGAAACATGCGTCCCTTTACAGGCATACTATAGACACCCTCCAGGTACGAAACTTAAAGGGATATTACACTTTTATTGCTTCACTTTAAGCATTATTAAAATCACTGCTCTCGAAAAAACGGCCGTTTTTAAAACTTTTTTTTGCATTGATCCATGTCCCCTGGGGCAGAACCCAGGTCCCCAAACACTTTTTATGACAATAACTTGCATATAAGCCTTTAAAATTAGCACTTTTGATTATTCATGTTCGCGTCCCATAGACTTTAACAGTGTTCGCGTGTTCGAACAAATTTTTGCCTGTTCGCAAGTTCTGGAACAGGAGGGTGTTTAGCTCATCCCTAATTATGAAGTCTGATGACCCCAAACTGTGTAAATAGAATAGAAGCCATATTACAAAACACTGCTGACCTCATTTTTCCATAATTCACTAGTCAGTAGCAAAAACAGCTAGTTCAAAGGAATGCAGAAAAATCGTAGCCAGTATCTGCAAAACTTCCTTATGCAGCATGGTCACAAATGGCTGTAGTAAATCAGTACTAATAGTCAATGGGTATTACTAATATGTAAGTCTGGTTTTATTTAAATTATAATTGAACTTTAATACATATCAAACTCCCACTCCTGGATCACATCTCATGATGTGGCAAAAATACCTATATTACAAGGCTGGAGGGCCACCAGTTTGAGACCTCTGCTGTAGAGGCTGGAGTGGTGAAGTTGACTTGAATAGAGAAAATAGCTAATAAATGAATGTCTGGGATTCATGTAGGTTGATGTAGACCAATTCAACAGAAAGAACAGTTCACTGACCATGTAGTAAGTGGCTGATCTCAGTGGTGTGCAGGGGCCTGCAAAAAGATTTTTTCATTACAACAGGCATGTTGCAGCTAGGTATACTGAAACTTCTCAGTTAGTAGAAGCAGAGCATGCGTGGTTTTGATGATCCCTATGAGAATACCATGGCAAATTACTAAAAGTGCTTTCAGAGGATATAGGTTTTTAGGAATCATGAATCCAGGTGCTCTGTCAACAAATATTTTGTGTCAGGTGTTTTTTTTACTAGTAGCTCATTGAAAAAAGTTGCAATTGTGGACAACGGGTCACTTTTTCCTTCAATTTCTGTAGGACACTGGACGAGCATGTTATTCTGCCTGGTGATTTTCACTGTCATCCAGGTGATGTAGCAGGTCTTGAAACTATACTGTCAGGTCATTTAAAGCTGATTGGTGACAGTCCAAGTGGTTAATTAATATCCTATATGGCCTTTTATATATCATACACCCTTGCCTCCAATTACTAAATGTCAGTGAAAGCATTTGAGACCCACATCTGGCTGGCTGGTGGGCTATGGAGATGTTGAGCTATTTTTTTTTTTAAGTCATCTGCGTGGGCTTTCTGAGCACCCTGATAGGGTTGTTCATTTTGGTCTGACAGACAGTACGTTATTTTGCTGGTAATGCCTGTCATTGATATACTGATATATATTGTGGGACTTTATCTTATCTTGATATTATTGTTTGGATACGAGTTGTATACTGTCTCTTTTTCCATACAACCTTAATAAAAACATTGAGGCTCCATGCACTCTAGTCTTTTTTAGCTCCTAGAAGCTGTTATTAGCATTTTTTCTGCTCCTAGAAACTAAATAGTGTTATCCTATGTGTTCATGTACACTACTTTAGGCTATTAGCGTTTTTTGAACTTCAGTGTCTAGAAGCTGAAAAAAGAGTTTCTTGGAGCGTTTTTCCAGCAGAAATGCTCCTAAATGCTGCTAAATGCTCCTAAATGCTACTAGTTTTTTTTTTAGCTTTTGCCCCCTTTTCTTTCAGACTCCATGAAAAGTAGAATTTTGTTTTAAGCTAAAAAATGCTGGAAAAAAATGCTGGTAATAGCTTTTTGTAGTAGCGTTTTAGGAGCATTTAGGAGTGTAATGCCGCATACACACGAGTGGTTTTGCAGGTCGGAAAACTCTGAAGGTTTCTCAGACGGAATTCCGATGGAATTCCGTCTTGCATACACACGGTCACACGTGGTAACGTACAACATGTAGATTAGAAAAAGGAAGTGCAATAGCCAGTTCGGCCACCCTTTGGGCTTCTTCTGCTAATCTCGTCGGAACAGCATACAGACAAGCTGTTTTTCCGATAGTAATTAGTTCCGTTGGAAAAATATAGAACATATTCTCTATCTAAGTCCGTCTGAATTTTCGACGGAAAAAATTCCGATGGGGCATACACACAGTCGGAATTTACGATGAAACGCTCCCATCTGACTTTTTCTGATGGAAATTTTGCTCGTGTGTACGCGGCATTAGTGTTTTATTAGCATTTTTGCAGTTCCTTTACAAAAAAAACGTTATTAGTAGCGTTTAGGAGTGTTTAGCAGCGTTTAGGAGTGTTTAGCAGCGTTTAGGAGTGTATCTGCTGGAAAAACGCTCCAAGAAACTATACAAAAACAATTTTCTTTCTGCTCCTAGACACTGACAAAAAAAAAATGCTAATAGCCTAATGCTCCATGCACACTAGTGTTTTTTTAAGCTTCTAGAAGCTGTTATTAGCATTTTTTCTGCTCCTAGAAGCTAAATAGTGTTTTCTTATGTGTCCATGCACACTACTTTAGGCTATTCGCATTTTTCTAGAAGCAGAAAAAAAAATAGTTTTTGTAGAGTTTCTTGGAGCGTTTTTCCAGCATGGACACATAGGATAATGCTAAGCTTCTAGGAGCTTAAAAATTGCATGGAGCCTAAAGAAATGACAAAAATGCTAATAAAATGCTAACACTCCTAAACGCTACAAAAAAGCTATTGCCAGCGCTTTTTATCCATTGTTTTTTCCAGCATTTTTTAAGCTTAAAAAATGCTAGTGTGCATGGAGCCTGAAATAGAAAAAGAGCCCCGTATGGTGCTATAGGCAAGCCACATTCAGCTATATATATTTAAGTGTTTACAAATAATGGTTCTTCATCTACAGACAGCAAACAGTGTACATACAGAATGTATACTTATAAAGTGCAGAATAAAAAGGTTAATTTACAAAAACAGATCGTAACTACTACAAACACCAGTTACCTTTATAATTAACAAAAAAATGTGCATATCAGTCAGTAAAATGTAGACCTATATTTTAGAAAATACTGAGGCTTTTTGTCTATGTCTTATGCTATGAGAAAGATCTGCAGCAGCATAAAGTGGATATCCAGCCAAAGTTTAATTTTAGATTTGGGTAGTGTATGTAAATGTTAGAACTGTGAAGTTTTTGTTATCAGCTGTAAGTAGAAAAGTAAAAACACAGTTTGTTGTTTGTTTCTTTTGTTGGCTACCTGAATATCTTTTTAAGTTGAAATATTTTTTTTCAGGTATGATTTCATACTTATAACTAGGGATGAGCCGAACACCCCCCTGTTCGGTTCGCACCAGAACATGCGAACAGGCAAAAAATTTGTTCAAACACGTGAACACCGTTAAAGTCTATGGGACTCGAACATGAATAATCAAAAGTGCTAATTTTAAAGGCTTATATACAAGTTATTGTCATAAAAAGTGTTTGGGGACCTGGGTCCTGCCCCGGGCATGGATCAATGCAAAAAAAAGTAAAGTGTAATATTCCTTTAAATCTCGTACCTGGGGGGGTGTCTATAGTATGCCGGTAAAGGGGCGCATGTTTCCCGTGTTTAGAACAGTCTGACAGCAAAATTACATTTCAAAGGAAAAAAAGTCATTTAAAACTACTCGTGGCTATTAATGAATTGTTGGTCCGACAATACACATAAAAGTTCATTGAAAAAAACGGCATGGGATTTCCCCACAGGGGAACCCTGAAGCAAAATTTAAAAAAAATGTAGGTCTGGTATGGATATTAAGGGGAACCCCGTCCAAAATTAAAAAAAAAAGGCATGGGGGCCCCCCCAAAATCCATACCAGACCTTATCTGAGCACGCAACCTGGCAGGCCACAGGAAAAGAGGGGGGACAAGAGAGCGCCCCCCCTCCTGAACCGTACCAGGCCACATGCCCTCAACATTGGGAGGGTGCTTTGGGGTCCCCCCAAAGCACCTTGTCCCCATGTTGATGAGGAAAAGGGCCTCATCCCCACAACCCTTGCCCGGTCGTTGTAGGGGTCTGCAGGTGGGGAGCTTATCACAATCTGGAAGCCCCCTATAACAAGGGGACCCCCAGATCCCACCCCCCTTGTGTGAAATGGTAAGGGGGTACAAAAGTACCCCTACCATTTCACAAAAAAAGTGTCAAAAATGTTAAAAATTACAAGAGACAATTTTTGACAATTCCTTTATTTAAATGCTTCTTTTTTCCATCTTCTTTCTTCTATCTTCATTCGGTTTCTTCCTCCATCTTTTTCTTCTTCTGGTTTTTCATCCAATCCTCTGCTTCTTGGTCTGGTGTTCTTGTCCAGCATCTTCCTCCACGGCGTATCCTTCCCTTGTTCATTCTCGGGCCGCTCTGCATCCATGATGGGAGGCTGCCGCTGTGGGAGGCTCCTGCTGTCTCTTGTCATTTTTAACATTTTTGACACTTTTTTTGTGAAATGGTAGGGGTACTTTTGTACCCCCTTATTATTTCACACAGGGGGGGGCCGGGATCTGGGGGTCCCCTTGTTAAAGGGGTCTTCCAGATTCCGATAAGCCCCCCACCCGCAGACCCCCACAACCACCAGGCAAGGGTTGTGGGGATGAGGCCCTTGTCCTCATCAACATGGGGACAAGGTGCTTTGGGGGGACCCAAAGCACCCTCCCAATGTTGAGGGCATGCCACGCCATTTTTTTTAAATTTTGGTGCGGGGTTCCCCTTAAAATCCATACCCGACCTGAAGGATCTGGTATGGATTTTGAGGGGGACCCCATGCCTTTTTTTTAAATTTTGGAGTGGGGTTCCCCTTAATATCCATACCAGACCTAAAGGGCCTGGTATGGAATTTAGGGGGATCCCCACGCCATTTTTTTAAAAATTTTGGTTCGGGGTTCCCCTTTGGGGAAATCCCATGCCGTTTTTATCAATGAACTTATATGTGTATTGTCGGACCGACAATTCAAATAGCCGCAAATAGTTTTCAATGACTTTTTTTCCTTTGTAATGTCATTTTGCTGTCAGATTGTTCTAAACACAGGAAACATACCGCCCCTTTACAGTCATACTATAGACACCCCCAGGTATGAAATTTAAAGGAATATTACACTTTTATTGTTTCACTTTAAGCATTATTAAAATCACTGCTCCCGAAAAAACTGAAGTTTTTAAAACTTTTTTTGCATTGATCCAAGTCCCCTGGGGCAGGACCCAGGTCCCCAAACACTTTTTATGACAATACCATGCATATAAGCCTTTAAAATTAGCACTTTTGATTTCTCCCATAGACTTTTAAAGGGTGTTCCGCGGCTTCCGGATTTGCCGTGAACACCCCAAATTGTTCGCTGTTTGGCGAACTTGCAAACAGCCGATGTTCGAGTCGAACATGAGTTTGACTCAAACTCGAAGCTCATCCCTACTAATAACGAAAAAATATTACTAATATTTATAAGTACAGTTGACACAAGTTAATCTGAACCAAAATAAACATGATGATTTAGAACAGGCCACAACGATACAGATTAGTGGGATAAGATAGGTATTTACAAAAGAGTTCAGGCAATTAAGTAAACTAGCAGTTTCTGTTGCTGTTTGTGTCCATGATAAAGAAATGTATTGATTTTCTTACTACAGTAATTATACTGGAGGTGAGGGGAAATCTCCCCAAAAGGGACATACACAACTGGAAATATTTGGTAAAGGTTTTTTTTGCTTCACTCAATCTAAAACGAAATGTTTTGGTCTGTTAGGATGCATAATTACAATTCCACCCTGGTGAACGGCATTCCTGCTAAACTGGATAGCAGGCTTGGACTGACTGTAGTGGCACACATGATGTAAACCAATGGGTAAACTATAAGGATCACATGATCTTCAGAACAGTGGTACAAGTATATTACTGTTCGGAGCCTTAAAGGATCCAAATACTTACCTTTGGCCCCACTATCGCATTTTTCACTATGCAGTCCTGTCGTACACCTCATAGCCTTTACAAAAAGAAGTCCCAGTTTTTGTTGCACTTGTATTTTTTGGCATATTCATTCCTTTGGCTAGAGCTTTACACTTTGGATGGTTGGGGTCCACCATGAGTTTGGACCAGCCATAGAAATCAATAGGTACAAATATGCAGAAATGCTGGACTTTATTAGAAAAAGGCTGTGGAGAGTCAGGCAAAGCTGTACAGTGGAGAACTCAGGAGTGGGTCTGAAGGTAAGTGTTTTGACAGGTGGCTGTCATTTATGGACAAGGTTGGGAACATTTAAGGGACACTCAGGCACTCTACTTCTCGCAATTGCTGTAATATTACGCAGTGCAACAGTTCAAACCAGCAATATTTGAGGAATATTAGTTTTGCAAATTAATAAATTAATATGTGTAAATAAGTATTCCTTTTTTGTTATTAAGAAAAATTGTAGTATTAGATTGTTTCATTAAAAAGTGGAAATTATATCAATTATAAAGGAACCGGACTAGTCAACTGTAACTGACATTAAAGTAACTAATGAAACCTTTTGCACTAACTGTATTACCGAGCACTTTTTTTCAGCTAAATGTGACTGCACTGAATATGACCTTTTAACCTGCCGAGATTATAAAGAACTAAAACTATTAAATGAGACTTAAGAATGTATGATGGTCATGATATTTACCAATATAGACACCATTAACGCAATTTATTGCTTCCTTATATAGAAACAGCACACAGGATACAGTTAGAGATGAGAAAATTGCCACAAAATTAGAGTGTCACAAAATTATAATTAACAAATTAGCTTCTCATTGTTTTCTATCCTTACAAAACTTGTCTGTAGTGCGAATTAATGGTAAATTTATTATAACGAAATGTATTCCTTTATTTATATTTGTCCAATTTGTCCAATACCCAGCACTAGTAAGGGGGAGCTTGGCAATCCAGCAGAAGTTTATTTATATATATATATATATATATATATATATATATATATATATATATACAGTAGATATAAAAAGTCTATACACCCCTGTTAAAATGTTAGGTTTCTGTGATGTAAAACAATGATACAAAGATAAATAATTTCAGAACGTTTTCCACCTTTAATGTGACCTATAAACTGTACAACTCAGTTGAACAACAAAGTGAAATCTTTTAGGTGATGGGAATTTAAAATAAAACAATAAAATAATATGGTTGCATAAGTGTGCACACCCTCAAACTAATACTTTGTTGAAGCACCTTTTGTTTTTATTGCAGCACTCAGTCTTTTTTGTGTATGAGTCTATCAGAATGGTACATCTTGACATATTTGCAAAAACACTACAAATCTGTCAGATTGCGATGGCATATTCTGTGCACTGCCCTCTTCAGATCACCCCACAGATTTTCAATCAGACTCAGGTCTGGGCTCTGGCTAGGCCATTCTGAAACTTTAATCTTCTTCTGGTGAAGCCATTCCTTTGTTGATTTGGATGTATGCTTTGGGTCATTGTCATGCTGAAAGATGAAGTACCTCTTCATGTTCAGCTTTCTAGCAGAGGCCTGAATGTTTTTTGCCAATATTGACTGGTATTTGGAACTGTTCATAGTTCCCTCTATGTTGACTAAGGCCCCTGTTCCATCTAAAGGAAAACAGCCCCAAAGCATGATGCTGCCACCACCATGCTTGGGTACGTGGGTATGGTGTTCTTTTGGTGTTGTGCAGTGTTGTTTTTGCACCAAACTTATCTTTTGGAATTATGGCCAAAAAGTTCAACCTTGGTTTCCTCGGGCCATAACACATTTTCCCACATGCTTTTGGGAGACTTCACATGTGTTTTTGCAAAGTTTAGCCGGGCTAGGATGTTTTTCTTTGTAAGAAAAGGCTTCCATCTTGCCACTCTACCCCATAGCCCAGACATATGAAGAATACGGGAGATTGTTGTCACATGTGCACACAGCCAGTACTTGGCAGATATTCCTGCAGCTCCATTAATGTTGCTGTAGGCCTCTTAGCAGGCTCCCTGACCAGTTTTTTTTTGACTTGTCATCAATTTTAGAAGGACATCAAGTTGGTAATGTCAGTTGATGCCTTGGAAATTCTTTTGAATCCTTCTCCTAACTGATACCTTTTAACAGGCCAAACTGATAAGAGGTGAGGAGGAGCTCAGCTATGAGGAAAGATTAGAGGAACTGAATCTATTCCCTCTTGAGAAGAGGAGATTAAGGGGGTTGTGATCACCATGTACAAATACATAAGTGGTCCATATAGTGAACTTGGTGTTGAGTTATTCACTTTAAGGTCATCACAGAGGAAAAGGGGGCACTCTTTACGTCTAGAGGAAAAAAGATTTCATCTAGAAATACGGAAAGGTTTCTTCACAGTAAGAGCTGTGAAAATGTGGAATAGACTCTCTCCAGAGGTGGTTCTGGCAAGTTCGGTAGATTGCTTTAAAAAAAGGCCTGGATTCATTCCTAAATGTACAGAATATAACTGGGTACTAACATTTATAGGTAAAGTTGATCCAGGAAAGATCCAATTGCCTCTTGGGGGATCAGGAAGGATATTCCCCCTGCTGTAGCAAATTGGAGAATGCTTTGCTGGGGTTTTTTGCTTTCCTCTGGATCAACTGTGGGTGAAGGATTGTGTATATGGGATTGCATTATTATTAATATTTTTTTTATTGAATTAGATGGTCTTGTGCCTTTTTTCAACCTTACTAACTATGTAACAATGAGATACCTCAGATGCTTTGGAAGCTCTCTGCGGACCATGGATTTTGCTGTAGGATGCGACTAAGAAAATGTCACAAAAGATCTACTAGAACAGCTTAACTTTATTTGGGGTTAACAAGAGGCATTTTAAATGATGGCAGGTGTGTACTGACTCCTACTTAACATGAGTTTGAATGTGATTGCTTAATTACACAGCTACATCCCCAGTTCTCAGAGGGTGTGCACACCTATGCAACCACATTATTTTAGTTTTTTTTTTTTACTTCCCCCTAAAAAGATTTCAGTTTGTTTTCCAATTGAGTTGTACAGCTTATAGGTCACATTAAAGATGGAAAAAGTTCTGAAGTGATTTATCTTTGTATTATTTTTTTACATCACAGAAACCTGACAATTTAACAAGAGTGTGTAGACTTTTTATATCAATTGTATGTATGTATGTATGTATGTAAGTATGTATGTGTGTATATATATATATATATATATATATATATATAGTTCCCTAATCCAGCAGCTGGTTATCTTTTATTACTTGTATGTACCAAAAGCTTTAATAAAGTTAATGTTAAAAAAAAAAAGAAAAAAAGCAAAACAAAAGTGGAGCGAATCTAAGAATATTGGTAGGTGAATAGGAGAATTGAAATTAACCTCCCTGGTGGTATTCCCGAGTGTGGCTCGGGGTTAAATTTCAGTAGCATTAGCGGTAACCCTGAGCCAGGATCCTGCGATGTCACCCCGCTGTGTCTGACGTTGCGATGCATGGGGGCGGAGCTCAGCGGCAAATTCAAAAAGTACACAAAACATAACACATACAGTACACTGTAATCTTACAGATTACATTACTGTATGAAATCATTTCACATCCCTTTGTCCCTAATGCTTTGTCCAGTGCCCTGCATGCACTTTTATATTATATATACTGTTTTTTTTTGCGTGGAAACTTGATATTGTCCATGGCAACCAAAAAGTGTTCCTTTACATCAAAAGTGGTTTTAGACCAGCTAGAAAACAGCAATAGTAAGTTAGAACACTTGCAGAATTGAGCGATAGTGAATCGTGAGGAAATTCATTTTATTATTACCGGTATATTATTATTTTTTATAATTATTTATTGTTATTTATTTTATTATAATTTATGATTTTGTGTTTCAAACTTTATCATACCTGGGATGTCTACTAGACTCCCGTTTGGACAGATTTAAGTGTGTTATTACTAAGAATTACAGGCCTATAACATAAAACACAAAATTTCTATGCAAAACAATTTACCACTTTGAGACACAAAAATCTGACATAATCATACCGCCAGGGTGGCTACTGTATGCAACTAATCTTGAGTGAGTGGCCAAGAAAACACCAATTTGTATCCCGGCTGACAAGCTTACATAGTAGGAATCCACAGATGACTTCCAAGAGGTCTTTAACAACACATACTGTATCTCAAATTTGGGTATACCAAAAAATATTACATAAATGAAAGTCCAAAATTTATTAAAGCTGTTGTAAACCACACCAATGTTTTTTTTCTTTTAAACACTGCAAGGTAAAGGCAAATGTGCTAGTATGCATCACATACTAGCACATTATGAAATATTTAGCTTAGAACGAAGCCCTCCAGTGCTGCGCTGTCACTGCTGACAGGCACTTCCATCTTCACCCAGTTTGCATCCTCTGGAAGTCTGATTGGCCATTTTGCTCTAAAGGGATGTCACAGGTATATCATTTATTTATTTGCTAGCTGTTGCTAGTATGGAAAACCTGAAAAAAGTGTCATCCATTCTGATTTATTACAGGTATTTTTATAGCTCCAACATGCAGCACTTTCCATATTGCCTATTCAAACTAGTCCCTGCTCTCAAGGAGTTTAAAATCCAAGGTCTCTACCTCACATGCACAAATACTAGGGTTAGAGAGGAGCCAATTATCCTAACACCATGTGGGAGGAAACCCAAGTTCCCAGAGAAACACCATGCAGGAAGTGTCCTGGTTGTTATTCAAACTGAGTACCCTAGTACTAACCACTACAACACTGTGCTGTCCATGTTTACAGCAGAGGTTTCTGTTGAAAACTGAGCACTCCTTAGACTCTTGACCCACAAAAACTAATGATGGCATAAAAAGAACAGAAAATCAGTGACAAAGTAGCAGCTTGGTAAGACAGTGAATATATGAATAACACAACAGTGATTTTACATAAGGGAAGGGGGGCACAAACTTTACTTCTGTCTAGTCAACCACTGTCTTCCATTTCAAATGATGATAACCATATTAAGCCATGGATGGAAGTATTCCTAAAGAAACACATTCTCTAACTTATTTAAAAAACCTCATAACAGTCGTAACAAAAAAAGGTCCTTATGTGTATAAATACATACCAATAAAAAGATATAAAGAATTAAAATATAAAATGATGTCATGCATTTTTCCTGGAATATCTTTTTCATTTTGATAATAACTGATGTTTGATAGTTCATTGTAAAAATGCTGGACTAAGTGATTTGCATTACATAGAATGTGCAAGGGCAAAATAAAGATTTCTGTACAGAGCTATGGACATTCTTTGTCATAATACCTCAAAAAAATTAAATCATTGTATTGTGCAGTTTCAAACTGTGCATTTCACTTCTTTTAATATAAAATCTCAAGAAAAAAAAAACACATTGGAGTCCAGCAGCTCTTTTTCACGCCCCCGGACAGTATTTTCAGAACTCATTTGTTTGAGGGGTTTTAATCTGAAGACATTGAAAAGTTGCACCTGCTGTGATGTCGTCAATCACGCTAGGAGGAAAAATAGTGGCATGATTTGTTATCTGTTATTTCCCGTGCTGTGGTGACTGTCTCCCAGTGCCAAGTCTGTCCTTAAGGCCATCACTTATAGGGACCGCTGTCTGTCAAAACCACAGCCAACTTTAAGGGCTGTCTTTGTTGGAGCAGACAAATGAGTATGACCTTTAACAATAAAATAGGCACCTACTGAGAGAGATGAAACAGCAGCTAAAATTAAGAATACTATACAGCCATTTCAAACACTCCAGAAAAAAGTTAGAAGTTGAACTATAACTTAATTATAACCACCAATGTGGGTAGATGTTCTCAATAATGAAAGAGGTCTGGTCAGATTTATTGATTAGTAATGAAGGACTAAAATTTCAGTTCATGCAGGAATGATAAGAACGAACATTTGTATCATTAAATATGAATGGGAATATTGATAGGTCATATACAACAAAGCGGGATGAAAAAAGGAAAAAGTGAATAAATTATGATACTATGGCATACTCTAGGTAGAGCCAAAGTTCTTTTACACTTGTTCTGTCCCTACAAAAAGAGTGCAAGTCATTTATAAATATTCTAGAAGCACAACGGAGAAAAAGGGGCATATACCATGGCTTTGATTTATACTAATAGCTACTTCAAAGGTCTTCAGTAATGTGCCTTACTAGGCATTGGTGGTGCAGTGGACATTTTTTTTTGAGTAAAGCTAAGGTTAAAGAATGCAGACCCTGTATTGTACAAGACCGCAGTGCAGTTTGTGGTTTATAAGTCTATTGTAACCTAACCTGGCAAGTGGTCAGCGGAGACTCTGTTTTACAGACTCAAACAGATCAATCTTGTTGAGCACTTTTCAGGTAATATAATATTCTGTCTGTGGCAATAATGAAATTAGCTGATGGATTTAGTTTTAAATGTTGAAATACCATTTGAATATTTAATGAAGCAACAATCATAGGCTTCATGTGCATTTTGTGGTTTTTTGAAAAAAAAGCATTGATTTTTAAATGTAAGCATTTTGATATCCTAAAAATGATATATCTTTTCTGTTTCTTCACATATGACTAGTCACTAGTGTAATGATTCACAACACGATGTAGCATCCAGCTGGTGATTGGCATCTATCAAATCAATTTTGATCTGATTAGTATAATTATTATAGACTCTAAAAAAAAATGCCAGTTTGTATCAGTAATAAAAAAACAAGCCTACATTAGCTGGGACATCCATATAGCCATATCATGAAATGTCCCATATAATTTGACCTTGATAATCTTTATAAAATGATGTTACCTTAAATAACAGAAATTATAAGGGGGTTGTGTTAACCATATTCCATACGGTGATTACTGGAGAACACAGCTTGTTGTGTTGAGTGTAGAAATATTTTGGTTGAGTTGTGAATCTTCATCCAATAAATTGTGAAAATATTTACTTCAATTATTTAATTGAATAACAAGTCCTTGTTTACTTATTTCATCTGCATATAATTGGATATTCAAAGCAGGATCAGGATTTTTTACATAATTTGACATTTGCATTAAAACAATTTCTTGAGTAAATATTCTAAACTCTAGAATTGAATGATTCACCGGACCACACATGTAAATTGCCACCATCCCTTAGTAATACATAGAATAAACCTCAAAAATGGGCAATTGAAAAAATATATAAAACTTCATATATAGAAAATTTTTAGTTATTGTAGAAAAATTACATAAAAATCTTGTATTGAAAATACAAGACATTACATCAATGTCATCAACATTGCATATTTTGGCTGTTAGCCATAAAGTGGTAGTCCCTATCTACTTGCTGTTCCCTTTTGTCATTGATAGTGGCAAGGAATACAGCAGAAGGGGATATCCAACGCATTTCAAAGTGTACTGTTATAAATCTTCTTCAGGGATTAATATTACTTCTGAAAGAACAGCTTAAATTAGTAAACACTGGTACACGATTGTATGAAAATATGCATATAAATTGTCATCCACATGCACTTACAAAAAATGTGTGTTTAGCAGAGGCACTCCTTCAAGTAGCATAGATACCATGCATCGCCCACTGAAGACCTCCCCCAAGAGGACACCAAAGTGTCAACGTCCATTAGTTGCCTGATGTAAATTGCCCTAGATGGCACTAAAAAGCATTGCACTGTAAGGTGAAGGAAAAAAGCAAAGAAAAATCCTCTCCCTTTTCCAACTTCTGCTAAACACACATGTTTTGTAAGTGCATGTGGATGACAATTTATTTGCATATTTTCATACAATCATGTACCAATGTTTACTAATGTAAGCTGTTCTTTCAGAAGTGGTATTAAACCCTGAAGAAGATTTATAACAGTACACTTTGAAATGCGTTGGATATCCCCTTCTGCTTCATTCCTTGCCACAATCAATGACGAAAAGGAGCAGCAAGTAGATGGGGACTGCCACTTTATGGCTAACAGCCAAAATGTGCAATGTTGATGACATTATTGATGTAATGCCTTGTAAATTGAATACAAGATTTATTTATGTCATTTTTTTAATAAATAACAATTTTCTATATTTTCTATATATGAAGAGTTTTATATATTTTTTCAATTGCCCATAAAATCCCATCTTTTTGAGGTTTATTCTAAAGATTCTAAACTCTTTTAATAAATCGGCTGCAATATCTTTCATTTGTTAAATATTTTACTTTTTCTTCTGACTTTGTTGTTCCAGTATCCAACTAAGGTTTAAAGAAATATTCTTGTTTCTGGAACGTTATAACCTGAAAGCTTATGTTATACTAAAAACATAACGTAATGATAACAGCAAAACATTTTAATAAACATTGAGCACAAACATGTAGGCCACAAATCCATTCTGGCCCTGGGGTTGTAATAAAAATACTGAGTATTGTGGGCAAATCTTGACAGTATGCTTATAACATTAACTTGATCCATTCCTCTGGCACAAAATATCTCTCTTTACTATTTTATATGGATGAAAAAGGCTTGACTCACCAATTATTGATGAAACGTTCCATGCAAAAAAATGTTCTTGTGGTATTGCGTCTTAGTTTTTGCATGAGTTGTCATTCTCATTCAATTCATATTTGCATAATAATGCATGTGAAAATGAGCAATATTGAGTTATAATTTTTCATTCATTTTAAGGAAATGAGAGGGGATGTATGGGCATGAGAGGGGATGTATGTGCAACCTGTAATTCCTATTGACTCTACTTTGTACAATAAAGCACTATGTGCAATACGTCTTTTATAATGAAAATCTACTCATAGCCCTCAAACTCACCTTGCACAGAGATTTAATCAAAAGCAATAACAAAATATGGAATTTGCCTGTTTTGCTCTGGGATTAAATCCCATCTTGAACATTTCCTGAATGTTGTTTTGTGAATTACCAGGAGGCTTTCAAATATGGCTAAAAGCTCCATAAGAAAGTATTGATGCGCTCATGATCACTCATTTCTTAACCCCTACACTATGGTTATAATCACTAATATTACTTACAGTGGTCACATTTCTAGCCAAGAATGCACAGTGAGTGGCCAGTCTTAACAAGAGATTATACACCAATCATACTGGTGCATGTAATTACACATCATGTAATCAGACATACAAATATCAACAGGATAGTTTTTAGGAAGAACAAGGGATTATGTGATAATTATGCTCACCATACATATTACAAATATCAAACCTATGAAACGTTTCTCCAGTAATACCACAGATAATCAGGTTGTGTAGTTGTTAACATGGAACTTTAGTTATAAATGTAATCAACAAATTGACTTTTTCTTGCTTTCCTTTAAATGGAAATCCTTTTATGAAAACCCATTATCTGTCATTTTCTCAATGTCCACTCCATTCACTCCATCACAATGAATGTTATTTCAGCTCATGCAGATTACTATCATGTTTCCCCATTGTAACATGGAACTGTTTTTCATCTATTTCAGATAGATTTAGGTATTACACACACAGGACAAACTCTAGTGATAAAGCCCAGATTTGTGCATAATTTCAGAAAAAAGGCAGAGATTAAACTGTGTTTACCTTTCTTAAAGCGGGGGTCCACCTATCTATCGTTTTTTTTTTTTTTGGAGTTCATTCACAAACTTTTCTTTTCATGATTATCTACTCACGTGTTCTGTGTAATAAGTCTGCCTGTGTCCGATTTCGTTGTAAAGAATAACTTATAAAATTCACTGAAAGCGGTTTCCATCTTCATTGTGGGCATTTGAAGCCCACAAGCATGTATTTCCTGGATGCGGTGAATGCTGTGCTCCCAGCATTCACCGAGATGTTGTGATGACGCTGTTGCACAATGCATGCTGGGAAGCCTGAGACTAGCTCCCAGGGGACTGTGGGAGGTCTGGGAGAGGCTAGAAACACGCCTTCACCCATGGGAGGAAAACCAGGAAGTGCTAAGAACATTAGAGAAAAAAGGTAATTACGGCGATTTAAATTTTTTTACACAGCATGTCAGCATCTAGGCAAGGAAGAGAATGCATAGAAATAATGTTCAAAAGTTGGGTGGAACCCCGCTTTAAACAAGATTATAGTTTGTTTTTTTCCTGATAATGAATTTGGTTAGTTACTTGTCCACATTTGTCATGTAGTCATACAGATAGTGCTAAGTGGTAAATAATCTTCACTTATTAGGTTTGCTAGCCTTTTTTGGCTATGAAAAAGGAATACAGCTAATTTGATCGGTGCATGTAAATTATTGATGGAAAGTGGAAAGACTCATCTTCTCTTGCCCCTAGTCTTTCAAGCAGCTGCTGGACAGCTGCTGGTCTGCTGCTGGTATAAATCTGGTAAAATAAAAATTAAAACACATTCATCCCAAATAGGGTAATAAACAATGTTTGTAATAGAAAGTCACGTAGGGGTTTATTTACTAAAACTGGAGAGCACAACATCCAGTGCAAATCTGCATACAAACCAATCAGCTTTCAGATTTTATTGCCAAAGCTTAATTGAACAAGCTGAAGTTAGAAGCTGACTTGCTACCATGACAGCTGAACCCTGATTCTGAGAGCACCAGTTTTGGTAAATCTACCTCATGCTGATGAGTGATGTAGAAAAGAGAAATCTGTGCAGCATTGTGGACTTGACAACTGGGAAAATCGATACATCGCTAAATCCAATACATGGGTGCCCAGATACAAGGTCTATTTATACTTTTGATGCAAGAGTTGTTTTTTTGTTTTTTTTATTGGAAGAAGTGCTCGCAACCTTTCCTCATAACTAATATCCTCCAGACCCTTTATTAGCTTTGTTGCCCTTCTTTGTACTCGCTCCAATTCCGGTACATCCTTCCTGAGGACTGGCGCCCAGAACTGGACAACATACTCTAGGTGCGGCCAGACCAGAGTCTTGTAGAGTGGGAGAATTATCATTTTATCTCTGGAGTTGATCCCCTTTTTAATGCATGCCAATATTCTGTTTGCTTTGTTAGCAGCATTGCATGCCATTGCTGAGCCTCTCATCTACTAGGACCCCCAGGTCCCTTTCCATCCTAGATTCCCCCAGAGGTTCTTCCCCCAGTGTATAGATTGCATTCATATTTTTGCCACCCAAATGTATTATTTTACATTTTTCTAGATTAAACTTTATTTGCCATGTAGTTGCCCACCCCATTAATTTGTTCAGATCTTTTTGCAAGGTTTCCACATCCTACAGAGAAGTTATTGCCCTGCTTAGCTTAGTACAGTAGGTGACCGCGATATTGTGTCAATCTCGCCCAGTTAAGAGCTGGAAGAAGATAGCGGAGGGGCCCGGGAGAAGAGGCGAAGCACCGGGAGAAGTCGGAAGAAGACCCCCGAAGTCGGAAGAAGACCCTGTAGCTGCCTAATAAATTACTCTTAAAACCTGTGTACTGTGTTTTTTTTTTATTGACACTTTTTTCCCTAGGTGAATGGGTAGGGGTACGATGTACCCTATACTTATTCACATAGGGTGGGGGGCCGGGATCTGGGGGCCCCCTTATTAAAGGACAAGGGACAAGGTGCTTTGGGGTGGGGGGCCCGCAGGCTGCCCCCCTCCCCCAAGGCACCCACCCCCCATGTTGAGGACATGCGGCCTGGTACGGCTCAGGAGGGGGGAGGGGGGTTACTCGCTCGTCCCCAGCCCCTTTCCTGACTGGCCAGGCTGCGTGCTCCGATAAGGGTCTGCTATGGATTTTGGGGGGAACCCATGCTGATTTTTCGGTGTAGGGGGTTCCCCTTACAATCCATACCAGACCTAAGGGCCTGGCATGCCCCTGGGGGGGAACCCACGCCGTTTTTTTCATTTAAAATTTGGCGCGGTGTTCCCCCTCAGGATTCATACTAGACAGCTGTCAGCACTACCTGTCACTCATTGTGAAAGGAAAAAAAAGTTTTCCTTTCCCGATGAGTGAGCCAGCACGACATGCACAGTACCCTGTCGCCGAGAACCAGCGCGACCCCATCAAACACAATCTCGTGGTCAGGTACTGTATCATCTGCAAATACAGAGATTGAACTGTTTACCTCATCCTCCAGGTCGTTTATGAACAAATTAAACAGAATTGGTCCCAGCACAGAATCCTGGGGGACCCCACTACCCACCCCTGACCATTCCGAGTACTCCCCGTTTATCACCACCCTCTGAACTAGCCCTTGTAGCCAGTTTTCAATCCATGTACTCACCCTATGGTCCATGGACTTTATTTTGTACAGAAAACGTTTATGGGGAACTGTGTCAAATGCTTTTGCAAAATCCAGATACACCACATCTACGGGCCTTCCTTTATCTAGCTGGCAACTCACCTCCTCATAGAAGGTTATTAGATTGGTTTGGCAAGAACGATTCTTCATGAATCCATGCTGTTTACTGCTAATGATACCGTTCTCATTACTAAAATCTTGTATATATTCCCTTATCATCCCCTCCAAGAGTTTACATACTATTAATATTAGGTTAACTGGTCTGTAATTCCCAGGGATGTATTTTGGGCCCTTTTTAAATATTGGTGCTACATTGGCTTTTCTCCAACCAGCTGGTACCATTCCAGTCATTAGACTGTCTGTAAAAATTAGGAACAACGGTCTGGCAGTCACTTGACTGAGTTCCCTAAGTACCCTCGGGTGCAAGCCATCTGGTCCCGGTGATTTAATAATGTTAAGTTTCTCAAGTCTAATTTTAATTATGTCCTCTGTTAACCATGGAGGTGCTTCCTGTGATGTGTCATGAAGATATACACAGCAGTTTTGGTTACTGAAGCCCCCCGATTCCCTTGTGAAAACTGAGGAGAAGAGTAAATCCAATACCTTCGCCATCTCCCCATCCTTTTTAACCAGATGTCCTTCCTCATTCTTTATGGGGCCAATCTGGTCTGTCCTACCTTTATTACTGTTTACATACTTAAAGAATTTCTTGGGATTTTTTTAGCTCTCCTCCGCTATGTGTCTTTCATGTTCAATCTTAGCCATCCTTATTGCACCCTTACATTTCTTGTTGCATTCTTTATAAAATCTCCCGGTGAGATGAGAGGCCAGGGAAGAGCGGCAGAAGGCGGCGGGGGGGGGACGTCCCATCCAGGCTCCTTTAGGATAACAGCCAAGTGCCTTTTAGCCACATCGGTTGTTATCACTAAAAAACCCACTGCTGCTCTAAAAAAACAGTACTGGGGTGATGCCTGAAGCTGCAGGCATCACCCCGGTTTAACCTCTTCAAGCCATGAATGCAAATTTGTGTACAGACAGTGCAAAGGGGTTAAATTACATTTTTTCCTAACCTTCTCCCTACTTCTAATTCCATCTTATTCAGGTGAGAATGATGCTTCAGCACCTCATTTATTTGTATGTTTACCAATAAACACCAAGTAAGCTTCAGTAGTATACATATGCCCCTTCAGGGGTTAAGGTTGAAGCTGATATTAGGCAAATGTAAAAAAAAAAAACAGAAAATATTTTAAAAAATCTTCTTCATGATATAAGACATAGGGTTAACAGAAAAAAGACTTGTCATGTATTTCTGTCCTGGGCCAAAAAAATTGACTTTCTAACAAGAACCCCTAGTTATGTGACTATTGCTACATTGATCTTTTTGTATACAAATTTTTTATTAATTATGGTGGTACAAGAGAATATTGCATATCAAATATACAGTAAATGATACATTGTAAACTTGTAATCAATAGGTTATAGAACAGTATTTTTTGATAACCAATTACTAGAAACATTTGTAAAAGTAATAATCTTTTGATATTAGACACTGATCTTTATATGTTTCAGCCCCTGATCGGTCCAGGTACAATGCCAAAATACTTCCCGTGCCTAATTTGATATTTAAGTTTGTTAACATCCTTGATTATGCAGTTTCTTAGGGTAAACGCATGCTTGTTTGGAAGAGTTTTAGATCTATACTAAGTTCTTGGATTTCTAAACAAGATCTGATTGTTTTTTAATGGTCAAAAAAAATCACCAATACTTTCTTTACAAGTCAAGTAAACAGCATCTAGGGAGGGGAAAATGAGGGAAAACAGTCATTGCCACCAGTACAGTTCCAACATCAAATCTTGTGAGTGCACAGCTTTTCACAGCCTAAGAAAACATCTTCTGCTAGCATGATCTCTTTTACTAGAATATTTTCTTGTTTTAGTTTCTAAAACTGGATTAAATTATTTTTACAGTCTCAAAAAACATGAAAAGTTTTGTTACCTTTATTGGAAAAATGTGTTAGTAATAACTACAAGGAAAACATGTGCCTCTTTGACAATACGACCCAGAGGCACAGGCCTACTCTGCCTATGTAATGGTAAATCATCCTTGAATAGCATTCACTTCATATGGTCCTTTGTTTAAAAGGTTTGTTTTCCAAGCCAACCCAACACTTTCTTCTTGTTCTTGTTTATTTTCTTCTGCCTACCTCAGCCTTCAATATTGTGTCCTGTCAGTTCTACAACTGTCAGTAGAAGTACATCCACAAAAGGCATAGCCTAGAAGTATCATGCAGAAACATCCAAACCTTATTTATGGGGCCTCTAGTGAAGTAGTTCTAGGGATCCTAGATTCTGTGGGTCTCACATCATAAACTTGTGATATGGAATGTCCACATAAACCAATGACAAAAGAGAATGTATGGTCCAAGTATGATACCACACTGTTACATAAAGAACAACATATAAAGTTCAATAGCACACAGAAATTATTCACAAGGCATCTTTCAGTGTTCTGATTACACTGTTGAAAAGTCAGTTCAGATTGCTTGGTATAGGTTAAGGTGCAATATTGCTCGTCCAAATACTTCCAAATTAAATTGGATCTAACTTTACAAGACTGCACGCATACAGTACATTAAAGACACATTACAATATACATTAACCATATCATTGAAAAGCAATCCTTGAAGATTTCAGTCAACTGACTGTGCCTAGGAGTTTAAGATGTTATGAGTCTACTGCTGGCATTAAAAAGTATTTCCTCCAGTGATCAGGCAGTAATACTGTAATTTGAAGCACCTCAGACCAGTAGGTTGATATAGACCAATGGTTCTCAACTTTAATCCTCAAGTACCCCCAACAGGCCATGTTTTAAGTTTTTGCATTCATTGGCACAGCTGTTTTAAAACAATATCAATGATATGGTGAAAATATATACATTTTATTGGAATAACAGTATGTTTAAAAGAATACATTCAATAATCAATTGTATAAATTGCATACACCATTGCAGCCACTTTTACTCAATGTGTGTTCACTCTAAATGAGCTTCTTCGGGAGTTTTATAGTGCTGCATGAAGTTTAATACTGCAAAAGGAATACATGATATTAACATAATTGATTCAAATAAAATATTTAAAAAAATTATTGCAATATAGTTAGAGTAGTTCTTTTACATTTCCAAACATCACATGGGAAATTATTATCAGGCCGAGAGAAAAAAAAACTACCAATAAATCTAAAATCAATTCTTGAGACGATCAAATAAATCTTCCAAAATCTGGGTTAAGACCAAACGTCGCAACCATAGGGAGAGAAGGCTTCTTTAAAACTATGTAAAGGAATTATTTTGAATATCGTTAAGTAAAATATCACTAATACCAGATATGAACATATCTAATTCGCCCAAATGTAAGAAATGACCTTAGTCATCTGGATATTTTAATCCAACCAATGAATTTCCTCATTTCAAAAGAAATAAGTCAATGAATGCTGGAATTCATAAGAGCCAATCAGCAGTTGGATTTTTTCCTGAATTTCAGGAAGCTGCCTGCAAAAAGAGGGAAAAGTATCCAGCAGTGGGGAATTTGACTGTTGTATATATTTAAAGGCTCAGAAACAACCTTCCAGCAAATCAGTCCTATTAAGGAAGAGTAAAAGAGGAGTTGTATACAATGTGTATATTGTATAGAGATAATTATTTCATGGGGCACAAGTAAGCCACAGATTATTCAGCAGGAAGGGCTAGACGCACAATTCATCCTTCTCCAGGAGCAACAAAGAGCCTGGAAAAATACAGCCCCCTCAAACTGACAACTGTGGCCCACTTGTCCATAATTTGTTCCTATGGATAGGGATTATTGTGCATTTTAATCAAAGTGCTAGCATAAACAGGTCTTCTAGACCCCCGCTCCCTCCATAAAGAGTACCTGTCACATACCTATTGCTTTCACAAGGATGGTTTTAATGACATGGTATGTATTGGTAAGAGCTATTTTATTTAAGGGAAGTTCCCATAACATGGCTCGTTGGACTGAGGTTGAGAACCACTGATGTAGACCATAGATAATGCCTGAACAAAGATGGCACCATCCATTCAAAAAGAAATGAAGATGAAGGCATTGTAAGACATAGTGCTATAATCTCTGAGAGATAATAAATACCGGTAAGTGCTACTGATACACATTAACCGCTTGCTGAACAGCCACCGCAGATTTACTGCAGCAGAATGAAACGACATTACCTTACATCACTTTGCCTTTTGCCCATTAGGCGCGCCACTAGGGGCCCCACTAGGGGCCCCACTAGGGGCTCCACTAGGGGTGATGATCTCTGGGCTCCTGCAATCACTCGTGGAAGGACGAGAACCAGGATCTGTGTGTGTAAACACACAGATCCCGGTTCCTTCAGAGGAGTAGAGACAGATCGTGTGTTCATACTATGTATGAACTCTGATCTCTCTCTCCTCTTAGACAGTCCCATCCCCCTCTATAGTTAGGACACACATAGGGAACACAGTTAACCCCTTGATTTCCCCCTAGTGTTAACCCCTTCCCTGCCAGTGACATTTATACAGTAATCAGTGCATTTTTATAGCACTGATCGCTGTATAATTGTCAATGGTCCCAAAAATGTGTCAAAAGTGTCCAATTTGTCCGCCGCAGTCCCGATAAAAATCGCAGATCATGGGGCGTGGCTTAGCAATGGCCGAGTAAAGACGTGCACTGTTAGAGCTCCCGGCCCGACCCGATCTACGGAATCCACAAGCCAGATAAAGACCTATGTGGGCATGGCATGAGCACCCCTAACCGATACAGGACATGATCGGCAACTAGGGGAACCCGACAGCGGACCTCTCAACCCAGCATCCAGTGGTATTTTAGGGGCTCTCAGCGGCAATAACCAGGCGCCATTGTAGACGCGCCACGTGAGTCCCGCATGGAACAGCTCCACATCCCATTGCAGGAGAACACACCGGCTCACTCATCGAACTTAGACCCCTTCACAGAAACACCGGCAGCTTTCTGACCAGTGATGGAAGAACACACCCAAAGCCAAAGCTGCTTGGATGCCAACCTCCGTATCATCCTTCCCACGAGGCCAACCATTGAGGCTCTCCCCACGAGGGCGGATATAGAGGCCCTAATAGTGCGGATAGAGGAGGCCCATAACCGGGATATGTAGGAGGTACAGATGGAACTACATAACGTAGCAGAACAGGTACCTCGGGTGAAATATTAGTGGCGTCATTAGAGACCCGAACGCAGGCAGTGGAATGAACGCAAGCAGCCCAAGACATGGCAACCCAGGAGATGCAACTACATCTCGAGGAAATGGAAGACCGCAGTCGCCACATAAACCTGAGACTGCGGGGAATTCCTGAAGCAACGGGCCAAGAAGAACTTGTGGAAACGGTCACAGCAATTCAAGATGGTATAGGACCCCAACACTGCTTCACAAATTTTTTCCAGCAACATCTGACATCTGCTGGCATTGCCAGGCAGACAAGGGAACACTACTACACATTGTCATACTGCACGTGTCTCAACAACACATCCCGATATAAATAAACACAGAAGACAACTCCATTACTGAATACCAAACTTTTCTGATAATGGCTTATATATTAATAAGACAAGAAATCCAGGCGACCACAGAAGAAGAATGTGACATCATGCAGAAGTATAATAGAAGTTGTACCTAATATGTCAGAAGTTTACCAGCAGAAACAAAACGTTATCCACTGATTGGCAACACGACACGAGTCTGTGCAAGGCTCATCTCTAAAGTGTCGTTATCCTCTCCCAACACACCTTTGTACCCCATTCTGGGTAACCCCAAGTTCTTACCAGGCTTACAGGACATAATTTTCCAGAGACTGAGCGACGCGGGATACATCAGGCCGCCCATTTCAGTGTGGGAGGACGTTGGAATACTATAGCTGAGCTATCTGATCCCAGAGGACGGTTTGGCTTGGACTTCTGGAGATCCCGGCAACTAGGCCATTTCCTCCACTCCTTAAAACCACCTGACACAGACGAAACGCCCCTTACAATTTTGGAGGAACTCTGCAATAATACGGGACCTATAGCACATACGCTTTCCCTAGCATACAACTTACTAATTACACCAAAGGCGGACTACATACCCCCGAGCTTAGTCAAATGGGAAATAGACTTAAATTGACAGTTCAACATGCCCAAACGACAATACATTTTAAAGTTTACACACAAATCCTCCATCTGTAGTAAGATCCAGGAGACCAATTATAAACTCCTTTCGAGATGGTATAGGACCCTAACACTGCTTCACAATTTTTTTCCGGCAACATCTGACATCTGCTGGCATTGCCAGGCAGACAAGGGAACACTACTACACATTTTCTGGTCTTGCCCTAGGCTGACCCATTATTGGCAAGAGATACGAAGAGTGACCCAAAAATTTACTGAACGTATCATTCCAGATGACCCTGCATTCTTCCTTCTACACGCGACTAACATCTCTGAGAAAATATATAAAAAATCATTGATAAGACATCTACTAGACACGACCAAAGCCTGCATACCACTTCATTGGAAATCAACACACCCACCTTCCATAGATCTTTGGATAGGAAAAGTAGAAGAAATAAGGCGTATGGAGGACCTAATCCTCATGGCACAGAACAGACAGGAAACCTTCACTAATACTTGGCAACAATGGAATATTTTCATATACTCAGACGAAGGTCAGGCCCTAAGAGGATCCACTACTATTACATAAGATGTACTCCTTCATAAGTACCGAGCTCCCATTAGACAAAGTCATTACAGATCCACACCAATGTACCATGAGAAGACCTTTGCGACACCCCATGCTTGAAGGAACATTTCCTTCCCTAACCCGCTGCCTCCTTCCATCTCCTATTCCCCCCCCCTCCTGACACCCCTCTGACCAACGAACACCTTTCTTTTTGCTTTCCTTTTAATCCAGACTGCTCTTTCCAACCTTTCCTATTCCCATATTCGGGAACCCCTTTTTACTAATAAGAGAAAATGAAGGGACTGGACGCACGTGTCTCAACAACACATCCCGATATAAATAATCACAGAAGACAACTCCATTACTGAGTACCAAACTCTTCTGATAATGGCTTATATATTAATAAGACAAGAAATCCAGGCGACCACAGAAGAAGAATGTGACATCACGTGGTAGTATAATGCCCTGTACACACGATCGGACATTGATTGGACATTCTGACAACAAAATCCAAGGATTTTTTCCGACGGATGTTGGCTCAAACTTGTTTTGCATACACACGGTCGCACAAAGTTGTCAGAATTTCCGATCGCCAAGAACGCGGTGACATCAACCACGTACGACGAGACTAGAAAAGGCCAGTTCAGAACCAAGTGCGGCACCCTTTGGGTTCCTTTTGCTAATCTCGTGTTAGTAAAAGTTTGGTGAGAGACGATTCACGCTTTTTCAGAATCGTGGCTTTCAGATCGTTTTATGCGGTTCAGTTTGTGCTTGTGGGTTTGTATCTGCTCTTCAGTGCGTGCAAGCCAGTTCCGCGTGACTTTAATTAGTCATTGTGTTCTTGTTCGTTCATTACTGTTTTTCAGGTCGCTCTTCACAGGCCTTGCTGTTCTTTAGTGCGTTCTGTTACTTCGTTCTGAGCAGCCGACCATTTTCTAGCCATGTTTCGTATACGTACTCCTAGTAGAGTTCGTGCTGTGTGGGGGCTTGGTGTTGGGGTCCTGACCTTGACACAAGTCCAGTCCATAAACAGGGTAGGGAGGAGTTCATGGACCAAGAATTGGTTGCTTCAGCGTGATCAGTTCTCTCATATGCCTTTGCTCCGTGAGATCCGTGAGAATAATCCTGATGATTTCAGGAACTTTCTCAGGATGACGGACCCCGTGTTTCACTGTTTGTTGGCTTCGCTGACCCCCTATATCAAAAGGCAGGATACCTGCATGAGGCAAGCCATCACTCCGGAGCAGAGGCTCGTCGCTACCCTGCGGTACTTGGCGACAGGGAGAAGCCTGCAGGACTTGAAGTTCTCGACAGGCATCTCCCCTCAGGCTCTGGGGATCATTATCCCGGAGACCTGTTCTGCCATCATCCAGGTCCTGCAGAAGGAGTATATTAAGGTAAGATTTCAATCCTTTAATATCACATTTTATTGTATATGATGTTTGCTAATATATTGTATTTCTTTCCTCATTCCCTAATTACCATGATTGTAATATGCTGTGAATGTCCCCTTTGTCCTCATGCATGCTGGATTTTTATGTATTTATTTTTTTTGTCCTTCATACATATTTGCCTTCACTAACCTCTCCAGCATGTTCTCCTGGCCCTATATTCACCTCATGTAGTCACTTAACAATGTATTTTGTCAGCTCCATAGTAGTGCTTTACCGCAAACACCCCCTAAAATGTTTAAAAATGTGATTTGTGCTTTAAATTCAGGCAGAGGGCCAGAGGCTTTGTTTTTTAGTGTCCCCAAATAATTTTTATTAACCCTCCCTCCCCCCAACTGCAAAGTCAGCTGATCCCAATTCTCTTTCTATCCTCAATCATCTATCTGCTGACTTTGCCAAACCCATACACACTATAACCACCTCATTTGTGGTCAGATATATGGATGAATTCCCCAAAGCATGTAGTGCAAGGGCCTGCCTGTATACTTTCAAATGGTACTGTTTAAAGTTTTTCTATCCTATTATTATCTTGATAGGTAATAGCAGAATGTCCAAATGTCCTCAAATGTGTACAGTGTGTATTTATATCTTTGTATTATGACACTTCTTACCTGTCCAGTGGGCTGCCAATAGTGTAACTAAGGAGGGGCTGTTCCAAGTAATACCCTGTATTTAGGCATTCATCTCTCAATGAAGTGAAGAGGGTTACCTGTCCAAGATCCCCCCCTATAATGTTAGAAATGGCCCAAGAGAGGGGGTGGGAGGGGGAATATGATAGGTGTACCTTATACTTTGGTGTTGTAAAATTCCCCTTAATAAATGTGATCTGGATGTTGGCCAATAATGTTTTGTGTCTATAATCTGCTTTCTGTGCAAAAATAATGATGTTTTTTTTTTTTTCCTCAACAGTTTCCTTCCACGCCACAGGAATGACAGATTGTGGCCTCCCACTTTGCCCAGCGGTGGGACTTTCCTAACTGCGGAGGGGCAATTGATGGGAAACACGTCCACATCATCCCACCACCCAACTCGGGGTCGTACTATTACAACTACAAGGGGTTCAATAGTATTGTGATGTTGGCGGTGGTGTCGGCTACTTATGAGTTCCTGTATGTGAACGTGGGGAAGAATGGCCGGATGTCTGATGGTGGAGTCATCGCCCAGACCGAGTTTTACAGGCATCTCCAGAATGGCAGCTTAGACTTGCCACCTCCAGAAGACAATGTGGAAGGACTCCCATTCATTTTCGTTGCGGATGAAGCCTTTGCGCTGGGGGACCATCTTATGCGGCCATTCCCGATGAGGACCCGCACCCCGGAACAGAGGGTTTTTCATTACTTGCTGGCCAGAGCCAGAAGAGTGGTGGATAACACATTTGGAATCCTGGCCAGCCGGTTCCGCCTATTCCTGACACCCATCCATATGGCGGAGTATAAACTTAATCATCTAATCCTGGCATGCTGTGTTCTCCATAACTTTTTATGCAAACATTCTGCCAACTATGCTGGCTCAGTTGGGCCTGAGGCCGGAATGATCAATGAACCAACCCTGACGGTGCTTGAAAGTGGCCGTCCTGGCTTGCCCTCCCTGAGTGCCCGTGATGTCCGGTTAAGATACTTTGAGTTCTTTGCGGGTAGGGGGGCCATCAATATGCCAGACAATTTGTGAAGCCTTTATCAAATAAAATTTAAAAAAAACAAATCTTTGGTGACATTTCCTGCTTGTGTTTGTTTTACCTGACCCTGTCAGAAATGTGGGGAGTCCTGAAAATGGCGTGATTGTGTAACCTTATACACAGCACTGTTGGGTGTTATTTACTAAAGGCAAAGACACTTTGCACTACAAGTGCACTTGCAACTGCACTGAAACTGTACTTGTAGTGCAAAGAGGATTTGCCCTTAGGAAATAACCCCCATTTTCACAGAAAACACCAATTACATCACCACAAAAGTGTTGACACAATAATCCACACATTCTTCATTAACAATCATTTTAATACCTGCACAATCACATGTGCATTTAGAAAAGGTTTTTAAAACAAGCCAACATGTTTGTTGTATAACAATTTTTGGGGTTGCATTATCACAAATAGAAATGTCCATTTAAGATAAAACAGGCATGTGTAAAACCAACAAGAAAGACACAAATCTTGGAACTTACAAAGTTCACATTTGGTAGAACTTGAAGGCAATATCAGACATGAGTATTTAGGAACTGTGTTTGATATTGCATTCAGATGGGGTGAAGTCACCCCAGGAAAAGCCACATTTGGAAGATGCACACCAATTTACGAATGTCAACATGTGCTAGCTGCCATCACGGGGGATCAAGGGACGTGTTTTGGGGGAGAAACCCCTTCCTCTCAGCTACTTTATTATTGAGGAAGGCGTTGCACCCCCAAAACGCGTCCATTGATCTCCAGTGATGGCAGATAGCACATGTTGGCACACTGTGTGCATCCTCCAAATTTAGCTTTTAGAAAAATCGCTAAAACATTTTAAAATTTGTAGAACACAAAAGAAGAAAGTGATTTTGAGGGGTTTTAAACTCGCCCCAAAACATCAATGATGTTCTTATTTTTTTGGATAACATCATTGATGTTTTTCTTGAGGTTTTCCAATTGTAAATTACACCCCACGATCTCCCCGATCAGGATCTGCGCACTTTCTGATGTGAAAGGATCTGGATCCACAACATCACGATCACCTAAAAAGAGAGCAAAACAAAACAGGTATGAAAAATATGCCAGCATCCATCTCTTACCTGAGCCTGTGGTCGCAGACACTCACCTGTTGTGGTGACAATTTCCACCACATCTTCTTCCTCCTGCTCTTCTTGGGTTGGGGGTATTTCCCCTTCTTCTTCTTCCAGAGGGGGGGGGCTCGGGTCTCCTCGGATGAGGGGTGTCCTCCGAGTCTTTTATCCCCTATGTAAAACAAAAACGCTGTACTTAGCACACAGATATTTGATGGCAGACCTATAAATAGGAAACATTGCTTGGAAGTGGGGTACAATTGTCAATTTTAGCAGAGTTCCAAGATGTAGCATTTTCAGTGTCCTTCGTCAAGCTGCAATACTTTACCTGTTTTGTACAAGCTTCACAGATGGAGACCCCCTATAGTATACACTGAAGCACCTGTGTGGGTCCCCTAAGAAAAATGGGGTTCTTGTGTCCCACACTAGTGTTCCAGTGTCCAGATGTTAAAACAGCTGTTGAGTGTCCTCTCCTTACACAGAATCTAGTTTGCATTTCATTCTAGTAACAAAGCCATCTACACCACCAAATTAGTTTCATACAAGTAGGGCGTAAAAAATGTGGCCAAATGCATATGGCCAAAACAATTGTGTTTTATAGTCTGAAAGAAAAATGTTTGATACGAACGAATAATGTGCCCATGAACATGAAAGTTGACATTTTAAAATGTACACTTTTAAGAAAAGCACATGGGGTGGGGCGTGTCCGGACGTGAAGCTGGAGAGACGTGTGTGAGCTGAGCTCCTCATAGCCCGCAATAATCTGGAGCCATCCGTTGTTTCTGCTCATTATACCACAGCCACAAGTTGCACGCTTTGTTCCCAGACCTCTGCTGATCAGTTCTGGGAGTATATTTCTGCCTCCTATCAGCCAGATCCTCCCTGCAATTAAGGATTCCCCTCTGCCATCGGGACCCTCCGCCGCCATCTTGGGGCCTACAGGCAGCCTTGCTGCTCTTTACCTTTGATCGTGCGGATTAAAGGGTGGATAGTTTGATCGCACGTCCTAGAGGAACACAGTCTCTGAGTGACAAGCGGACTGCTTTGCCATCACAGCGGGATCGCGGGGCTCCGTTCGGCGGCCGGCCTGAGCATATCGCGGCCTACTAATTAGACGCGGCCTGCGGCATGGATTTCGGGCGCTCTCCTGGGACACTGTAAGTAAGACATTCCGCATCATCTCTTTCGGCTGAGTCCCCAGGAGACAAAAGCATACCTGATCATCTATTTCCACCTCCCCGGGGGAGTCCTGGGAACCGGAGGAGGCCGTGTACACCTTCCCGGTGACCGTCCCTTAGGATAGTCCGCGGCTTCCGCCTACCCCTGGAAGCCGGCGACCATATTGGGACTCCAAACTACACCCAGTGACACTCATTCCATTCCTTAAGCTGCACAAGCTCTTACAGAGTGCTGGGGACTGTGGATACTGTCTCCTCTTTCTCAGGCTGATGGTGGGGAGGAGGGAAGGTATAAACAGGGGGGTCTAAGGATCCAGATGGAGCTTGCTATTACTTATGAAAAAGATGTAGCCTAAATAAACTCAGGGTCCTAGCCTACTCACCGAGACTTCCGTACAACAACTATAGCTATACACAGTGTCGGAGGTAAGCCTGCAAGTTTGACCACTAAATCCTCTGCATACCTCATGGGCAAAGTTGGCAAACAGCAACAATACTACAAATCACTGATTGTACCACGAGAAGAACCAAACATGGAACGTTTTGTTACCAGATCACAACCTACCTCCTCTAATCCTTCCGCAAATCCTTTTGCCCTGCTGGATCCCTCTTTAGACTCGGAAGATGCTACAAGCTCCTCTCTGACCACCTCGCAGATACATGCACCCACTCTGTCACCCTCAAATGCGACTCTTACCCCTGACATCCTGGACTCCAAGCTACAACTTTTACTTCAACAGATCAGGTCCAATGTCTCAGCTGAGGTAAGCAAACTAGCTGCCGAATTGAGGGGGGAAATAACCCAAATTGGTGATCGCACAGACACTTTAGAGAACAAATTCCACTAAATGATAAATTACATACAAGCAATTGAGGAGGAAAACCATACTTTACGCCTTTCCGTATCTCAACTACAAATACAATAGGAGGACTTGGAAAATAGAGAAAGAAGACAAAACCTACGGTTCAGAGGGATACCTGAGACGGTGGGTGATTCTGAGCTCCGAGCCTACCTCCTGAGCCTTTTCAACTTTCTAGCTCCCTCGGTGGTAGATATAGATTGGCGCTTGGATAGGGCCCATCGATCTCTGGGCCCAAAGCCTCCGGCTGGAGCTAGGCCAAGAGATATCGTGGTACGTTTTCACTTTTTTGAAAGTAAGGAGGCACTAACTATGGCGACTCGCAATAAATCCCAAATAATGTTCAAGAGTGCTAAATTGCAGATCTTTAGCAACCTCTCCCCCATCACCCTCGCTAAACGTAGGAACTTACGTCCCCTTACTTCACATCTGCAACAACACAAAATTCCGTACTACTGGGGATTCCCTTTCCATTTAGCTGTATCCAAAGAGGGCACCCAATACTCTCTCCGTGAATTACAAGAAGCAGAAGCTTTCCTGAAAAATTTGGGTCTCCCCCCTCTCCCCCCCAAGAAGACATGATCCCTCCTGCCACACAAGCTCGCCTACCTCCGACTACTCCTACTCCCATCTGGACCCCTCTCCGGGGTAAATCTAAGAAGCATTTTTCCACTCCTCAACGTCTGCGATCCTCTAAACAACCCCCCTGAACATTTCTCGGAACTTCCTTTTTTGGTTCTATTTTCTCAAATTTTTGTGCATTTCCGTTTCCTCTGGAATTTTTCTTTCCAGATGAAACGATATTGCTGTACTGGTCCTATCAGTTTTTTTTTTTATTCTGCCCCGTTTATTTTTGGGGGAAGATCCTTTCTCATCCCATAAGATGCATTCACTAAAGGTTTTGAAATTTTAAGTGTTCAACGTAGCTGTTTTATTTGTTAACCTTATTTTCTCTTTAAGGACTTACAGGTTTTTCTTTCTTCTTTAATGTCTATTGTCCTACTTTGTTCTATTTGCAACCAAATGCACAAGGTGAGCAGCGGACCCATCTCATCCCCTCAGACAGAGTCGCCAGATGAGAGTCCGTTCACGTCCCTACCAGGCCCTGGTCTACGTCCAGGGCTTCCTGAGAGACTGCTGTTTCTCAGGTACACAGAGTTTTGAACTCTTTTTTGCTTTTTTGCTTATTTTAATTTTTTCTTTTTCTTTTTTAATTTTTTTAATTATACCCAATGCTGTGATTCACAGATTGAGACTCCATGGTCATTATTACCCCATTTTGAGAGAGATCTGTCTTGGGGTTTGTATTTCAACAGTTAGAGGTGGGAGGTTGTTTGCTATTACTATTACCCGTAAAATGCAACATATATATTTTCTTCCTTTAGGTATTCTCATGCTTATAGTGTTAGCGGTGTTCATATTAGCACTCCTACATAGACCACAATCATGGATTTGTAAATTATGTCTTACAATGTAAAGGGCCTGGGCTCCATTAGTAAGCGTTCGATGGCCCTGAAAGATTTCAGGGCTTCGGGCGCAGATGTGGTGATGATCCAGGAGACCCACTTTCGGGCCAGAGGATCATTCAAATTTGGCTCAAGGTTTTTTCCCACCTCCTACCTTGCCTCTGATTCTACGGGCAGGGCAGGAGTGGCAATCCTTATCAGAAAAACATGTCCTATCAAAGTTCGGAGGTCTCATGCGGACCCTCACGGGAGATTTCTTGTTCTAGAATGTGAATATATGTCTACCTCTTTTACACTGGTTAATTTGTACGCTCCGAACACGGGCCAGATTGATTTCCTCAACAAACTTTTTGATACTCCCCAATATTGCTCACAACCTTTTATGATAATTGGTGGGGACTTCAATCTGGTTATGTCACCCACTAGAGACAGACAAACACTTTTTAGTCCTAACCCATCTAAAAGAGTACTGTCCCAAGCTTCCGTAAATGTATTAGGTCACATAGACTTTTCGACTCATGGAGGATAAAACACCCCTCTGCTAAACAATTTACGTTTTATTCATCAGCTCATAATATGTATTCCCGCCTAGATCATTTCTTTATTTCAGCCCCACTTATTCCTTATATAGTTGATTCAGATATCTCTCCCATTACATGATCAGACCATGCACCCATTACGCTAGATCTTATGTTATCTCAGACGTACACCAAATCCTGTCATTGGCGTTTCAATGATCACCTTCTGCAGTCTGAAGTTTCCCGCTCTACCCTACCAAATAGCTTGAAAGAGCATTTTTTACTCAACACAGGTTCGGTGTCTCAGGTTTCTACACTGTGGGAGGCGCACAAGGCTGTTTTCCGAGGTGCATGTATTGCTGAGGGTTCTCGACTGAAGAGAGATAGAAATAACCTTTTACAGTCCCTAATGTCTGCTCTGGTAACTGCTGAACGGAGGCTTTTGGGTGGTCCCACAGTGCTGAAACTACGTAAAGTCATTCAACTTAAAGAACAAATTAAATCAACAAAACTTGACAAAATAGCTAGGTCCATGTTGTGGATGAAGCAAAAATTTTATGAATTCTCCAATAAACCCCACAGGATGTTAGTTAATAAGTTATGCCCTCGTCCGTTTAATTTCTTGCCCGACTTTCTTATACAACCAGATGGATCTAGAACTCACTGTCCTCGTGAGATGTCCAAAATTTTTGGCAACTTTTACAACAAACTGTATAATTGCCTGACTCCAGAGAATCATTTTGAATTCACCCAGGGTAATTTTGAGTCCTTTTTCTCCAATATAAAGCTCCCGAAACTATCTACAAATGATTTAGAGAGCTTATATATGGCAATTACAGCTGAAGAACTTTTTGCCATAATTAAACATCTCCCATCACACAAAGCTCCCAGTCCAGACGGCTTGCCTTACTCATACTACAAATCTTTTATTGACATTTTATCTCCTCACATGTTAGCTTTATATGCCTCCTTTCTCAAGGGTACTCCCCCACATCCACAGTTCTCCCATTCATTTATTTTGGTTATCCCTAAACTTGGGAAGGACCCCTCCCTCCCGGATAACTACAGACCCATAGCCCTCCTAAATTCAGACTACAAGATATTTACTAAAATTCTCGCTACCAGACTTTCTGCATTCATCCCCAAACTGATACACAAGGATCAGGTAGGTTTTGTCCTTGGGAGACATGCGGGAGATAACACCCGACGTACAATAGATCTGATAGATCTCTTGGACAGAACCTCCCGACCAGCATTGATTCTGAGTCTAGATGCACAAAAAGCCTTTGACAGGCTAAGTTGGCCCTATATGTTCACCACCTTAAAGATATATGGTTTTGTTGGCCCTTTTTTAACAGCTTTAGATGCCTTATATTCAAATGTCTCTGCGCAAGTACAAATGTCGTCCTTCCTGTCTCCTGGCTTCCCCATGACAAATGGAACTCGACAGGGTTGCCCCCTTTCGCCACTGCTTTTTATTCTGTGTCTGGAACCCCTGGCTGAGTTTATCCGTGTTCACCCGGATATCAGTGGGGTGGTGATGAGACAGGGGGAATATAAATTATCGTTATTTGCAGACGACATTTTGCTCACTATCACTAATCTGCTGATATCCCTTCCCTCATTACATAAAATATTGAACTCTTTTAGTGCTATTTCCGGGTACAAAATCAACGCCTCTAAAACTGAAACCCTTCCTGTACACATTCCAAAGCCATTGTTATCTCAACTCAAAGAATCTTACCCCTATAAATGGTGTAATACCTCTCTTAAATACTTAGTATTACTTACCCCTTCTTATTCCTCCCTATATCACACCAATTTCCCTCCCCTGATACTAGATATTAATAAGTCTCTGTCGAACTGAACCAAATACCCCCTATCTATCTTGGGCAGAATTAATGTTTTGAAAATGTCTATACTGCCTAGATTGCTTTATTATTTTGAAACCCTGCCAGTAGCTGTACCTGCCACACAATTAAAAGCACTTCACAGGACTTTCCTAAAGTTTATATGGAATGGTGGAGCGCACCGTATAGCAAGCTCTGTGTTATTTGCCATTAGATCCAGAGGAGGTTTAGGTGCTCCTGATATCACTAAATATTATTACGCTACACATTTGAGGGCCATAGCCTCTTGGTCTTCCTTACATGCACCAAACCAATGGTCTGCTATTGAAAAGGGGGTACTTTACCCGGTTCACCTGGGATCCTTGGTTTGGGGCGCCCCCCCCCTGTTCTAGATCCTATATATAAACGTCAGTGCACTGGACCAATGATACTAACTTTAACTATTTGGCGTAATTGCCTTAAACGCTTTTCCCTTATGTCTCTCTGCTCCCCTCTTATAAATGTATTATTTAACCCTCTCATTCCGGATAGTATGTCCCTGGGCAGGATTTTTCCATGGGTAAATGTACATCTCTTTCAACTCAGGAACCTTGTTCATCCCATAACAAGGAAGCTACATACCTTTAACATTTTAAGTGAGAAATTTGACCTACCACCACATCTTTTCCACTTCTATGTGCAAATTAGACACTTTTTTCATTCTAAATCACCATCCCTGACTCTAGATAAGCCTACTACTTTTGAATATCTGTGTGCTCAAGGCCCTCATCAATTGCATTTAATTTCCTGTATCTATCGTATCCTCCATGAGTCGTTTCCCATCACGGAGACATTACATCTTTATATGCGCAGATGGTCTCATCTAGCGGGCCATCCTGTCACAATACAGATGTGGGATAGAATTTGGTCCTCTATATTTAGATCTTCCAAATGTGTCACTCAGAGGGAGACAACCATTAAGATTCTCATGTTCTGGTACAGAACTCCCAATGTGATTCACAAGTATGACCCATCAGTCTCACAGCGTTGTTGGCGATGTGGAACTGATATAGGTTCACTGTTCCACATTTTTTGGCAGTGCTCTTTGATTCAACCCTTTTGGTGTGATGTGCATTTTCTTATACAAAAGGTGACTGGGGTGTCCCTTCCGGTGGATCACTTGAACAATTTATTGGGCTTACCTCCATCAGGGGTATCTAAAAAGACAAACAAATTAATATCCTACATATTACTAGCCGCCAGGAGACTTATCCCGTTATTCTGGTTACCAATACTCCACCTCCACGGTCCAGGTTACTACATTTGGTGACTGAGATCCGGACAATGGAGTTTTTCGACGGCCTCGGTTCACGACTGTGTCTCCAAATTTATTGAAATATGGGAACCATGGGATCTTTCGGAATACGGGACCCCCTTGTCATCAGATGCACCCTAATCTTAATTCATCCCTATATTACCAGTGTATATGGCTTGAACTGATCTCAAGGATCCAGACTCCCTTTAATATTACGCTTATTATACACACCATGAGGAATTGCTCTACTATACTTATGTGTCTTGTTACTGTGAACACTTTCTTGTTACCTATATTTGTTACTTTATATTCTGTTTTCCTTTTTTCTATTATGATTGCTGTATAATGCACTTGCATTGATAATGTAATGTTCATTTTGTTACAACTTTGTACTTAATAATTGAAAAACCAATAAAAATACAATTATAAAAAAAAAAAGAAAAGCACATGGAGCAGTACGAACGTAATAAACATAAAGAATAGGAACACAGCACAACTACTTACTTTTTTGCAGCACTCTCTGGATATTTCGGTACTGCTCATGTTCTCGTAATTTGAGGTCCGACCACCGTTTCCCGAGCTGATCTTTCGATCGTCGTACCCCGAAATTCCGGTGCAGACTCTTGACTACTTTCGCCATGATCTTGGCCTTTCTGACATTGGGGTTGGGGTAAGGTCCATACTTTCCATCATAGTCGGCCTTCTTCAGGATGTCCACCATCTCCAACATCTCCCCAAAGGACATATTTGAGGCCTTAAATCTCCTTCTGCATCGGGACGTGTCCGGATCCGGGCTTTCCTCCTCCTCGTTCCTGTAATTAGCACGTACCTGCTGTGTATCCGCCATGTGCTCTTCCCCCACTGCGCAGAACGAAAAGGGGCGGGCGGAGTTACTCGCATGCGCAGTGTGTATAAAGCGTACCACGCGTGCGTATTACGTACGATTTGTGAGCGGAGGAAGGAGCATTGGAGGTGCCGATCGTAAGAACGAAGGTAAGAGACATACTTGTGCCTATACTGCTTCTAGATTGAGGCCTATATTGTAATAAGATTAGGAGAGTTTGGCCTGACATTAGGGTTTGTCTTGTGTTGTGTCTTGCAGTGAAAATGGATATCTTTAAAGATACTGACTTCATGGCAATATTCATTGACATGTTCAGGGAGCTGCCTTGTCTGTGGGAGATCAACCACCCACATTACAGGAACCAAACAAAGAGGAAGGCAGCACTGGATCAATTGTTGGAAATTGTGAAGCAGGTGATCCCCACGGCAGACATCACATATTTGAAGATCCTAATTGGTGGCCTGAGGAGCATATATGTAAGGGAGCACCAGAAAGTCCAGGATTTGCAGAGATCCGGAGCAGCAGATGACATCTATGTCCTCAGGATGTGGTACTAAGACAGGCTGCATTTTCTGGCAGGCCAGACTGAACCCAGGTCATCACTCTCCAGTCTTCCTTCCACGCTTCCTTCCCCCCCGGCTGAGGCTTCTGATGCCCAACCTGGGCCTTCCAGGCAACAACATGTGGAGGAGCCCAGATTGAGCCAGGTATAGCATTCCTCTAAATATTTCAGGTTGTCCAATCAATGATGTTAACTAGATGTTAGTTTGGAGTACGAATTTATGATTGTGATTGATGATGCAAAAACGAAAACCATGTTCCTTTTTCATACACAGGGAAGTCTCAGCCAGGAGGTGGCCGGGTCAAGCAGGCTGGCTGATATGCAGGTCCCTCCCCTACACCTGGAAAGAGAAAGTGGCAGGATGAGGAGTGCCCTAGAGGAGGCTGCCATAGGCCTCTTTTGGAAGGCTACAGAGGCCCTGGGAGCACCACACACCATGGAGGAGGACTTCACTGCTATCATTGCCTGTAAAATGCAGCGGATGGAGGAGGGCCAACAACTCATGTGTGAGTCCTTAATGTTGGAGGCTCTCAATAAGGGGTTGAGGGCCCAAATAACATCTGATACCCACCTTTGTGACCTCACACATGGTCCTCCACCTCCTCCTCCTGGTCCTCCTCCTCCTCCTCCTTCTCCTCTAGGTCCTACTAGTCCTCCTCCTCCTCCAGGTCCTACTCCTCTTCCTGCCACATCTCCAACAGCAGAGCCACAGCGTGGAAGGAAGCGTGGAAGGAAGACCAGAAAGTGAGGACCCTGGATCCAGTCTGGTCTGGCAAAAGATGCAGCCTCTTGTGGTACCACAGCCTGGGGACATACATGTCATCTGCTGCTTTCCGGATCTCTGGGACTTCTGGACCAGACTGCCCTCCCTTACATATGGACTCCTCAGGCCACCAATTTTGATGTTCAAGAATTGATGTCTGCCCTGGGGGTCAAAGGCTTCGCTAATTTCTTCTGTTTATCCAGCGTTGCCTCCCTTTTTGTTTGGTTCTGAGCCCTTAATAAAGGAATTTTGGTTTGAATTATACTTGCCTATGTGTGTTTTACTTCAAAAGGACAGTTTGTTTGTGAGGATTCAGATACATTTCAAATATACAATGTGAAATTAACAAGGGACACCAACACCAAACAATCTCCTTGAGATTAAATAATAAAAGATATCAATGGTGTTGTGGTAACTTGACACACAAAACACACACAAAAATATTCTGGAGTAAAACTAAAAATAAAATTAAACAAAGATCAGCCTTTGAAAAAATACAAACATAAAATCTAAAATAAAAATGACTTAAAAAAAAAAAAAAAATATTTATGTCAGATGTGACAAATAAAAATATATTAAGGTAATCCCAATAAAAAATAAAGAAAGAAGTTTGTGAGAAGTGTGTGAATATGAGCAGCAAAACTACTTCATTCTTCTCACATTATAAAGAAGAAGAGAGTGCGCTACATTAAACCATTTTTAACATTGCAGCGTGACGAAAGTGCTGTGTCCATTGCGAACGCTAATTTTACCAGACCGAGCTGTTCCGTGTCGGAATTTCTTCTGAGCATGCGTGGCACTTTGTGCGTCAGAACAGGCCACACACGGTCGGAATTGACGCGATCGGATTTTGTTGTCGGAAAATTTTATAGCCTGCTCTCAAACTTTGTGTGTCGGAAAATCCAATGGAAAATGGAGCCCACACAGGGTCGGAATTTCCGACAACACACTCCGATCAGACATTTTCCATCGGAAAATCCGACCGTGTGTATGGGCATAATAGAAGTTGTACCTAATATGTCAGAAGTTGATGTTAGTAATTTTGATCTACATCTTGTCTCATGTATTACCTTGTAAAATGTAGGCCCGTGTGGTCCTGTTCCGGTTATAAATAAAAATTAAAAAAAAAAAAAAATCGCAGATCGCCACCATTACTAGTAAAAAAATAATAATAATACAAATGCCATAAATGTATCCCCTATTTTATAGACGCTATAACATTTGCACAAAGCAATCAATATACACAAAAATATGTAGAAGAATACATATCGGCCTAAACTGAGGAATGTTTTTTTTTATAAAAAATGTGGGATAATTATTATAGCAAAAAGTAAACGATATTGTATTTTTTTCAAAATTGTCGCTCTTCTTTTGTTTGTAGTGCAAAAAATAAAAATCGCAGAGGCGATAACATACCACCAAAAGAAAGCTCTATTTGTAAGAAAAAAGGATGTCAATTATGTTTAAGTACAGTGTTGTACGATAGCACAATTATCAGTTAAAGCGACATAGTGCCGTATTGCTAAAAATGGCCTGGTCATTGAGCAGCCAAATTTTCTGGGGCTGAAGTGGTTAAATAACAAAAATATATATACCGCATGCTAAGTACACTTTAAATCACTTTGGTAAATCCTTGTGCAAATAACAATGTAATTTAATGTTCTTAGTTAAACACGATGATTTTAAAATATAAAACACACAGCTTTGAACAAAATCCGTTTTCATTGCAGTTTCTGCAAATTTTTATGTGTTATATAAAAAAACAGGAAAAGTAAAGGTGTTACCTGTCCATAGATAGAACAGCAAACCTGGCTAGCTATCGCTCCAGTCTAACTGCCTCCAGGTAGGCTGTTTCAAGAAAAAGAAAACATGAATTCTGTATTCTAACAGAGGTGAATCTACAACAGTGCTCACTCACTGTAAAAGGAATATTCACAGAGCAACAGGATCGCCCTAGGGACACCTAAAGCTATACTAAGTACTTACGAAAGTAGAAATCATCTGGGACCTGACTGCAAATTCTTAAATCTGTAACAGACTATATGACTACCTAGGACTGTTCTCTGTTAAATATATGCTAAGACGTAACGCTAGCTGCAAAACATGATTGCAGCCTAAAAATCCTAATAGGCTTAGTGAGTTCTGATGTTCCATGGAGGTAAACTAAAGCAATGAGGCAAACAAATATTAAATAAAATACAGTAAAATGGTAAATATGGTAGGCTAACAAACACAAAAGAAACACTAATATTGTTTTTTTTCTGTTAATAAATATTGCATAAGCCTACAATAAATTGCAACCTAATTTTTTCTCCTAAGCAACATTATAGATCCTTTTCATGTGCTCCTAGATTTTATTGAAATATAAGTCTAAAATGTTCTTACAGTAGATGTATTTTATTTCAATAACTTCTGTTCACTGTGTAAAGTTTCCTGTTCTTTTGTTATATAAGGTTATTTAATTCATTTAATAAAGCCCATCTCCAAGCAATTTTTTTTCAAATAAAAAAGGCTTTCCAGCAATTAAAGCAAAAATCAAGCCTTGACAGCAATATTTACCTCCAGTTTGGAGCGGACCCTTTTTACTTTTCCACCACTAATTGTCCTCAAACTGGAAGACTAACTACATACTTTGAGCATAGGGCACCATGGACTCACCCCCTGAGGGGGACCTTGTGCATCATATGACATAGAGAAAGTCTGGAGAAAGAGAAGACTCAAGACCAGAGCTGGACTTTAAGATAAAAAGACAATCATTACAATTCCCAAGACAATCTTTACAATTCTGAAAGTAGAGGTAGTTGCAAACTGCACTGGCACTTACAATCAAGTTAGGGCAATTCCAGTATCACTTTTCTGTGCCTACAGAGGTACCTTGCGTGTAGCAATCACTTGTGGCAAATGACAAAAATTTTATACAAGGCAAAAAAGATCATAGCAAACTGATGACTCGTAAGAACATACACATAATTTTAAATGAAACAGTTAAAAAAGAAGAAATGTACAAATATAGCAGGTGGAAGATGCAATAAATGCAAATTTAAGCTGTAAAGGAACATAGAGAAAGATTAATTAAAGCTCTATTTTGCATATCCCCAACGGTTTTAGACTGTCAAATCCTTCCTCAAGCAAAGCATGCATGATCCAAATCATGTTATTTATCTGAACAAAATAATAAACATGGGGATGTTGCTACTTCTGTACTTTTTCATTCATATTTTATTCTTCAGGGTGACAAATTGCAAGTATGCATCTTATTGCCAATGCAGCACCATGCATTGCATCATATATGAAGTAAATTGGTTTTAAGATTCTGTGAATGCTTGTGCAACTTTTCATAGTTTGATTTTTGCATACTAACAAAACAGATTAATGATAAATATGTTAAGTATTCTTTAATACAATCATAATCAAAGAATATAGAACAAAGCATGTCTAAAAACATGATACCACCTGCTTCTGAAAAACTAAAGTTATAAAGCCTTCTTAACAGGTTTTACAGCCAAGTTCATTGTCCTAATCTGCCCCATTCCTACATCTGTTCCATATAGAAGAGCGGTGCATTTCTTACTACATATACATAGTTATTAAATATAGAAATCAACTAAATCAAGTTCAAAGCATTGCCATTACCTGACGAGCTGCCAATTCTAACATCAATTAGGGCCTTGATTGGATGCAAACCCCAAACCTTAGTTTTCGCAATAATAACCACAAAGGCACCTTGGTACCTTGAATAAAATATAACAACTATTCAAGAAATGAATAAGGAAATGTACCATATAGATGAAAACCTAATGTTCTGGAAATTAGGCAGATATTATTCATGATTATCCATACAACAATGCTCTGACTGACTATAGACTTTTAAAGCTTCAGAAATCCATATTGGTTTTTACAGATGCAAATTCTGAATGGATCAACCTTGGAGGCAAAAAACGAATATTCACAGTGGGCTTCCACCTTTATCTCCTGTCAAAACATTTATAATCATAATGCATAATTTAGAGACCTATTCCATTAGACTGAGATACCTGCCCATGTCCCATTCAGACATCATATATAATCCAAACTAGTTTTAATGAAAGAACAAAAGTGAAAATCTGGGATTAAATATGCACTTCTAGTCTGTCATTAAGCCCTTCAAGTACTGTCCATCATTTGGACTATATATTCAAAAATGAAAATTGAAAAAGGTGTTGTAATAAAAGATAACTATATTCTAACCAATATGAAGTGTGCTTAGAATGAGACCTATATATGTAACGTCAAAAAAAATATAAGAAAGATAGAAATAAAAATGCTTCAGGTCAAGTACGATACAGAACCTTTTAATGAGAACCCTCTGTTCAGCAGATCAAAAGGATCTTCTCCACATCTGTATGTGTGTCATGGTTATGCAATAGAGTTTTCTCTGTCAGCTTACCTGTCTCCATGTGTTCATCTCTAAAGACCAGCTGCCTCTCACCTGACTGGCCTCACCCCAGCATGGCCCCATCCCAGGCCCTATAAGGGAACCTATATTAACCTGTGCACTGCAAGCCAGCAGTGCTGATCAACCATTGTGTGTTAGCCTACGTGTGTACTTGCTGTGTTTCCTACGTCTGATTCCTGTTACCGACTTTGGCCTGTTCTCGACTCTCCCTGTCTGCTTGTTACCCTGACCTTTGGCGTGTTATGTTTATCCTTGTCTGCTAGTGGCCCTGACCTTTGGCTTACCCCTTACTTCCCTGTCGTTCCAACCTGCTGCCTCCTTCCTCTTCTCCTGTAGTCTACGGTGAGCGTGAGCTGTGAGACCCTGGGGGCTGCGACCTGGAGCCAGACTGCAGCGCAGTCCATCCTCACCACTAGAGGCTCTGGTGAACACCCGTTGGCTCTTAGACTCCGCACCCTGGTGAATCTATGCTCTAGGTCCCACTGTGATCCATGTTAGTTATCCTGTAGACCTGCTTCCTGAACCTTCCAGGGTTCCATCTGCAGCAGTCAGTCCTAGGGTCCACTACCTTAGCGGTGCACTTCTGACTCCTACAGAGTGCATCTGTCACCTGGTCCCAGGTGACCTGGCAATGTGCTCAGAGCACTTTAGTCACTTCAGCCCCGGAAGATTTGGCTGCTCAATGACCAGAGCACTTACAATTTGGCACTGCGCTGTTTTAACTGGTAATTGCGCGGTCATGCAATGCTATACTCAAATGAAATTTGTGTCCTTTTTGCCCACAAATAGAGCTTTCTTTTGATGATATTTGATTGCCTCTGCGATTTTTATTTTTGTGATATAAACGGAAAAAGACCAAAAATTAAAAAAAATGATATTTTCTACTTTTTGTTATTAAAAAAATCCAATAAACTCAATTTTAGTCATACTTTTAGGCCAAAATGTATTCAGCCACATGTCTTTGGTAAAAAAAAGTCAATAAGCATATATTTATTTGTAGCGCTGGTAGATTTGCAATCTACCGCATGTTAGGTAAATTTAATAAATTGTGCGTTAGTAAGGTTAAAAGTTTGCCTCTGTTCCAGCTTGGCTGACGTTGCAGTGTTTCCGTGCGGACCGGTGGGTGTCGCTGTTGCCACTGGTCAGGGTTGGAAAAGCAACGTGTTGAAGCGAATGGATGCTCCTCTGTCCCGGAGGCACGCTCGGTTGAGGTGGTCCTCTGAGTTACTTTCTGGGCGAGGGCATTTATGGGACAGACGCCATATTTTGGGGTTCATTTTACAGCCACCTGCTGGCCCTCCTGGCCGACAGGTATGCGTTAAGGAGCTACCTTGTGGTCCTCCGTTCCGGAGGCCCACGATACTGGGTGGGTCCAGAGGCTTGCCTGGAGCCTACCACCGCGGCCGAGGAATGGTCCTGAGCTGTCGGTCCTGTGTGATGAACCTGGACAACCAAGGAGATCCCAGGGGAGGACCCATCTTGGAGAGATCACACAGCGTGCTGGTCTATAGTGGGGCCTGGTGACTCGGTTGGAGGACATATCCAAAAGTATCTATACAGCATAGTGTTTCCGGCTCGGCTTAAAGGTTCAGGCACTGTGACTGACTTTCACTACATAAAATCCATACATCCTGTGGCAGAGGATCGTACAGATTTTATTTCCAACCAAGTCTGTGGCAGAGACTTTGATTCGTGCTGCGTGCTGGCTGCTAGACCGGTGAGAGAGGCCTATCCAGACGAGCAAGGAGTGTGTCCCACGAGGGGAGCGCATTTCCAATAGTGTTTGAATTTTACCAGGACATTTTGTCAAGAGAACCCTACCAGAGAATGTTTGAGTTTCTTCTGCAAATTTCCTTTCTACCTCTTTCCTGCTACTTCCTAAGCCGTTTGTTTTAATAAAGCATTGAAAACGTACTCCAGTGTTGGTGCGTGTGTCGTCCAGAAGTAAACTCAACTGAACCCTAGACCCAGTGCCGGTGAAACAGAGGGAAGCAGAGTGAAGATAAAAGACCCGCTTAAACCAGCAGCTCCACCGTGAGTTAGTGCTACATATTGATTTGCACAAAAGTTATAGTGTCTACAAACTAGGGTACATTTTCTGGAATTTGCGCAGCTTTTAGTTTATGACTGCCTATCTCATTTATTGAGGTGCTAAAATGGCAGGGCAATAGAACCCCCCCCCCCAAAATGACCTATTTTGGAAAGTAGACACCCCAAGGAAATTGCTGAGAGGCATGTTGAGTCCATTGAATATTTTATTTTTTTGTCACAAGTGATTGAAAAATGACAAAAAAAAAATTACACAAAGTTGTCACTAAATGATGTATTGCTCACACATGCCATGGTTATATGTGGAATTAAACCCCAAAATATATTCTGCTGCTTCTCTTGAGTACGGGGATACCACATGTGGAAGACTTTTTGGGAGCCTATCTGCGTACAGGACCCCGAAAACAAATCATCGCCTTCAGGATTTCTAAGGACGTACAGTTTTAATTTCACTCCTCACTACCTATCCTAGTTTTGAAGGCCATAAAATGCCAAGATAGCACCCCCCCCCCCATTTTGGAAAGTAGACACCCAAAGCTATTTGCTGAGAGGCATGTTGAGTCCCTGGAATGTTTTATATTTTGCCACAAGTTGTGGGAAAATTACAAACTGTTTTTTTTTTTTGCACAAAGTTGTTACTAAATTATATATTGCTCAAACATGCCATGGGAATATGTGAAATTTCACCCCAAAATACATTCTGCTGCTTCTCCTGAGTATGGAGATACCACATGTGTGAGACTTTTTGGGAGCCTAGCCGTGTACAGGACCCCAAAATCCAATCACTTCCTTCAGGCTTTCTAAGGGCGTAAAATGGTGATTTACCTTCCTCACTACTCACAGTTTCGGATGCCATGAAATGTCAAGATAGCACAAAACCCCACACAAATGACCCCATTTTGTAAAGAAGACACTTCAAGCTATTGAGTCTATTGAGTATTGAGCTATTGAGTCCATGTTGAGTCCATGGAATATTTTATATGTTGCCAAAGTTTTGGGAAAATTAAATTTTTTTTTTCTTTTTTACACAAAGTTGTCACTAAATGATATATTGTTCAAACATGGCATGGTTATATATGGAATTACACCCCAAAATACATTCTGCTGCTTCTCCTGCATATGGGGATACCACATGAAAATGCCCAGATAGCACAACCCCCCCCCCCCCCGATCTTGTTTTTGTCACAAAGTTTTGAAAATTGAAAAAATAAAAAAATAATACATTTTTCTTTTCTTAATTTTAAAAAACAAATGAGAGCTGCAAAATACTCACCATGCCTCTTAGCAAACACCTTCGGGTGTCTACTTTCCAAAATGGGGCAATTTGGAGGCGGGGTTGTGCTATCTGGACATTTCAGGGCCTCTGTAAATGGGATAGGTAGTGAGGAGTAAAATCACAATTACGCCTTTAGAAAGCCTGAAGGCGGTGCTTGGTTTTTGGGGTCCTGTACGCGGCTAGACTCCCAAAAAGTCTCTAACATGTGGTATCCCCATACTCAGGAGAAGCAACAGAATGTACTTTGAGGTGTAATTCCACATGTAACCATGCCATGTTTGAACAATATATCATTTAGTGACAACTTTGTGTAAAAAAATAAATAAATAAATAAATAAAATAATAATAATAATAATAATAAATAAATATTGTAATTTGTCCAAAACTTGTTGCAAAATATAAAATATTCCATGGACACAACATACCTCTCAACAAATAGCTTGAAGTGTCTACTTTCCAAAATGGGGTCATTTGTAGGGGTTTTGTGCTATATTGACATTTCATGGCCTCCAAAACTATGATAGATAGTGAGGAAGTGAAATCACTTATTTACATCCTTAAAAGGCCTGAAGGCAGTAATTGGATTTGGGGGTCCTGTACACGACTAGACTCCCAAAAAGTCTCACACATGTGGTATCACCGTACTCAGGAGAAGCAGCAGAATCTATTTTGGGGTGAAATTCCACATATGCCCGTGGTATGTTTGAGCAATATATCATTTAGTGACAACTTTGTGCAAAAAAAAAGTTTGTAATTTTCCCGAAACTTGTGGAAAAATGTAAAATATTCCATGGACTCAACATGCCTATCGGCAAATAGCTTGGGGTGTCTTCTTTCCAAAAAGTCATTTGGGGGGTTTTGAACTGTCCTGGCATTTTATGCACAACATTAGAAGCTTATATCACACATCACCCACTCTTCTAACCCTTTCTGACACTTCTGACGAGTACATGGATACCAAACACGGTATGCTTTAAAATTGCGCACAAATGTGCAGCTGCGACAAACTACATACATTTTTAAAAGCCTTTAAAAGCATTTACAGGTTATCACTTTAGATTTACAGAGGAGTTCTACTGCTAAAATTACTGCCCTCGATCTGACATTTGCGGTGATACCTCACATGCTAGGTGAAATTGCGGTTTACATACGACACAAGACCGACGCTTGCGTTCGCCTTTGCGCGTGAGCACAGGGGGACAGATGTGCTTTTTTATTGTTTATTGTTATTGTTTATTTTGATTTTTTATTTTTATTTTGAAACTGTTCCTTTCATTTTTTTTAATCATTTTTATTGTTATCTCAGGGAATGTAAATATCCCCTATGATAGCAATAGGTAGTGACAGGTAGTTACATAGTTACATAGTTACATAGTTAGTCAGGTTGAAAAAAGACACAAGTCCATCCAGTCCAACCATAAAAGAAAAAACAAAAAAAAAAACAAAAAAAACGTACAATCCAATATACCCAATACTATACCCACAGTTGATCCAGAGGAAGGCAAAAAACCCCAGCAGAGCATGCTCCAATTTGCTACAGCAGGGGAAAAAATTCCTTCCTGATCCCAGAGAGGCAATCGGATTTTCCCTGGATCAACTTTACCTATAAATGTCAGTACCCAGTTATATTATGTACATTTAGGAAAGTATCCAGGCCTTTTTTAAAGCAATCTACTGAGCTGGCCAGAACCACCTCTGGAGGGAGTCTATTCCACATTTTCACAGCTCTTACTGTGAAGAAACCTTTCCGTATTTGGAGATGAAATCTCTTTTCCTCCAGTCGTAAAGAGTGCCCCCTTGTCCTCTGTGTTGACCGTAAAGTGAATAACTCAACACCAAGTTCACTATAAGGACCCCTTATATATTTGAACATGTTGATCATATCCCCCCTTATTCTCCTCTTCTCAAGAGTGAACAAATTCAGTTCCTCTAATCTTTCCTCATAGCTGAGCTCCCCCATGCCTCTTATCAGTTTGGTTGCCCTTCTCTGCACTTTCTCCAGTTCCCCGATATCCTTTTTGAGAACTGGTGTCCAAAACTGAACTGCATATTCCAGATGAGGTCTTACTAATGATTTGAACAGGGGCAAAATGATATCTCTCTCTCTGGAGTCCATACCTCTCTTAATACAAGAAAGAACTTTGCTCGCTTTGGAAACCGCAGCTTGGCATTGCATGCTATTATTGAGCTTATGATCTACCAAAACCCCCAGATCCTTCTCCACTACAGATTCCCCCAGTTGTACTCCCCCTAGCATGTATGATGCATGCATATTCTTAGCCCCCAAGTGCATAACTTTACATTTCTCAACATTAAACCTCATCTGCCACATAGTCGCCCAATTAGACAGAGCATTGAGGTCAGCTTGTAAATTGGAGACATCCTGTAAGGACGTTATTCCACTGCATAGCTTGGTGTCATCTGCAAAGACAGAAATGTTACTTTTGATCCCAGACCCAATATCATTTATAAAGATATTAAAGAGTAAGGGTCCCAGCACTGAACCTTGGGGTACACCACTGATAACCTTAGACCATTCAGAGTAAGAATCATTAACCACTACTCTCTGAATTCTGTCTTTTAGCCAGTTTTCTATCCATTTACAAACTGATATTTCCAAGCCTGTAGACTTTAACTTACACATGAGCCGTGTGTGCGGAACTGTATCAAACGCTTTTGCAAAATCCAAATAAACCACGTCCACAGCCACCCCTCTGTCCAAGGTTTTACTTACCTCTTCATAAAAAGAAATCAGGTTTGTCTGACAACTTCTGTCTTTCATGAACCCATGCTGTCTGTTGCTTAAAATGTTTTTTTCCAGCAAGAACTCGTCTATGTGGTCTTTTATTAAACGCTCCAGTATCTTCCCGACTATAGAAGTTAAACTAACAGGTCTATAGTTACTTGGTAAAGACTTTGATCCCTTTTTAAATATAGGCACCACGTTCGCCCTGCGCCAATCCAGCGGTACTATTCCCGTCATTAATGAGTCCCTAAAAATTAGATACAATGGCTTTGAAATTACAGAGCTCAATTCTTTTAGGATCCGTGGGTGGATGCCATCAGGTCCAGGTGCTTTATCCACCTTTATTCTGTCTAAATATTTCTGGACCATATCCCTTTTGAGCCATTGTGGATCATTGGGGGCTGTGTCAATACCACCCCCATTATGGACATGAACTTCCCCATGCTCTTTTGTATACACAGAGCTGAAGAAAGTATTTAATAAATTAGCCTTCTCCTTGTCCCCAGTCACCCACTCTAGATTATTTTGTAAAGGGCCTACATGCTCAGACCTGACCTTTTTACTATTAATATATTTGAAGAATTTTTTGGGGTTTGTCCTACTATTTTTTGCGATCTCTCGTTCATTTTGAATTTTTGCACCCTTGATTTCCTTTTTACATATCCTGTTAAATTCTTTGTAGCATTTAAATGACACTAGTGTTCCTTCATTTTTATATTTTTTAAAAGCTCTTTTCTTATTGTTTATAGCTTTTCTAACTTTGACCGTGAGCCACATAGGTTTTTTTTTTAGCCTTTTAAACTTATTGCCCATGGGAATATACTTTGCAGTGAGGTCCCAAACAGTCTTTTTGAAGAATTCCCATTTCTGTTCTGTGTTTATCGCTGCCAATATTCCCTCCCAGTCTAAGTCCTCGAGAGCAGCCCTCATCCTTTGAAAATTTGCTCTCTTGAAGTTAAGTGTTTTTATCTTTCCCTAATGTATTTCTTGTTTACAGCTAACATCAAATGAAATCATGTTATGGTCACTGCTACCCAGGTGTTCCTTTATCTGTACATTAGTAATAAGATCTGCATGGTTTGAGATTACCAGGTCCAACAGAGCTTCATTCCTAGTTGGGGCCTCAATAAACTGGACCATAAAATTGTCCTGTACTAGGTTTATAAATTTTTGCCCTTTAACTGTCCCAGCAGTGCCATTACTCCAGTCAATTTCTGGGTAGTTAAAATCTCCCATTATTATCACTGTCCCAGCCCTTGCAGCCCTTTCCATCTGTGCAAGGAGCTGAGTCTCCACCTCCTCGTTAACATTGGGTGGTCTATAACAAACTCCAATGATTAACTTTGAACTACGCCCATCTATATGTAGTTCCACCCATAATGCTTCAAACTCATCACACTCTCCATCAATCAGGTCCTCTTTCACACTTGCTTTGAGATCACTTCTCACATAGAGACAGACCCCGCCACCTTTCCTTTTTACCCTGTCTCTCCGAAAGAGTGCATAGCCAGGAATATTAATAGCCCAGTCATGTGAGGATTGAAGCCAAGTTTTAGCAATACCGATTACATCATAGTTCACTTCATGCACCAGAGCTTCCAACTCACCTATTTTGCTTGGCAGACTTCTGGCATTGGTGAACAAACACTTTAATGCATTATTACATTTTGGTCTGGTGTTTTTCATATATTTTTTAGTAGTACAAATGGCACTACAGTTTCCAATGGCTGTTTGCAACATGGGAAATTTCTTGACACCTGCCATAACCCTCCCCCCATCTGTCCCCATTCCACCCTCCATTAATGTCTGACCCCTAACTGACCTGTCTTCTTGATGTAATTCTAGTTCACCCTCCCCCCTCAATCCTAGTTTAAATACTCCTCCAGCCTTCCTATAAACCTCTCCCCCAGCACAGCAGACCCCCTTCCATTCAAGTGCAAACCGTCTTTAGCATATAGGTTGCACCCCAATGAAAAGTCAGCCCAGTGCTCTAGAAACCCAAATCCCTCCTCCCTACACCAGGTCTTGAGCCATGCATTCAGCTCTCTAATCACCCACTGCCTTTCCTGTGTTGCGCATGGCACAGGCAATATTTCAGAGAATATCACCTTGGAGGTCCTTCCCTTCAACTTGCAGCCTAGTTCTTTAAATTGATTCTTAAGGAGCCTCCACCTTCCATGTATACTGTCATTGGTTCCAACGTGGACCAAGACAGCTGGGTCATGCCCAGCCCCTCCCAGTAATTTATCCACCACATGCCGAACCCTAGCACCAGGGAGGCAGCAAACCATTCGGTTGAGGTGATCCTGGCGACAAATTTATTCTATCAGTCCTTCTGATTATAGAATCCCCTATAACCACCAACTGTCTAGGCCTACCTGCACTCCCCTCACCACCTTTACTAGATGGGCTGCTCTCCCGGCTGTTAGGGATAGCAGTGACATCTAGGGCTGCCACCTCTGTGTTTGCCACCTCCACATCTTCACCCAACTTGGCAAATTTGTTTTCATGCACAAACACAGGACTGGCCTTCCTATTCTGCGAGCCCCTTCCACTCCCTCTAACTACATTAACCCATCTTCCTATCTGATAATCCTGACTTGCCCCTCCACCCTCCACATCAACCCTACTGACCACCTGCTCAGCGAGCAGAGGACCCCCTTCAAGGTTGTCCTTTCTGCCCAGTGTTGCAACTTGCTCCTCCAGATCTCTAATGCGAGCTTCCAGAAGGGCAACCTGCTCACATCTGTCACAGCGGTATGCATCCTGGAGCTGTTGCACCAATTTTGCATACATGTGGCACACTGTGCACTGAGCAAAACCTTCAACCCTGCTAGCACTCATTTCCCAGTTACAATACAATTACTTAAGGGAAGTTTAAGATGTTACTTACAGATTTGAAGACTTCTGTTTAAACTCCTGTTTTCAACTCCTGGTTATTAACTCTCCCACTTTAGTTCAAAAATTCCACTTGTGTTCACAAAATCCACATGCAAGCCACCATCAGCTGGGAGCAAGCTCCAGGGGAGTGTGTGTAGACACTTTTATACACCTGGGAACAATTAACCACTCCCCTTAATTAGCAGAAAAAAAAAAAAAGGGTGTTTAAAAAGTGTCAGAAAAAAAAAAAGTATTTTTTTAAAATACTATTTTTAAAAAAAATATTAGACCCCAAATCTCTCTCCGGCGCCCTCAAAGCATCTGACCACACCAAGATCGGTGTGATAAAATGCTTTCCCAATTCCCAAAGGCGCTGTTTATCTCTGACGAAACCTAAGTCATGAAATTTTAGTAGCTTACGGTTTCTTAGGCCATCAAGATGATTGGAGCCATTCTGGTCTCCGATCAGCTCTATGGTCAGTTGGCGGAACCACCGTCTGAATTCTCGGGTTCCCTGTTGGGACAGGAGAGCCAGAGAAAACCATGAAAGATGGTGGGAGGGGGAACGTTCCCTCCCACTGCTTGTAAAAGTAGTCTAGATGCTAATTAGCCACTAGGATTGCTTTTACATGAAAGCTGACCGCTGGGTGAAAAGAATGATACCAAGATGATACCTAAACCTGCAGGCATGATTCTGGTATAACCATTTAAAATCTAGCAACATACCATATGTTGCTGGTCCTTGTTGGGCATATATTGTTATGTTCTTTTTTTCATGCAGCCTATGGGCTGCATGAAATAAAGAAATTGATCGGTGGGTATGCATTAGAATATCGCCCTTCATCCACCCACTTCTAATGATGGGCATACATGCACTATTTTTTTTTTAACTGTGGTGGTGAAATCACCTTCTACAGCGATGGAGTCGCTGATTTACGTATCGTGAGAGCAAACACTGTTGCTGTCAAGTAGGGATGAGCCGAACACCCCCCTGTTTGGTTCGCACCAGAACATGCGAACAGGAAAAAAGTTTGTTCGAACACGCGAACACCGTTAAAGTCTATGGGACACGAACATGAATAATCAAAAGTGCTAATTTTAAAGGCTTATATGCAAGTTATTGTCATAAAAAGTGTTTGGGGACCTGGGTCCTGTCCCAGGGGACATGGATCAATGCAAAAAAAAGTTTTAAAAACGTCCGTTTTTTCAGGAGCAGTGATTTTAATAATGCTTAAAGTCAAACAATAAAAGTGTAATATTCCTTTAAATTTCGTACCTGGGGGGTGTCTATAGTATGCCTGTAAAGGGGCGCATGTTTCCTGTGTTTAGAACAGCCTGACAGCAAAATGACATTTCGAAGGAAAAAAAGCCATTTAAAACTACCCGCGGCTATTGCATTGCCGACAATACACATAGAAGTTCATTGATAAAAATGGCATGGGAATTCCCCACAGGGAAACCCCGAACCAAAATTAAAAAAAAAAAATGAAGCGGGAGTCCCCCTAAATTCCATACCAGGCCCTTCAGGTCTGGTATGGATATTAAGGGGAACCTCGGCCAAAATTTTTTAAAAAAATGACGTGGGGTTCCCCCTAAATTCCATACCAGACCCTTCAGGTCTGGTATGGATTTTAAGGGGAACCCCGCGCCAAAAAAAAAAAAAAACGGCGTGGGGTTCCCCCAAAAATCCATACCAGACCCTTATCCGAGCACGCAACCTGGCAGGCCGCAGGAAAAGAGGGGGGGACGAGAGTGCGGCCCCCCCCTCCTGAACCGTACCAGGCCACATGCCCTCAACATTGGGAGGGTGCTTTGGGGTAGCCCCCCAAAACACCTTGTCCCCATGATGAGGACAAGGGCCTCATCCCCACAACCGTGGCCGGTGGTTGTGGGGGTCTGCGGGCGGGGGGCTTATCGGAATCTGGAAGCCCCCTTTAACAAGGGGACCCCCAGATCCCGGCCCCCCCCCCCTGTGTGAAATGGTAAGGGGGTACTTACCCCTACCATTTCACTAAAAAACTGTCAAAATAGTTAAAAATGACAAGAGACAGTTTTTGACAATTCCTTTATTTAAATGCTTCTTCTATCTTCCTTCATCTTCTTCTTCTTCTGGTTCTTCTGGCTCTTCTGGTTCTTCCTCCGGCGTTCTCGTCCAGCATCTCCTCCGCGGCGTCTTCTATCTTCTTCTCCTCGGGCCGCTCCGCACCCATGGCATGGGGGGAGGCTCCCACTCTTCTCTTCATCTTCTTCTTCATCCTCTTCTCTTCTTCATCTTCTTCATCTTCATCTTCTCTTCTTAATTCTCTTCTCCGGGCCGCTCCGCATCCATGCATGGAGGGAGGCTCCCGCTGTGTGACGGCGTCTCCTCGTCTGACGGTTCTTAAATAACGGGGGGCGGGGCCACCCGGTGACCCCGCCCCCTCTGACGCACGGTGACTTGACGGGACTTCCCTGTGACGTCACGGGGAATGCCACAGGGAAGTCCCGTCATGTCCCGTGCGTCAGAGGGGGGCGGGGTCAGCGGGTGGCCCCGCCCCCCGTTATTTAAGAACCGTCAGACGAGGAGACGCCGTCACGCAGCGGGAGCCTCCCTCCATGCATGGATGCGGAGCGGCCCGGAGAAGAAAATTAAGAAGAGAAGATGAAGATGAAGAAGATGAAGAAGATGAAGAAGAGAAGAGGATGAAGAAGAAGATGAAGAGAAGAGCGGCCACGGTTGTGGGGATGAGGCCCTTGTCCTCATCAACATGGGGACAAGGTGTTTTGGGGGGCTACCCCAAAGCACCCTCCCAATGTTGAAGGCATGTGGCCTGGTACGGTTCAGGAGGGGGGGGGCGCACTCTCGTCCCCCCCTCTTTTCCTGCGGCCTGCCAGGTTGCGTGCTCGGATAAGGGTCTGGTATGGAATTTAGGTGGAACCCCACGTCATTTTTTAAAAAAAATTTTGGCCGGGGTTCCCCTTAATATCCATACCAGACCTGAAGGGCCTGGTATGGAATTTAGGGGGACCCCCCCACGTCATTTTTTTTTTTTTTAATTTTGGTTCGGGGTTTCCCTGTGGGGAATTCCCATGCCGTTTTTATCAATGAACTTTTATGTGTATTGTCGGACCGGCAATTCATTAATAGCCGCGGGTAGTTTTAAATGAGTTTTTTCCTTCAAAATGTCATTTTGCTGTCAGACTGTTCTAAACACGGGAAACATGCGCCCCTTTACAGGCATACTATAGACAGCCCCCCAGGTACGAAATTTAAAGGGATATTACACTTTTATTGTTTGACTTTAAGCATTATTAAAATCACTGCTCCTGAAAAAACGTCCGTTTTTAAAACTTTTTTTGCATTGATACATGTCCCCTGGGGCAGGACCCGGGTCCCCAAACACTTTTTATGACAATAACTTGCATATAAGACTTTAAAATTAGCACTTTTGATTTCTCCCATAGACTTTTAAAGGGTGTTCCGCAGCATTCGAATTTGCCGCGAACACCCCAAATTGTTCGGTGTTCGGCGAACTTGCGAACAGCTAACTCGAAGCTCATCCCTACTGTCAAGGTAAATAAATCAGTGCTGCAGCTGAATGGTGTAACTGAAAAGCAAACAATGGTAACAATAAAACATTAACTCAATAAAACAACTTATTTTTTTATCGCAATCTGTGCCTAAATAATATATGCCAAAGCCTCTAATGCTAGGAGCAAATCACCCCTCCACCCCTACCCCCAAGCTTTGACATATACGCTCTATTTTTTAACTGTGGTGGTGAAATCAACTCCTACAGCACTGGAGTCATGGCTTTACATATCGTGGGAGTAAACGCTTTTGCTGTCAGAATAAATAAACCCATGCTGCAGCTGCTAAGCAAATCATGGTTAACAAAGTAACATTACAGTACAACAGTAAGACATACCATACCTGCAAAGCAAATACAATAAAACACAGTAAAACTAAAGCATTACAGTTCTAAAATACAGTAACAATAGAGAGAGAACAATAGATATAGAACAATAGAGAGCGAACAATAAAGTGGACAATAGAGAGCGAACATAGAGAGAGAACAATATAGAGAGAAGAAAAATAAAACGTCAACTCCTTTTTAGCTTTTTTATTTTATTTTTGTTGTGTTTTTTATGTTGTTTTTTTTTTTGCATTTTTAATTTCAATAATTCTTTATTAAAATTTTCAGTAAAATTAACAAAAGAAAAATGCAGTTGTTACAGCATGTTAGATGTTCCAACTGGAGTAAATGAAACCATAACTAAGAAAGAAGTTGTAAGTAAGGCATAGATAGTTTTACAAATTAGACTGAACAGTGGTGAATCATGCTTATTAATTCAAACACAGTAACAGAGTAGCTCCAGACAGGGGGGTATGGGGGGTGAAGGGTGGGGAGGGGCACCAACCAGCTTGGCGAGTTATTATATCATAGTATGGGAGTGGATAAGAGAATGAAGAAGAGATAGTGAGCTAAGGGGAAGTTGGGAAATAGGGGGTACATCAGATGGTTACAGAGCATTTTGGATGTGAAAGCCAGGCAGACCAGTTAAACAAAAACTTTTCGATATTTAGATTCTTCCTAGCCACTAGTTTCTCCATTTCACACTGAAGGTTCAGATCAGTAATTGTATTGCCAATGGATGGAGAATCTGTAGTTTTCCAGAGTTTGGTGATGTTTAGTTTTGCTGCGAGTAGAAGATGCACTATTACTACTCGTGACCTGGTGGGAAATTTTTCAATTCCAAGATGTAATAATGCTAACGAGGGATTAGGAGGCATTGTAACCTGTGATATGGTGGAGATTATGGCAAATATTTGTTTCCAGAATGAGCTTATAGATCTGCAAAGCCACATGATGTGTGTTAGGGTACCAGTGCTTCCACATGCTCTCCAGAATTTGGAGAGATGGTAGGGTTTAAGATACCATCTGTGTATTGTTTTTTGGTATGATTCCCAGTGGTTAGAGCAGTGGGAAGCTGTGAAGGTGTATTTAAAGGCACGTGTCCACATATTGGGGGTGATAGTAATGTTTAGTTCTTCTGTCCATTTTGAGAGAGATGGTATTTGGGAGTAGGGCCGGTCATCATTCAGTGCAGAGTACATTGTGGAGATACCATATTTTGGGTAAGTTGTGTGTGTATAAAAGTTGTGTATTGGTTCAGGTATTTTAGTCATATTGTGAAGTTTAGATGTTTAAAGAAAGTGGGAGATCCTCAGAAATGTAAAGTCTTCTGTGTGAGGGAGGTTGTATTTGGTTTGGAGATTTGTAAGGGTTTTAGGGAACTGTTTGCATGGTAGAGGTCTGAGATAGTATTGATCTTGTGTTTCTGCCAGTTTTTTAGGTTTAGGTTAGGTAACTGCAACATTAACCATCTGAGAGGGATTGATACTGTGTGTGACAGGTGAACTGTAGAGGTCGTCTGGGTGAATTTCTTCCATACTGTCAACGAGGCCGTGATTGACGGGGGATCAGTCCTTGTGTTAGAGAGAGAGCCCCCTGACGTGATGATTCCATGATCGACCAGGACTTATTGGGGTTTGGGTGCCACCAGTAGTAGAACTGGTCCAGGATGGAAGCATGGTAATAGGCTTGTATGTGGGGAAGGCCTACTCCTCATTTTTTGTGAGGTCTGGTTAGGATGTACTGAGCGCATCTGGGTGGTTTGGTTTCCCATATATATCTGGAGAGTTGTTTTTGTATGGATGTGAAGAAGGAGTGGGGTATAGGTAGAATTACTGTGCGAATTAGGTAAATTAGCTTGGGGAGGATAAGCATTTTAAAGGAGGCAATCTTTGCTAGTTTAGAAAGGCCTGTCGTACGTAGTTGGTTTAAAAGTTGTGGAAGTAGTTTTTGGAAAACACGGTAGTTTAGCTCATGGAGTTGAGGAAGTGAGGGGGCTAATTTTATCCCTAAATATGGGATGGATTGTTTCGTCCAAGAATAGGGGAGAGTCCCCTCCAGGAGGGATTGTTGACTGCGTGTGAGATTAAACGGGAGGATTAGGGACTTAGAGGAGTTCATTTTATAGAAGGAGGCAGAGCTAAATTGAGCAATGATGTCTTGGATTACTGGCATAGATTGGGCTAGGTTTGTGATCAAGAGTATGACATCATCGGCAAAGAGGCTTATTTTGTGTTCCGTGTCGCTGTGTATAATGCCTGAAATGCACTTATCCCCTCTAATCTTTGCTGCTAGAGGTTCCATAAGTAGAGCAAAGATGAGAGGGGAGAGTGGGCAACCCTGGCGGGTGCCGTTAGTAATCACGAACAGTGTAGACAGGGTTCCATCCGTTAACACTCTGACTGAGGGATTTGAATAAAGTGAGAGTATGGCAGTAGAAAACCAGCCGGTGATTCCAAATTTGGATAGTACTGCTCTTAGAAATCCCCAGTCCACCCTGTTGAACACCTTCTCTGCGTCCAACGATAGTAGCAGAGAAGGCATTTGTGTTTGGGTGACCTGATGGATCAAATTGATGACCCTTCTCGTTGCATCCGGGGCCTGTCGGTCTGGCATAAAGCCTACTCCAAAGAAGGAAGACAGGTCAGCAATCTGTATGCGATGACTTTAGCAAATATTTTGTGGTCCGTGATAAGGAGCGAGATAGGTCTGTAATTGAATGTGGAGGTGGGGTCTTTTTCTGGCTTGGGAATAGTAGTGATAATTGAACGCAACATGTCAAGTGGTAGAGAACCAGAGGTGGCAGCAAAGTTGAAGAGGTCAGTGAGGTGAGGGGTAATGAGTTTTGTGAATGTTTTGTAGAATTCGTTGGTGAAGCCATCTTCTCCAGGTGACTTGTGGAGAGGGAGAGTGTTGATGGCCTTCAGGACTTCTTCATCTGAGAAAGGTCGGGAGAGCTCCTCTGACTGAGTAGGGGTTATAATCAGAAGATCAATATCAGATAGAAAATTTTGTATGCTTTGGTCTGTTGGTTGAGGAGTAGCTGTGTTACTTGAAAGGTTGTAGAGGGATGAGTAATATTTGCTAAAGGCGTTAGCTATATCCTGTGGATTCGTTAATAGTTGTTTGGTGGTGGGGTGGTGAAGGGAAGCTATTTTATTTTTAACGCCTTGAGCTTTGACCTGTTGGGCTAGTAAGGCTCCAGCTTTATTTCCTAGAGCATAGTATTTGGCCTTAGTTAATTTAAGATTGTTTTCAAATTTAAAGAGCAAAAGTGAGCGGAGTTTTTGCCGTTGCTCTAAAAGGTCACTGGCTAGTTGTTGAGATGGAGCAAGTTTATTTTGGTTTTCTAACCGGGTGATTTGGGAAAGGACCTCGTCAATCTGCTTAGACCTCTGGTTATTAATATTGCTATGAAGCTTAATTAAAATGCCACGCATGTAGGCTTTATATGCCGACCAAAGTACAAACCTATCAATATCTGGTTGGTTGTTCATTTCAAAATAAGAGCAGTGTTCAGTAGACAGTTTTTGAACAATGTTTGGATTGGAGATGAGGGAAGAGTCAAGTCTCCATATTCTGGTAGTTCTTGGTCTACAGTTTCCCACAGTAAGGGAGATGGGTGCATGGTCCGACCATGTGTTGGATCTATTCTTGGAGTGTTTCACGTCCTGAAGGGTGAGTTTATCAACAAGGAAGAAGTGAATGTGGGAGTATGAAAGTTGAGAAGAGGAGAAATAGGAGAAGTCTCGTTCAGTACTGTGTTAGCATCTCCATGGATCATAAAGATAGTTTGCTTGAATAAAGGGGTTCAGAGTAGTTTGATGGTTTCTAGTCGTGGACATATTATCCAAACTGGGATCTCCAATTATGTTGATGTCGCCTCCAATAAGGAGCCTTCCCTTATAAAGTCGTGTTATTTTCTTGTATAGTTGTTTGTGGAATCTCAGTTTGTTTGGTCCATAAATGTTGACCAACGTATAAGTGATTTGGTTTATGTCACATATGGGAAACTGAAAGCGGCCGAAGGGGTCTGCGATTGATTGATGCAGTTTAAATTGTAGTGTGTTCCGTATGGCAGTGAGGACTCCATCTTTCTTTTTTATGATCTGAGGCCAAAAAAACCTGATCAAAATTTTTCAAAGTGAATCTGGGAGTGTTGGCAAAGGCAAAATAAGTCTCTTGTACTAACAGTATATCAGCTTTTTGGGCGTTGGCTTCTCTAAGGAGTGCAGATCTCTTCTGTGGGGAGTTTAAGCCCCTAGCGTTAATAGAGACAATTTTAAAAGCCACTCTGGGAGAGTAAACACAGGGTGAATTATCCCCAGGTCTGGGTGGTGCTTGTTAGGCGTAGTTCGAATCTCTAGTCTCGCTTGATGTGCTGTGGACGAGGTGGGTTGTCTTTTTTTCTAATGGGGTAGAGACCCAGGTATAGCTTGGTAGAAAGGTGGTAGAGATTGGTTTGTGCTGGGTGTGGGTTTTGTGTTTAAAAAGGGAGAGCCCAGTAACAAAAGGGACCTGGGCTCAATGTGCAGAAACTACTGCAAACAATCAGCGGGGGGGGGACCTTTGTCCACAATGTGGGACAGGGATAGAGGCGTTACAGTTTCCCAGTGATTTAGTGGGTATGTAGAAGGGTATGGGTTGTGGCTGTCAGGGATCTGGAGGGTCTCCTCCGGTTTCCATATGAATTGGAAGGTGAGCAGAAGGGGACAGCTTTTCCTCCGGGATGATATGCCAGTTTCTCAGGAGTGCAAGACCCATAGAAAGGGTACGCACTACGTGAGTTTTGTTTTGGTGGGTAATAAGTAGTTTAGTGGGGAAGCCCCATTTATAGGGTATCTTATGATTCTGAAGTGCTTTGGTTATAGTCGGCAGCTGTCTACGATTTTCCATTGTTGCTTTGGATAAATCAGCATACAGAGCGATGTTGGCAAAAGGGTCAGGGAGTCTCGTTGCTTGTTTAGCTGCGTACATGACTTTTTCTTTTACAGTGAAAAAGTGGATGCGGGCTAAAACATCCCTGGGTGTGGAAGTAGGAAGGTGAGATGGCTTAGGGAGCCTATGTGCCCTGTGAATTTCCATGTCATGAGTAGTCAGGTCAGGCAAAAGGGCACGCATCAGGGATTGCAGAAATTGTACCAGATCCGATTGTTGGATCAACTCGATATTACGGAATTTAATATTATTTCATCTGGAGCGGTCTTCCAGGTCTGCGAGCTTCAGATGAATTATTTGAAGTTCATCTTAATGATCTGCAAAGCCATCCACTAGCTCATTGTGAGCAGAGAATAAATCTCCAATTTTGACATCCATTTGTGTTATGGCTTGATCATGCTGATTAACTGTTAATGATAGTGAGGAGACAGCTGTTGATAGATCAGTATATAGTGTTTGTCTCAGTGAGAGCAGCATGTTCTTCGTGGTGTTCTCAGATAGTGGCTGATCTGAGGCAGGGAAGGCATCCAGCACTGATGATTGCTGTGGTGGGGGAGATTAAACCATCAGGGAGCTGTGACAGGCTGTGTCTGCTGTGGCTCATCAGTTCTGAGCCGAGTTTTGGCAGGGCTGGAAGTTGTGGGTGAGTTGGGAGGGGAGCACTCACCCTGTATGTCAGAGGATCGGTGGAGCTCCAGATTCAGTGTGAGGCTCTGAGTGAGATGTGAGGAGGAGAGCCGCTCTGTCATTTCTCGGCCACCGCCAGCGCCATCTTGGTCAATTGCCAGGTCTGACGAGGCATAAGAGTCTGTCAGTTTCCTGGGGAGTTTAGATGATTTTCTCCTCTTCAGCATGGCCATCCGCTGTGCTGGAGTGCTTGGGCAGCTGATGTAGAAGTTTTCCCTTCTCTGGAGCCGCTAATAAGGTCGCTATGGCTGGTTAAACTGCGGAGCTGTGAATCTAAGCAGCCATCCACACAAGCCGGCAAGCCATGCCCTCTTTTTTTGCATTTTTATAAACTGTAAACTGTAACTGTAAATGTTCCAGATTAGGGTCTCTCAAAATGTGATGGCCATCTCATCTTTCGAGACCCTGTGTAAGTGTGCCCTAGGACTGTGCAATGCTGTAACCTATGCTAATACTCCACTAGTGTGTGGTGATGATCTCTTCCTGGAATTCTAGGAAGGATCCAGTTCATCCTGAAGCTTTGTATAGCACAAAAGCATTCAGCAGAGCCACTTGGAATAAATATACAGACAATTTTTTATACCAGCATCTGGCCTTACGGGCAATTAGGTATGGTTCCAACAACTGGTCGTTGAGGTCCACCCCTCCCATGTTAAGGTTGTATTCATGGACAGAGAGGGGTTTCTCCACAACACTAGTCGCCGTAGGAATTAGGACTGTCATATCTGCTTGAAGGGAGGACAGAACAAAAACATTCCGAGTATCCCTTCACTTCACTACTAACAAATTATTAAATTTCAAACAGGCTCTCTCCCCCCACCTAAGTCGGGGTTCTGCAAGCCACTGGGGGAAGCCCCGGCGATTAGATCGTATGGTGCCACATGCGCCAATTCCACAATCAAGAAGGTGACTAAAAAGTGACACGCTTGTGTAATAATTGTCCACATACAAGTGGTAACCCTTTCTGAATAACGGTGACACCAAGTCCCACACAATCTTACCAGTGCTCCCTATGTAGTCTGGGCAGTTCTCCGGCCCCACGTGACTATTTTTTCCCTCGTAAACCATAAAATCATTTGTATAGCCTGTTGCCCTGTCACAGAGCTTATACATCTTGACCCCATATGCTGGGAAGATACTTTTTGATAGACAAGCGGCCAGAAAACTGAATCAGGGACTCATCAATGCAGAAAACTTGATCAGGAGTAAACAAGGCTGCAAACTGCTGGTTGAAGTGGAGCCGATCGTATCCAGGTTTACCCTGAGTTCATTGTCATTGAAATACATGAACCGCAATATCTGCTCATATCGTGTCCTGGTCATGGAGGCAGAGAACACAGTCATATGGTGAATTGGGTCAGTGGACCAATATGACCGCAACTCACTTTTTTTAACTATGCCCATGAGGAGGGATAGGCCCAGGAAGGTCTTAAATTTGGAGACCGTAATAGGTCTCCAATCTCTGGCAAGGGGCAACTTCGGATTAGCGGTGATGAATTGACCAGCATTAAAATTGCTTTGGTCCACAACAGTTCTATAGAGATCTTCCATGAAAAACAGCAAATAAAAATCAAGTGACGCAACATCAACTGTTTCCACCTGAATTCCAGGTTGGCCAGTAAATGGGGGAAATATGGGTGCTGCAGAAGTGGTGGGCTCCCAATTCGGATAGGCAAATGCAGCAGGAAGGGCACTATGGGCTTCACGGGCCTGTCTTTGTCTTTTTGGTGGCTGTGGGACACTAGTTTTGCTAGCCACCTCACCAGCTTGAACTGCACTTATGGGACTCGCCATGTCACCAAGTGTTACTGCGGTGCTGGATGTACGACCAGAATGTACTAGGCTGCTGGTGCTTGCCAGTTCACCAGAAGGATGAGCGGCAGTAGTACTGGCTCTCTGCTCCATATGGGAGCCCTGCGGTTCTTGCACCTCAACAACAGCAGAAGAACGGGGTCGGGTACACCTGACCTTGGCAGGGACCACTACTCCATCATCAGAGCTATCTGTCAGGGTGCTGCAGCTGTCTACTGGTTCTATTCTGAGCCAGAATCGGAAAAATGGGTGACTTCCTCTTCACTCTCATCTGTCAGGCTCAGAAACGTGCAGGTCTCTTCACTAGTGTACCTTCGATTGGACATTTTGGCCTCTAAATTTACTGGTACACTAGTGTGACTCACAGGAAAAAGAGTACCTGACTGTCAGCGACTGCTTCAAATGCTACCAAAAAACTGTTAGCGCTCACAGAGATCAGGCCTGACTCTGCGAATACTGCAGTTATGTATTTAGTGTTTTGCAAGTGGCATTGATCGATTGATACTACACTTGGGTGGGCTGGACTGGGCTGGCCAGAGGGACTAAATGCAGGTGCTAGCAGGTTTCCTGGGCTGATCCCGTTTTTGGGAACCCTAAACTACTGGGGACGCTAGTATAGATCTGATCAGATCAGACACTATACTACTAAGGGAGGTGTATGGTGCGTACGTAGGTGTTAGTGCTACTAGCTCTAATCTGATGCTGCCTGGGGCAAAGTACACCCTAATTGACACTAAAACCTAACTGATATCACCCACCAGGTGATCAGGGGTTAAACCTTTTATTAGGTAATATACGGTGGGTGCCCTGACGCTATAAAAAATAACTAGCTAACCAGTATCACCCATGATGCTAATACAGTGATCACTGGTGACAGGGGGTGATCAAGGGGGTTAAACCTTTATTAGGGGGGTTAGGAGGAGTCCCTAGACATATCTGGGGCTACTAATAAGTACCCTAATGCTGATTAGTGTCACAAATGACACCAGTACAGTGATCAAAGAAAAATATGAACACTGCACTGGGTGACACAGTGACAGGGAGTGAAAAGGTTAACCGGGGGGGGCGATCGGGTGGGTGAAATATGTGCCTATGTGTACTGTGTCAGTGTAGTGTTGGTGCAACTCATGTTTGGATGTCCTCTCTCCTCTCTCTGGAACTGAAAAGAATTCCAGAGAGGGAGATGACATCACTTCCCCTGTCTGTGTTTACACTTACACAGGCAGGAGAGGATTTCATTAGTCAGGACCGATCAGCAGGTCCAGGCCAGAAATCATTGGCCTGGGCCTGGAGACTGACTGGTTCTGAAGCGAACCCGATCAGAGCAGCCGCCCCTAGGTGGTCGGGCACCCAACGTAAGGTAACGTCGATTTGCCCAGTCGAGTAAAACTGTGGTGGCTGGTCCGGAGGTGGTTAAGGTCCATCTACATTTGTTAAAAAAAGTGAAAGAAGTGAAAAACAAAGTGAAATCAACCAGTTAACGAAAAATAATTATTTCTACCAAATGATGCAGTTGTTCTAAAATCAGATGGTTTACCCAATTATGCTTACTCCATCTTTTCTATAATGCCATCCAAACAAATTTTGACAGTATGAGGGCAGTAGGGCTGTACACTCTAAAGCCTTTGTTGTGTAACTTCCTCTTCCTTTCCATGCTTCCTTGTTTTTTTTTTTTTTTTGTTTTTTTTAAGAATAGGGATACAGAGCCTGTGAATGAAGGGTTTTATTATGATTTGTGTCTGTGGGAGAATTCTTAGCATTGACATTTTTTACATCAGACGTTCTGCATTCAATGAACAGTAAAGGGTCTGCACTGTGTACCAGCATCACACAGGTGTGTTTTCAGGATTCTTTGATTACCAACAAAAGGGAGTGGGTGGAATGTTGCAACTAAACCTCAATGAAAATCTATCACTATTCTTCATTCCACACCTAAAGCAATATGGCTTAAATACCCAGGTGTTATAAATACGAATTATGAAGCAGAAAAAGATGGTTCTCTACACTCTACTCACTTCTTGTCATGAAAGGGATAAACAGCAGCAGAAAGCTTATATTGGTCTTATTTATATTGGCTTGTAAGACTTAATATCAGATACCCCAACCTGGTTTGGGCTTAGGCACATCTTTGTGGTGAACTTGTTATACATGAACAAACTAGTAATTCTGTGTAATTGCATTTCATGGTGGCTACAAGTATGTTTGTTGAGCCTTAATTCAATTTCTAAGCAATTGAAGAACTCTTGGAAATTAGACAAACTAGGCACAGCATCAAGTATATTAGAATAGAATCTAACAAAAAAAGAATTTATGATGTGCTTGAATATTTGTGTGGAGATCTGTCTAAACTGAAGAGACTCACATTTTAGGAAACCATGGAATCTTATGTGATTCAAAACTGCATGCATATTAGCAGGCAAAAAAAAAAGGAAATCAGATTTACCATATTTGTAAACCAACACACTTGGCTTCATTAGGCTTTGAAATCTTCCCAGTCTGAACTTCAGCCCTTCATCAAGGAAATAAAATTCTCCCCATAATCCATCTGACAGCCCACTTTGATTAACTTTACCAGCTACTAACCACTTTCCTGCAATGTAATTGCAGGCACCACATCTGAAACAAGGCTGGCACTCTGGGCTGAACTTCGTGAGGGCCCAATCATAGTCACCTTACAATAATGACAACCTATTATCAATAAATGTGCAGCTCGACTTGGTGGAAATGGTCTAATTACTGGTATATTACAACTTAAATCATCCAACTTGCTTAGATTCTGGGTTATATAGAACCTTAATTAAATCTGGACTCGTTCTATCATCGGAACAGGAATATATCAGCTGTTAAAAATGCCTTACCAACAGCATTATTTTGGATGAAATCTCAAATAGCATTTCCTGGTCAGTGGGCAGAGAGAAGAGAATGATTGGGTGTTACAAGCTGAAACAGGGTCTACTTTTCATAGATGTTGAAAAAGTCTTATAAACATTACTTGTAAAATTTGAAAGAACCAAGAATGAGTGGTAATATAAAGGAGGTGAGCTCTATGCAATGCTACAATGGGACAAGAATATTACATCCAAGTATTCCATTTAACATATTAAAGTTAATTATATTTCAATATACTGTAAAAAAAAAGTAGTCTTAGTACTGGAACTTTTAGAAATTCATTCAGTGCTGTCAATCAGTTTTCATTGTACATTCTGTTTATTACAGGTAAAACAATCTGAAACAGTATTTTCGAAAATGGAAATATTACTTTAGCTGTTTCCATTCTCCTTTTAATTGTGTACTTGTGCCTTTCCTCATACATTTTAACATAAGCAGGATTCAGGAGAAAATAGTGTTCTCTTAAGGAATAGAAACCAATATAGATGCAGAGTACCTCCTCTCAAAATTCTGGATTTATCTTTCTTGCTCAAACATAGCAGCTAGGCTATATATTAAAAAAGCATTCTAGATGCAAATACGTACAACATAAAATAAACTTTATGGTGTTACACAAGGCTAGAAAGAATTATTTACCATAGCACTACATACAATATATTATCTCCATAGCATTGTCCACAATATCTATTTTCTTCAGATTTTATTTGATTCTGCAAGGGCTAGATCTTCATATTCCACCTATTCATCAAGCAGGGAAATAATAAAACATATAAATAATGGATGAAGTTAGGGCACAACCAACAATTCTAAAGTCAAAGATTGAAAAATGCAAAGAATATTTTGCTAAAGTACATTTTGACAGATTGAAGAAAATTACTCCTAATTTCATTGTCTGTTTTTTTTTTTCACTTGGTACATATGCCATATTTTACAAAGTATTGTCTTAATTATAAGTAAGCATACCATCTTATTTTTTTTGCCCCACCCTACTAAAGTTTCGTTTTTAATTAAAAATCAGTGAATGATTTTGGTGGCTAGGGATTCTAACATAATGTTCCTAAAAAATGGAAATTCTAGCGATTTGAGAAAATATTGTAGTTTTTAATTCTTTTATCTGGCAGCAGATTTCTGCCTAGGTTCGGAACAACTGCACATTAATAGCACAGGATCAAAGTAAAGCATAGACATGATCATACAAGGGGCTGGGCTTTGAGTTTGAGTTGGAATTGGTTTCTTAGTGAACCATAGCAAGCATCTACCTCTAATTCACTTTATAGCCTTTGAACCCTCAAACCATTTTTTTGTCCTGCAGGATGGGTTTATGCACTGGGAACTTTAGTATACAATTCTATAGACCACCACAGAGGGCTTAGAATAGTTGATAATGGGGTTCTTGTTATATGCCAGCCTGATATATATTAAAAGCAGTGTTTTCTGCAGGAAATGATGAATGTATGTTGAAGTAGATAGACTGAGCTGACAGTGTGTAGTGATAAGGGAGATATATTTGTGCTATACAGTGTCATACACATGCTGCATTGTGCTGCATTACTCTAAATTACAATGTGGTGGTCTATAGAATTGTATACTAAAGTTCCCAGTGCATAAACCCATCCTGCAGGACAAAAAAATGGTTTGAGGGTCAGGGTACATCTGGAACTTGACATGCCATACAGCAAGAGACTGTGTAGGAGGTGGTGTAGTGACTCACATGGCCCTCCTTTGGAAGGAGGGAGCAGCAGCCCTTTTCCAATGGATGGCATAGCCCAATGGGTACAGTACTTGAATTATACCAGTCGGCAGCAAAAGGCTGGAACTTTTCCTCCTCATTCCTCACTTTACACCTGCCCCCCTCCCAATAACATTTTGCATCTGCTGTAACATTTGCAGCCATAAGTGATATGGAGGGAGGTTTCACAGAGGCTTACCTTATGACTTGACAAGCAGGGAACAAGGTCAGTATGGAACCAGACTGAGCAGAGCCAAGCATTGACTTTAAACTCACCTCAATTCTCCTAATACCATCTCATCATCCACAGAAGCATCCTTGACTAGACAGGTATCTTTTCTGTAGATGTTGGGGCTGAAGAAAACATTGTCCCTTAATCACCTCCATTTTCATTAGCTTTGAAAGACTGCTGGCTTTACCAATGCTTCTATTCCAGCTAGTGGAGTTGGCCCCCTTCTGCAAGTTAATGGCCTGTGCTGAATCACAGGGGAAGGTACTCTTTTTGCTCAGAAGGCTATTGTCAGCATGTGTAAGGTAATTTGTCAGCATTGCTAGAACAGGCTTATCAGCGGTAGGGTCCACATGACTGTAGACACAGATGCTGAGCAATCACAGGCAAAGATGTTACATTTCCCTCATTGCACTCTGAGTAAGGTTGCTAGGAAGAATGCAGGACAGGTCACACCACAGAAATTGGCGTTGCCTCCCTGTGTCTTGCATGATGGTGTAGGTAATTAAGGATAAAACCTGCCTCATCTCCCCTTCTTACATGTGTGACCTAATTAAGCTGCATACATACTGTCCAGCTACTGTGCAGTATTTCTGGCTATTGTCTCCAAAATAATACACTATGCTTAATTTAAGTTAAAACCAAAACTCAAGAAATACTGGTGCTTTTAAACCTTAATACACAAGCTATAAAGGTATAAATAACATTTATAAAATTCATAAAACTTTCATACATAGTTCTTAAACCCGTGCTTCTTAAATCCATGTATACTATATACAGTACATTCTGAGATCAAATTTTCTCCACTCAGTTGAGCACTCCTTCACCCTTCAGGTAACCTCCAAGATACCAGCACCATGAAAGATCACACTCCCATACCTACCATATGTATAGACCTTGTATAGTTAAGAATTGTGCTTTTTCAGCAACAGCACTGTGGAATCAACCAACATCTTTAAATATGCTTTTTATGGGCATGGCCAAGAGTGGCATGTGAGCGTACACTTCTCACAGAGCTCCTGACATTGATCCTGCAAAGATCCTGCTCGTGTGGTGTGGACCTCTCATTCTGGCTCCCGATCCTTCCATACTCTTCACTGACTGGCCTGGCAACTTTAGCTCCTGAATCATGGTGACCCGCAAGAACAAGGAAGACTGCGCACAGCCTGACTCCCAACATTGATCTGCAGCAGCCCTTCCTCAGCGTACTGCACGTGGAGCTGAGAAACAGGAGGACACAGTGAGTAAACTGTTCAAGACTCCCAAAACCCCCCTAGGGATATGCTGTTTTATTCCCGAAAGCTGTTGGGCTTCAATAGGGCAGGCATCCGAGGAGGACTTAGCTTCCCAAGATATTTTTCAAGCAGATCAGGGGGAAGAACAGAATATACAAGGCCTTACAGCCATTAATTCCCAATCTGACCAACCACTCGCAGACATAAAAGAGGGGGTGAGGAGGGCAAGCAACTCACTTTGGCAGAGATACTTAGAGAAGAAAAAGTACATTCATTCATGTGCGCTCAATGAGCTGGATAAAGTGAGAGTGGGTAATTAAAACTCTCTTTCACATCATTTTCATGTGGAGAGGTACATTTATGCCACAAGGACAGTTGAAGTGTTCTTAGATAAGCTGACTGTGGACGGTTGCCAGCTCGTGACTAGGGATGGGCTTTATGTTTGGGTCAAACATAAGTTCGACTCGAACATTGGCTGTTCACCCATTCGCCGAACAGCGAACAATTTGGGGTGTTCGCAGCAAATTCGAAAGCCGCGCAACACCCTTTAAAAGTCTATGGGAGAAATCAAAAGTGCTATTTTTAAAGGCTTATATGCATGGTATTGTCATAAAAAGTGTTTGGGGACCTGGGTCCTGCCCCAGGAGATATGTATCAATGCAAAAAAAAGTTTTAAAAACGGTTGTTTTTTTCAGGAGCAGTGATTTTAATAATGCGTAAAGTGAGACAATAAAAGTGTAATATTCCTTTAAATTTTGTACCTGGGGGGTGTCTATAGTATGTCTGTAAAGGGGCGCATGTTTCCCATGTTTAGAACAGTCTGACAGCAAAATAACATTTCAAAGTAAAAAAAGTCATTTAAAACTACTCGCGGCTATTAATGAATTGTCGGTCTGACAATACACATACAAGTTCATTGATAAAAATGGCATGGGAATTCCCAAAATTAAAAAAAAAATATGTGGGGGTCCCCCTAAATTCCATACCAGACCCTTCAGGTCTGGTAATGGGCTACAATTGGTAATGGGCTACAAATGTACCCCTGCCATTTCACAAAAAAAGTGTCAAAAAGGTTAAAAAACACATAAGTCCTTTATTAATTTCTTCTTCTTTCATCTTCTTTCTTCTGTTCTTTCTTTAGTGTTCTTAAGGGGACATTAAGGGGAACCCCACACCAAAATTTAAAAAAATATAGCGTGGGGGTCTCCCTCAAAATCCATACAAGACCCCTCAGGTTTAGGATGGATTTTAAGGGGAACCCCGTGCCAAAATTTTAAAAAATAGCGTGGGGTCCCCCCAAAAATCCATACCAGACCCTTATCCGAGCACGCAACCTGGCAGGCCGCAAGAAAAGAGGGGGAACGAGAGAGTGCCTCCCCTCCTGAACCGTACCAGGCCACATCCCCTCAACATTGGGAGGGTGCTTTGGGGTAGCCCCCAAAGCACCTTGTCCCCATGTTGATGGGGAGAAGGGCCTCATCCCCACAACCCTTGCCTGGTGGTTTTGGGGGTCTGCAGGCGGGGGGCTTATCGGAATCTAGAAGCCCCCTTTAACAAGGGGACCCCCAGATCCCGCCCCCACTGTGTGAATTGGTAATGGGCTACAAATATACCCCTGCCATTTCACAAAAAAAAGTGTCAAAAAGGTTAAAAAAACACATAAGTCCTTTATTAATTTCTTCTTCTTTCATCTTCTTTCTTCTGTTCTTTCTTTGGTGTTCTTCTTCTTCCTCCATCTTCTTCTTCTCCATCTTCTTCTTCCTCCGCTCTTCTCATCTCCATCCACACGATCCGCCTCAGTGGGAGTCTTCCGCCGTGTGCCGCTTCGGTTCTTCTGAGACTTCTTATATAACAGAGGGCGGGGCCACTCGGTGATCCCACCTCCTCTGACGCACGGGGACTTCACGGGGACTTCCTTGTGGCTTTCCCCGTGTTGTCAGAGGCGGACGGGTCACCTGGTTACATAAACGGTGGCCCCGCCCTCCGTTATATAAGAAGTGTCAGAAGAACTGAAGCGTCACACGACAGAAGACTCCCACTGAGGCGGATCGTGCGGACGGAGCAAAGAAGAAGCTGGAGGAAGATGCGGGACGAGAAGAGCGGGGGAAGAAGAAGATGGAGAAGAAGAAGATGGAGGAAGAAGAAGAACACCGAAGGAAGACCAGAAGAAAGAAGATGAAAGAAGAAGAAATTAATAAAGGACTTGTCAAAAACCGTCTCTTGTGTTTTTTAACCTTTTTGACAGTTTTTTTGTGAAATGGCAGGGGTACATTTGTACCCCATTACCAATTCATACAGGAGGGGGCCGGGATCTGGGGGTCCCCTTGTTAAAGGGGGCTTCCAGATTCCGATAAACCCCCCCACCCGCAGACCCCCACAACCACCGAGCAAGGGTTGTAGGGATGAGGCCCTTCTCCCCATCAACATGGGGTGGGGACAAGGTGCTTTGGGGGCTATCCCAAAGCACCCTCCCAATGTTGAGGGCATGTGGCCTGGTACATTTTAGGAGGGGGGAGCTCTCTAGTCCCCCCCTCTTTTCCTACGGCCTGCCAGGTTGCGTGCTTGGATAAGGGTCTGGTATGGATTTTTGGGGTGACCCCACACCATTTTTTATTAAATATTTTGCCGCGGGGTTCCCCTTAAAATCTATACCAGACCTGAAGGGTCTGGTATGGATTTTGAGGGGGACCCCCACGCCATTTTTTTTTAAATTTTGACGCGGGGTTCCCCTTAATATCCATACCAGACCTGAAGGGCCTGGTATGGAATTTAGGGGGACCTCCACACATTTTTTTTTTAAATTTTGGTTTGGGGTTCCCCTGTGGGGAAATTCCATGCCGTTTTTATCAATGGACTTTTATGTGTATTGCCAGACCGACAATTCATTATAGCCGGCGCTAGCGATAGTAGTTTTATATGACTTTTTTTCCTTTAGAAATGTCATTTTGCTGTCAGATTGTTCTAAACATGGGAAACATGTGCTCCTTTACAGGAATACTATAGACACCCCCCAGGTACGAAATTTAAAGGAATATTACACTTTTATTGTTTCACTTTAAGCATTATTAAAATCACTACTCCTGAAAAAACTTCCATTTTTAAAACTTTTTTTTGCATTGATACATGTCCCCGGGGGCAGGACCCAGGTCCCCAAACACTTTTATGACAATAACTTGCATATAAGCCTTTAAAATTAGCACTTTTGATTACTCATGTTCTTGTCCCATAGACTTTAGCGGTGTTCGCGTGTTCGAACGCATCTTTTGCCTGTTCGCATGTTCTGGATGCGAACCGAACCGGGGGGTGTTCGGCTCATCCCTACTCGTGACAAGCTAGAAGTAACTCTGTGGAAGGCAAAGACTTGCAGCATTATTAAGACATTTTATTCCATAAAAGACAATTGGTAACTCACAACTAGGGATGAGCTGAACACCCCCCTGTTCGGTTCGCACCAGAACATGCGAACAGGAAAAAAGTTCGTTCGAACACGCGAACACCGTTAAAGTCTATGGGACACGAACATGAATAATCAAAAGTGCTAATTTTAAAGGCTAATATGCAAGTTATTGTCATAAAAAGTGTTTGGGGACCTGGGTCCTGCCCCAGGGGACATGGATCAATGCAAAAATTTTTTTTAAAAACGGCCATTTTTTCAGAAGCAGTGATTTTAATAATGCTTAAAGTCAAACAATAAACGTGTAATATCCCTTTAAATTTCGTACCTGGGGGGTGTCTATAGTATGCCTGTAAAGGGGCGCATGTTTCCTGTGTTTAGAACAGTCTGACAGCAAAATGACATTTTGAAGGAAAAAAGCCATTTAAAACTACCCGCGGCTATTGCATTGCCGACAATACACATAGAAGTTCATTGATAAAAACGGCATGGGTATTCCCCAAAGGGGAACCACGAACCAAAATTTAAAAAAAAAATGACGTGGGAGTCCCCCTAAATTCCATACCAGGCCCTTCAGGTCTGGTATGGATTTTAAGGGGAACCCCGCGCCAAAAAAAAAAAAAACGGCGTGGGGTCCCCCCAAAAATCCATACCAGACCCTTATCCGAGCACGCAACCTGGCAGGCCGCAGGAAAAGAGGGGGGGACGAGAGTGCGGCCCCCCCTCCTGAACCATACCAGGCCACATGCCCTCAACATTGGGAGGGTGCTTTGGGGTAGCCCCCCAAAACACCTTGTCCCCATGTTGATGAGGACAAGGGCCTCATCCCCACAACCCTGGCCGGTGGTTGTGGGGGTTTGCGGGCGGGGGGCTTATCGGAATCTGGAAGCCCCTTTTAACAAGGGGACCCCCAGATCCCGGCCCCCCCCTGTGTGAAATGGTAAGGGGGTACTTACCCCTACCATTTCACTAAAAAACTGTCAAAAATGTTAAAAATGACAAGAGACAGTTTTTGACAATTCCTTTATTTAAATACTTCTTTCTTCTATCTTCCTTCATCTTCTGGTTCTTCTGGTTCTTCTGGTTCTTCCTCCGGCGTTCTCGTCCAGCATCTCCTCCGCGGCGTCTTCTATCTTCTTCTCCTCGGGCCGCTCCGCACCCATGGCATGGGGGGAGGCTCCCACTCTTCTCTTCATCTTCTTCATCTTCTTCTCTTCTTCTTTTCTTCTCTTCTTCTCTACTTCTCTTCTTCATTTTCTTCTCCGGGCCGCTCTGCACCCATGCTGGCATGGAGGGAGGCTCCCGCTGTGTGATGGCGCTCCTCGTCTGACAGTTCTTAAATAACGGGGGGCGGGGCCACCCGGTGACCCCGCCCCCCTCTGACACACGGGATATGACGGGACTTCCCTGTGGCATTCCCCGTGACGTCACAGGGAAGTCCCGTCAAGTCACCGTGCGTCAGAGGGGGGCGGGGTCACTGGGTGGCCCCGCCCCAGTTATTTAAGAACTGTCAGGCGAGGAGCTCCAGATTCCGATAAGCCCCCCGCCCGCAGACCCCCACAACCACCGGCCAGGGTTGTGGGGATGAGGCCCTTGTCCTCATCAACATGGACATCAGTGGTTTCCAGCGCTTAACACTTAGGATGGCTCATAGACAACGGTGTATGTCATTTCCGGTTGGAGGGAGAGCGATGAGGGGCACTCACAAGTGTACTGCCTCAGTTAATAAGTTTAAAGAGCATTTTGGGAGATTGAAGGAAGAAGTGGGACTAACGTGCAAAAGGTTAAAGAGCACACTACTGCCAATGAGAGCAGAATCAGTGATGTGGAAGATGAACTTGCCCCTTTCATAAGAGACACTCAATGCACAGCAGGGCTGGCTAAAGCTACTGAGTTGAGAGCTTAGGAAATTGAAAACTGCCTGGGATGCAACAATGTCCAGGTTGTGGGGCTACCAGAGAAGGTGGAGGGCAGTGACCCCACGGGATTTGTGGAGCAGTGGCTCCCTAATATATTCAGTAATAGGGATGAGCTTCAAGTTTGAGTCAAACTCATGTTCGACTCGAACATCGGCTGTTCGCTAGTTTGCCAAACAGAGAACAATTTGGGGTGTTCGTGGCAAATTTGAATGCCGCGCATCACTCTTTAAAAGTCTATAGGAGAAATCAAAAGTGCTAATTTTAAAAGCTTATATGCATGGTATTGTCATAAAACGTGTTTGGGGACCTGGATCCTGCCCCAGGGGACATGGATCAATGCAAAAAAAAGTTTTAAAAATGGCAGTTTTTTCGGGAGCAATGATTTTAATAATGCTTAAAGTGAAACAATAAAAGTGTAATATTCCTTTAAACTTCATACCTGGGGGGTGTCTATAGTATGCCTGTAAAGTGGCGCATGTTTCCCGTGTTTAGAACAGTCTGACAGCAAAATGACATTTCAAAGGAAAAAAAGTAATTTAAAACTACTCGCGGCTATTAATGAATTGCCAGTCCGACAATACACATAAAAGTTCATTGATAAAAACGGCATGGGAATTCCCCACAGGGGAATCCCGAACCAAAATTAAAAAAAAAAATGGCGTGGCGGTCCCCCTAAATTCCATACCAGGCCCTTCAGGTCTGGTATGGATTTTAAGGGGAATCCCGCGCCAAATTTTTTTTTAAAAATGGCATGGGGTCCCCCAAAAATCCATATCAGACTCTTATCCGAGCACGCAACCTGGCAGGCCGCAGGAAAAGAGGGGGGACGGGGGACCACCCCCCCTCCTGAACCGTACCAGGCCACATGCCCTCAACATGGGAAGGGTGCTTTGGGGGGCTAAAAGAAGAGGAAGATGGAGGAAGAAACCGAAGGAAGATAGAAGATAGAAGATAGAAGAAAGAAGATAGATGATAGAAGAAAGAAGAAGCATTTAAATAAAGGAATTGTCAAAAACTGTCTCTTGTCATTTTTAATATTTTTGACACTTTTTTTGTGAAATGGCAGGGGTACTTTTGTACCCCCTTACCATATCACACAGGGGGGGCCGGGATCTGGGGGACCCCTTGTTAAAGGGGGCTTCCAGATTCCGATAAGCCCCCCGCCCGCAGACCCCCACAACCACCGGGCAAGGGTTGTGGGGATGAGGCCCTTGTCCCCATCAACATAGGGACAAGGTGCTTTGGGGGGCTACACCAAAGCACCCTCCCAATGTTGAGGGCATGTGGCCTGGTACGGTTCAGGAGGGGGGGCGCTCTCTCATCCCCCCTCTTTTCCTGCGGCCTGCCAGGTTGCTCAGATAAGGGTCTGGCGTGGATTTTTAGGGGGACCCCACACCATTTTTTTTTACAATTTGGTGTGGGGTTCCCCTTTAAAATCCACACCAGACCTTAAGGGTCTGGTATAGATTTTGAGGGGGACCCCGCGCCATTTTTAAAGAAAATTTTGGCCGGGGTTCCCCTTAATATCCATACCAGACCTGAAGGGCCTGGTATGGAATTTAGGGGGACCCCCCACGCCATTTTTTTTTAACATTTTGGTTCTGGGTTCCCCTGTGGGGAATTCCCATGCTGTTTTTATCAATGAACTTTTATACTACCTGCGAGTAGTTTTAAATGACTTTTTTTCCTTTGAAATGTCATTTTGCTGTCAGACTGTTCTAAACACAGGAAACATGCGCCCCTTTACAGGCATACTATAGACACCCCCCAGGTATAAAATTTAAAGGAATATTACACTTTTATTGTTTCACTTTAAGCATTATTAAAATCACTGCTCCCGAAAAAACGTCCGTTTTTAAAACTTTTTTTTGCATTGATCCATGTCCCCTGGGGCTGGACCCAGGTCCCCGAACACTTTTTATGACTTGCATATAAGCCTTTAAAATTAGCACTTTTGATTATTCATTATAGTCCCATAGACTTTAACGGTGTTCGCGTGTTCGAACAAATTTTTTGCCTGTTCACATGTTCTGGTGCGAACCGAACAAGGGGGGTGTTCGGCTCATCCCTATTCAGTAAGGAGGCCTTCACCCCCCTATACTCGGTTGAAAGAGCTCATAGAATTCCACCTAGGCCCCTTCAACCAGGCCATCCATCATGCACGCTTCTGGCCTGCTTACTGAACCATGAGGATGAGGGAATCATTCTTAGTTTAGTCAGAGAACACTGAAATATCCAATATAATGGGGCCAGAATATCCTTCTACCCAGATTTCTCTGCTGAGGTACAGCGTTGCAGAGCTCAGTTTGCTCCAACAGCTCCAGGTCACCTATGCCATGCTATTCCCGCCTAAGCTTTACATCACTGCTAGGGGCAGGCACACTTTTTTGAGTTGGCGGCAGATGCCTCAGCATGGCTAGATGCCAATGAAAATATTCTCCACCAGGCAAAGAGGGCTGCTGCAGGGGAGGATTGATGCTTTGCTCCTTTGCTTACTGTGGGTGTTGAAGCTTCATTCTGGTTCACTATATAATTATACAGTCCCAGATAGGAGAACACAACATCTTTTTCTACAGAGAGCTAATGGATATAGTCTGTCTTTGAAAATGTATCAACATGATAAGTTCTTCTGGGATTCAATTGCAGTATCTGCAGAAGGTGAGACATGTTTTTCTCCATGGCTATATGCTAGCTCTGTTTTATTTTTCTTCACCATCCAGGACTATCTGGGTCCTACAAAAGACCATACAGTCTTGGAGTTCTAGTGGCAGACAGGATGACATCTCTGTTAACTTAATAGCGCAGTTGCACACTTCTGTTTCTGTTTTACATTATTGTTGTTCCAGAGTATCATGCTCTGCTCCTCAATGTCTTGTGAACTCTCCTTCAGAACCCTCTGACTTTCTCCCAGGTTCATTGTTCTCCCATGTAACTGCAGACATGGCTCCTCTGTAGCTTGCTGAACACAGTTTGAGAGTATTTTATAACTTATGTACCATGTACTTGCTACATTAAGATGACTACCGTAATTATTGTGTCCTGGAACATTACAGGACTTCAAAATCCACTCAAACATATGTGCTCTTCAAGAAACCAATCTTACAGGGGACACTATTTCTTGTTTACATTTCTCTTGAATAGGTTGGACATACCACTCACACCTCTTACTCATGGGGGTGAGCATCTTGCCCTGGATTTTCAGGTGTTTGACAAGCTGATTGGTACCAAAGGAAGATATGTGATCCTGCTGTGCCGTCTATTTCCACTAAAATGTATTTTTGTGTTCATGTATATACCACCTCCATTTAACTCTGCTATTTTACATGTGCTTTTGGCATATCAGCTGAGTAACCCTGAGGTCCCCCTATTTCTAGTAGGGGACCCTAACTGCTATCTTGATCCAGCCTTACTGCAGATGAACATCCCTTGGCCCCTGTTGGGAGTGGGGGACACCGTATGGCCTTATTGAAATTCATAGAGGAGGTGGGATGGATAGACCCATTGCACAGTAAACATCCCATTCAGAAGCAATGCTCCTGCTTTCCAATGTGTACCAATCTCTGTCTGGGATTGATCTTTGCTTATGTACCTCACCCACTATACATCTAATCCATGACATTATTTATACCCCTAGGGGTATTTCTGATCACTTCCCACTACTTGTTCACTTAAATGTTAAGCCCCTACTAACTTACCGAGAGCGCCATGGAAGCTTAGCACATTTGGGTTGCATCTTTTCCCCTCTTATGATTCAATAGAGGTCCAGATATCTATATTTTGGTGTAGTCATGGTAATCACCCAAATACAGGATCAACTTTGGAGGCCTTTAACCACCTCAATACCAGGCCAATTCTGACACTTTGCTCCTACATGTAAAAATCATCATTTTTTTGCTAGAAAATTACATAGAACCCCCAAACATTATATATTTTTTTTAGCAAAGACCCTAGAGAATACAATGGCGGTTGTTGCAACTTTTTATCTCACACAGTATTTGCGCAGGAATTTTTCCAACGCGTTTTTTTGGGGAAAAAAACTGTTTTGTGTTTAAAAAAAACAAAACAGTAAAGTTAGCCCAATGTTTTTGCATTTCGTGAAAGATGAAGTTATGCCGAGTAAATAGATACCTAACATGTCACGCTTCAAAATTGCACACGCTCGTGGAATGGCGCCAATGTTTGGTACTTAAAAATCCCCATAGGCGACGCTTTAAATTTTTTTACTGGTTACATGTTTTGATTTACAGAGGAGGTCTAGGGCCAAAATTATTGCTCTCGCTCCAACGTTCGCGGCATTACCTCACATGTATGGTTTGAACACCGTTTTCATATGCGGGCGGGACTTACATATGCGTTCGCTTCTGCGTGCGAGCACACCGGGACAGCGGCGCTTTAAACATTTTTTTTTTTTTTTTAATTGTTAATTATATTTTATTTTTTTTATTTTGACACTTTTTTGAAAAAAAAAAATTGATCACTTTTATTCCTATTACAAGGAATGTAAACATCCCTTGTAATAGCAATATGACATGTCAGGTGCTCTTAATAGTGAGATATGGGGTCAATAAGACCCCATATCTCACCACTAGGCTGGGAAGCCTGAAATAAAATAAAAAAATAAAACGATCGCCGCTTCCAAGCCGAAGCGGCGCCGTTTTTTTTAATGGAGAGGCCGGGCGTGACGTCATAACATCGCGCCCGGCCTCCGACGATCATAGAGACTCCGGGGACCATCTGGTCCGCCGGAAATCTCTATGATCTACATCCGGCACCGGCGGATCCGCTATCCGACTCACCGATCGCTGAGGTGAGTGGGTAGAGGCACCGGAACGGCCGCTATGATCATTCCTATGGTGTAGAGATTCGCCGGCTGAAACCAGCAATATCTGAATGATGTCTGTAACTACAGGCATCATTCAGATATACCCGCCCAAAGCCCAGGACGTCATATGACGGTGGGCGGTGGGCTAGTGGTTAAGGTATTTCTGAGGGGAATTTTTATTTCTGAAATTGCCACTTCCTAACTATTAAGAAGGCCACGAGTACTCAAAAAGACCAGCCTGCACAGCTGGTATGTCAATTGGCAGCAGAATGTATAGCCAATCCTTCTGATGCCATTAGGGAGGCATGGGTGTCTACCCAAGGGGCACTTGACCTTATCAATATTTCTTCTGCTGATAGGAAACAATTTTTTAATTAATTTAAATTTTTTACTATCTAAGATTGTTCAGTCCCCACCAAGCGTCTTTTGGGGCACTGTGCACCTATAATGGTGCTGTGATAAACCCTCCAGAGTGCATTATGGATGAACTTGTAGCATTCTATTCTGAACTGTATTGTCTAAACAATAATATTCTTCAGAATCTCTGTTTTTGCAAGGCATAGATTTACCCCACCTCTCGACTACCCATAGAAAGTTATTGGACTCCCCTTTAACTCTAGAAGAATTACAGTTGGTGACCAGTTTGTTCCCAAACTCCAAAGCTCCAGGGGATGATGTCCTTCCTATGGAGGTGTATAAGAGTTACCGGGAGGTTATCCTGCCACGTATACTTGAAGTGTTTAATACTGCTAGGAAGCAATGGTGTCCGTGTTCAAAGTCAACATCATTTTGCTTTTGAAACTCGGCAAGGATTCTCTGGACTTGTGCTTGTACAGGCCTGTCTCCCTCTTACAAAATGATATAAAAATTTTAGCTAAGGTACTGACTTTGAGATTAAATAAAGTCATCACCTCCATTATACTTTCTAACCTATCTGGGTTTATGCCCCAAAGGTCCACTGCAATGTGTGGACAATGTGGGTGATAGGGCATTGCTGTCATTAGATGTCCATAAGGCTTTTGACAGTATTGAATGGCAGTTTCTATGGACGAGTATGGACAAATTTGGATTTGGTGCAACATTTCTATCCTGGGTCCACTTGCTGTATAGCTCTCCTTAGGCAGCCATTAGGGAAGTAGGACGTATTTCATATTTAGTACATAAAGTAGCCAGCAGCTGAGCACTATAACTGTTGCCTTATGAGTTTATGTGAAATCTCCATTAATAGCTGTAAAATATTGTAATTATGAATATATTTAATTTAGCTTGCATCTATGTAGGGCGTATAACATAGCTTCACAGAAGTGTCTGTTAGACAGACAATTTGGTGCCTACGTTTGTCTATCTAAACAATGGGACCCAAACCTCATTGTTCTACACTTATTCACTTCAAAGGACCCCATGTTTAGCTATGCAATGAAGGGAGCCCAACCCGTAATCAATACTTAACTTCCCAGGAAAAGGTCAAGTTACTCTCCCGCTCAGAATAGTCACAAGGATTTGCATTAAAGGGGGCTGACTTATCAAAAGTATAGGGATTGGAGATTTAGCCAGTCCTTAACCAGGAATAGGGAGGCCCACCAATCAGAGCCACGCCATGCCAACCAATGAGGCATTAGCCTGTAATGATATACATGGACTAGATGGGAGGGAAACACGCACTTTATGGTAGAGCAGCCATCAGAATAGAACCTTGATGGAAATAGTAACTATGGGAAAGGTCTGCCTTTTACTTGTAACTATATATGTTTATCTTATGTCTTTTCTGTCCTACTGTTTGTAGATTAATGTTTTAAGGAATATGCTCTGTATTCCTTCATGTAATCTATGATTTTTACCCTTTTTCTGTACAATTAGATAGACTGTTGTGTATTAGTATAGGCCTACTTTACTATATACCAATACATTTTTGTTATTGTGTTAAAGCTTTCACTCATGATCAAAGGTCTCAGAAATATTAAATCCCAAATATAGTAAATGGGTAACAATAACCCAGATATCAGGCACAAAGAAAAATGTTTAAATATAGAGCTACACTGTTATTTAACCAACTATATAGTAGTGGTGCTCTTAATGTAGCCTACAAATCAGAGGAAGGCTTTGAGCACTTTGCAAGGGCAGCTGCACTCTTCAGGGTCATTTACTCCAGAGCTTAGCAAATGAGGAGGAGCTTTGCGGATTTCCATCATCCAATCACGTGCAAGCAAAAATGTTGTTTTTTTGGGTTTTTTTCTTGCATGTGATTGGGTATTCTTTGCAAAGTGAAGCGTCGCCTCATTTACTAAGCTCTGGAGAAAATACCCCTCCTGAGTGCAACTGCCCTTGCAAAGTGCTTTAATAAATAAACCCCAATATCTACTTACATGAAGTACAGGGACAGCACAGGGACAGATATAAGATGAAAAGTGGGCCACAACTCTCTTCAAATACACAGCAGCAGTAATCCAGAGTTTATTGTCGGCAGTTTGTCAGAATACTGTACTGGCATGTTCAGTGCAGAGCTGTCAGTTAAAACATACAGCTCCAGCAGAGAACATGCACATGGGGAAGGTGGAACAGAAATGTGTTCCTCACATTCCGCCTTCAAGCCTAATAAAATTGTGCACCGTTTTCTCACTGTTCATTGTTCATTATTTTTAAAAATGTTTTTTACTTGTTTAACTCTATGTGTTCTTATTTGAAAAGCTCTTGTGTATTAGACTTAAACATAGCCAGAATTGCAATTAGTTTGTTGAATGCCTGTGAACTAAACCCAGACACATTCACTCCTCCCTACATAGGTCTTCTATGCAGTTATGTATAATCCATGGTCACGTTTTGCATGTTTTGCAAATATTAATTTTAGTTAAAGTAGTATTAAACCAAAAACCAAAACTTTAATATATTGTAGCTTACCAGTCATTAGATGTGGTGCTGCATCAGTTTTCTTTTCTTTGGCTTTTCCCTTTGTTTTCACCTAGTGATCTGGCCAGTAGCATACGTTACTATTACTATTAGTGAGACACAACTCTGGATGAATGAGACCAGGAGTCACAGTAGGCACAGCATTGTCAGTCTGGGGGGGAAAGGGAGTGTAAAATGTATGAGTAAATTTAAACAAACTAACTAATTGAAGCCAAACTCTATCTCACGCTTTATAATCAGTTACAGTAAACTGTTTTTTTCCTTTCAGGTAAAGGTTTTATATGAATAAATAAAAACGTATCATTTTAACCACCCTTTTTAGAGTTAAATGGTTTGTCTCATCCATATAAACTGATACATTCTGCTGGAAAGCTTGAGCTTTTGAAAAACAAGAGACTTGCTAGCTGGATCACCAGATGAAAATAGAAGAAAGAAAGCCTAAAAAAAAAAACTGAAGGCAGCCATCACGTGTAATGCCCCGTACACACGGTCGGACTTTGTTCGGACATTCCGACAACAAAATCCTAGGATTTTATTCCGACGGATGTTGGCTCAAACTTGTCTTGCATACACACGGTCACACAAAGTTGTCAGAAAATCCAATCATTCTGAACGCGGTGACGTAAGACACGTACGTCGGGACTATAAACGGGGCAGTGGCCAATAGCTTTCATCTCTTTATTTATTCTGAGAATGCGTGGCACTTTGTCCATCGGATTTGTGTACACACGATCGGAATGTCCGACAACGGATTTTGTTGTCAGAAAATTTTATATCCTGCTCTCAAACTTTGTGTGTCGGAAAATCCAATGGAAAATGTCCGATGGAGCCCACACACGGTCGGAATTTCCAACAACACGCTCCGATCTGACATTTTCCATCTGAAAATCCAACCGTGTGTACGCGGCATAAGAATTGGTAAGCTGCAATATAATAAATGTTTGCTTTTGTGTTTAATACTGCTTTAATTAACTTGGCCCTGGACATAGTCCTAGGCTTACTCAGGAACATTTGGTGCACATGATTGTTCCTGTTTAAGCTATGGAGTATGAAAAGGCATTGAGCATTCTAAAACTGATATTTAATGTCTACCAGTACTCCCCAAAACAGGGAAAAGGTGTAAGTTGCAATGGATGCTTGCCATATTTACGCTGAATTTTGAGCATTAGAATGGTCAAAAGACTAATTTCTAAAGTTTATGATGTATACAGACACTTATAATTCTTGAGCATACCAGGTTAAATTTTGGTATTATCTTGTCCTCCCATGTCAGACTTGTACAAGAGAAACATCAACATAAAACTACAAACGCATATTATGTTACATGTTTTGACAAAGCAGGTACATCTTAACCAGTCAACAGATGGAATCATCAAAACTACTCAGTCAATGTCAATAACAAGCTTAGAAGCCGCAATGAATTGTCAGATCAAAAATGAAAAATGTCCCACAACTGCATTTTGTTTTGATTTGAAATATGTTATAAAACTCTAATATTAAATTAACTTAAAGGATCTATATACTTTCAAAAGTCTAACATGATTCTTCTGCAGAGGTTGCACACTAGGGGATTCATATTATCAAAAAAGCCTGCACATGTCTCTGTTATCATTCACAAGCATCATATCAAATACAAAAAACACATATTGATATAAAGGATTTGTGACACACAAAAAATTGCTGTGAATATTACAATTATCTATGTGTTTGCATCCTACAGAATTCGAAACAATTGGAAATCACTGTCATTTTTCTGATGACAAATACATGAAGTCCTATGTCTTTATTGCTTAATGTACCTGATTCATAACATTTGTATTTAATCATCTGTACACACCTATATTTTATTCTGTATAGATGGGAAATGCTTGTCACATTGCTGTCAAATATATCATGGTGGGCCCTATTATGTGTACTCTATCCACAAATCAAATTTTTCTTGGTTCTGTGTGTGTAAGAGTTACATTTCCATGTTTCAAAAAGTGCTGTGTGGTTTGGGTAGTTGCATACACCATGAGTACACACAATATGCAGGTATCTTATTTATTATACCATAGAAGACATTTAAAGGGGATACATAATTTGCACCTATAGGTAAGCCTATAATAAGGCTTACCTGTAGGTACTGTAAATATCTCCTAAACTTGCACCATTTAGGAGATATTTACTGTACATGCAGAAGGTGACATCACTGGTTCATGCGCTCCACCCAGGCCATTCCTTCAGAGTCCTGTGCTGTAAACAGCGGCTCAAGCACGCATGCGCGGGTCTGATGTCATCACAGCTCTGGCCATTCACACAGCTGGAGTCCACGAACCTAAAGGAAGACCGGGTAAAGATGAAAGCTTTATCAGTGGTAACAACACATTATGGCTTTACCTTGCAGGTTCCAAAAAAAAACGAAAAACACAGCGGTTTACTACAGTTTTTCGATTTTTGTTCAGGCTCTTGCGAGATGAAGAACCACTCGTATATTACTCAAAGTATTTATGTGAATTGTATTCGCTACAAACGGGTTAATAAATAAAAAGTTTGCCAATTCTAAAATAGTTTGTAACTGTTCAAGGGTTCCAGCAACATTTGCAGGAAGATTTACTGATTGACATACCTTCCAATGATTCAAATGGTCAATTACTGTCAATCTCTGAAAATAGTTCTATATCCCTGATTCTTTTTTTAATGCAGAAATATATTAGTATTAGAAAGAGAAATGCATTTAAGCAATAAATTGCAGGGTTTTTTGTTTTTTTGTTTTTCATATTGAATCCAATCCTTTTAATTACTGTTACTAATTACTGTTAGACATGAAATTTGCTAGGAGGTGTTGAGCTAGTAAAAAAATAGCAAAATATTGCACAGGGTGTTCACATGCCCACTGAAACGAACCTCCAGCTGCAGCCAGAAGCTATTCATTTAGCGGCGGTATTACCTTCATCACCTAATAACTTCACGCTGTGTGGGCCACAAGAGTCCACCCCAGGCTCCATAACTACCCCATGGCACTCAAGTTCCTGGTTTAGAGTCTGCAGCACCTTCATTTGTATCCTCACTCTGGATCACACCCAGTGGGCACCCTAAGGATAACTGTCCTTCTCCAAAGCTACAGCCCTGTGCCTGACTACCCAACTGGACAAGGCCAAGGGCCACCCTGTGTTGGGGTGCTCCCAGCTGGGCATTAGCCTCCAGTCTCTCCAAGTGTGTCAGAGGGCCAAAGGTTGAACCACTACAAGTGGGCAAGCAGGTGAGAAAACCAGGCACACAGAGGAACATAGGCAAGGCACAGATTTTCTTGCTGTGCAATATATATACACCCTGGGGGTTGTATTCTGTTACGCAACAGGATCTAGAAGCGCTATAATATTATTTTAAAATACTTTTTTTCCCCTAGGTGTAAGTTTGTAATTTTACATGTACGTAGAGGTAGACATGAGGCGTAGACTAAGCTATACCTGTTTCTGCGCAATGGACGATAGAGGAATATGGGAGAGTATAATTCATGGGCAGCTGCTGTCACCGAGTAATATACCCTACTGGGGTGGGTATGAAAATTTATAAAGCTATATGAAAATATATTAATAAGTGCATATAATGTTCTACAGTACTACAATGCACCTCCCCATCTTCTCATATGAAATCAGCCATATACAGTATCTCACAAAAGTGAGTACACCCCTCACATTTTTGTAAATATTTGATTATATGTTTTCATGTGACGACACTGAAGAAATTACACTTTGCTACAATGTAAAGTAGTGAGTGTACAGCTTGTATAACAGTGTAAATTTGCTGTCCCCTCAAAATAACTCAACACACAGACATTAACGTCTTAACCACTGTCAACAAAAGTGAGTACACCCCTAAGTGAAAATGTCCACATTGGGCCCAATTAAGTATTTTCCCTCCCGGTGTCATGTGACTCATTAATGTTACAAGGTCTCAGGTGTTAATGGGGAGCAGGTGTGTAAAATTTGGTGTTATCGCTCTCACTCTCTCATACTGGTCACTGGACGTTCAACACGGCACCTCATGGAAAAGAACTCTCTGAGGATCTGAAAAAAAGAATTGTTGCTCTACATAAAGATGGACTAGGCTATAAGAAGATTGCCAAGACCCTGAAACTGAGTTGCAGCACAGTGGCCAAGACCATACAGTGGTTTAACAGGACAGGTTCCACTCAGAACAGGCCTCGCCATGGTCGACCAAGAAGTTGAGTGCACATGCTCAGCGTCATATCCAGAGGTTCTCTTTGGGAAATAGACATATGAGAGCTGCCAGCATTGCTGCAGAGGTTGAAGGGGTGGGGGGTCAGCCTGTCAGTGCTCAGACCACATGCCACACACTACATCAAATTGATCTGCATGACTGTCATCCCAGAAGGACGCCCCTTCAGTTTGCTGAAGACAAGCAGACTAAGGACATGGATTACCGGAACCATGTCCTGTGGTCTGATGAGACTAAGATAAACTTATTTGGTTCAGATGGTGTCAAGTGTGTGGGGAGGCAACCAGGTGAGGAGTACAAAGACAAGTTTGTCTTGCCTACAGTCAAGCATGATGGTGGGAGTGTCATGGTCTGGGGCTGCATGAGTGCTTCCGGCACTGGGGAGCTACAATTAATTGTGGGAACCATGAATGCCAATATGTACTGTGACATACTGAAGCAGAGCATGATCCCCTCACTTCGGAGACTGGGCCTGCAGGTCAGTATTCCAACATGATAACGACCCTAAACACACCTCCAAGATGACCACTAAAGAAACTGAGGGTAAAGGTGATGGGCTGGCCAAGCATATCTCCAGACCTAAAGCCTATTGAGCATCTGTGGGGCATCCTCAAACGGAAGGTGGAGGAGTGCATGGTCCCTAACATCCACCAGCTCTGTGATGTTGTCATGGAAGAGTGGAAGAGGACGACAGTGGCAACATGTGAAGCTTTGGTGAACTCCATGCCCAAGAGGGTTAAGGCAGTGCTCAGTGCTGGAAATTAATGGTGGCCACACAAAATATTGACAGTTTTGGACATTTTCACTTAAGGGGTGTACTCACTTTTGTTGCCAGTGGTTTAGACATTAATGGCTGTGTTGAGTTATTTTGAGGGGACAACAAATGTACACTGTTATACAAGCTGTGCACTCACTACTTTACATTGTAGCAAAGTGTAATTTCTTCAGTGTTGTCACATAAAAAGATATAATAAAATATTTACAAAAATGTGAGGGGTCTACTCACTTTTGGGAGATACTGTATGTGTGAAATGTGCCAGTGACTCTATTAACCACTTGACGACCGCCTCACGCCGATGTACGTTGGCAAGGTGGCACGGACAGGCAAAATCACGTACATATATGTGATTTGCCTTCCGCGGGTGGGGGGTCCGATCGGACCCCCCCCGGTGCCCGAGGCGGTCGCCATTTCTTCCCGGGCGATGAGAGGTCAGGGGGAGGCCATCCATTGTTGGCCACCCCCTCCTGATCGCTCCCGGCGAATGAAAACGCTTCCTTTCCCTCTGTAATGTAAACAGAGGGAAAGGAAGTGATGTCATCCCTCCTCGAGCCGGTCTTTTCGATCCGGCGCCGAGGAGAGAAGACATCAAGTAAGTCTGCACAACACTACACTAACAGTAGAACACGCCAGGCACACTTGTCACCCCCCTTCACCCCCCCGATCACCCCCCTGTACCCCCTGTTACACTGACACCAATAGCAGTTTTTTTTTTTGCATTGGTGTCAGTTTGTGACAGTTATAAGTGTTAGGGCAGTTAGGTTAGCCCCCTTTAGGTCTAGGGTACCCCCCTTGGGTCCAGGGTACCCCCCTAACCCCCCACTAATAAATGTTAACCCCGTGATCACCCCCCGCCACCAGTGTCGCTAAGCGATCGTTTTTCTGATCGCTGTATTAGTGACACAGGTGACGCTAGTTAGGGAGGTAAGTATATAGGTTCACTGTCAGTGTTTTATAGCGACAGGGACCCCCATATACTACCTGCTAAAGGTTTTAACCCCCTGATTGCCCCCTAGTTAACCCTTTCACCAGCGATCACCGTATAAGTGTTACGGGTGACGCTGGTTAGCTAGTTTGTTTTTTGTAGTTTATTATAGTTTATTACAGTTTATTATAGTTTTAGGGCACCCGCCGTTTATTACCTTATAAAGGTTTAACCCCCTAATTGCCCGGCGGTGATATAAATTATGTTTTTAGGGTCAGATAAGGTCTGCGTCGCCCCAGGCAGCGTCAGGTTAGCGCCAGTACCGCTAAAACCCACGCACGCAGCATACACCTCCCTTAGTGCTATAGTATCTGAGCGGATCGATATCTGATCCAATCAGATCTATACTCCCCAGCAGTTTAGGGTTCCCATAAACACAGTGTTAGCGGAATCAGCCCAGATACCTGCTAGCACCTGCGTTTTGCCCCTCGGCCCAGCCCTGCCCAGCCCACCCAAGTGCAGTATCGATCGATAACTGACACTTACAAAACACTAAGCACACATAACTGCAGCGTTCGCAGAGTCAGGCCTGATCCCTGCGATCGCTAACAGTTTTTTGGTAGCGTTTTGATACAGTCGCTGACAGTCAGGAGCTTTTTTGCCTGTGAGTCTCACTAGTGTACCCCTAAATTTAGAGGCCAAAATGGCAAATCGAAGGTACACTAGTGAAGAGGCCTACAAGTTTCTGAACATGACAGATAGTGAAGAGGAAGTCACTCATCTGTCAAGTTCAGGCTCAGAATACGATCCTGTAGAGGACAGCGGCTCCATGACAGATAGCTCTGACGACAGAGTTGTGGTCCCTGCTAGGGTCAGGCGTACCAGACCCCGAACTTCTTCTGTCCTTGAAGTGCAAGAACCGCAGGGCTCTCGTATGGAGCAGAGAAGTACTAGCGCCGCTATTCCTTCTGGTGAACTGGCAAGCACCAGCGGCCTAGTACACCCTGGTCGTACATCCAGCACTGCAGTAACACTTGGTGACGTGGCGAGTCCCATAAGTGCAGTTCAAGCTGGTGAGGTGGCAAGCACTAGTAGTGTCCCGCTGCCACCAAGAAGACAAAGACAGGCCCGTCGTGCCCATAGTGCCCTTCCTGCTGCATTCGCCAATCCGAATTGGGAACCCACCACTTCTGCAGCACCCATACTTCCCCCTTTCACTGGCCAACCCGGAATTCAGGTGGAAACAGTTGACTTTACGCCACTGGATTTTTATTCACTGTTTTTCACCGAAGATCTCTATAGATCTATTGTGGACCAAAGCAATTTATACGCTGGTCAACACATCGCCACTAATCCCCAGTCCTCCCTTGCCAAAGATTGGAGACCAATTACGGTCTCCGAATTTAAGACCTTTCTGGGCCTTTCCCTTCTCATGGGCTTGAATAAAAAGAGTAAGTTGCGTTCATATTGGTCCACTGACCCAATTTACCATTCGTCCTTGTTCTCTGCTTCCATGGCCAGGGCACGATACGAGCAGATTTTGCGGTTCATGCACTTCAACGACAATGAACTCTGTCATCCTCGTGGAGACCCTGCATACGATCGGCTCTACAAAATTCGGCCCCTCGTAAACCACTTCAACCAACGTTTTGCAGACTTGTTTACCCCCCATCAAGTTGTCTGCGTTGATGAGTCCCTGATTAAATTTTCTGGCCGCTTGTCATTCAAACAGTACCTTCCCAGCAAGCGTGCCAGATACGGGGTCAAGATGTATAAGCTCTGTGACAGGGCCACAGGCTATACATGTAGTTTTATGGTTTACGAGGGCAAATATAGTCATGTAGAGCCGACAAACTGCCCTGACTACATAGGAAGCGCTGGCAAGATAGTGTGGGACTTGGTGTCACCCTTATTCGGAAAGGGGTACCACTTGTACGTGGACAATTATTATACGAGCGTGCCACTTTTTAGTCACTTGTTTGATCAAATTGGAGCACGTGGCACCGTGCGACCTAATCACCGGGGCTTTCCCCAGCGGCTTGTAGATTCCCATCTTAGGCTGGGGGAGAGAGCCTGCTTGAAGTATAATAATTTGCTCGCTATGAAGTGGAGGGATAAGAAGAATGTTTTCGTTCTCACCTCCCTTCATGCAGACACGACGACCCAAATTACTACGGCAACTGGTGTTGTGGAGAAACCCCTCTGTGTCCACGAATATAACCTTAATATGGGAGAGGTGGACCTCAACGACCAGTTGTTGGTGCCGTACCTAGTTGCCCGTAAGGCCAGACGCTGGTACAAAAAAGTGTCTGTTTATTTATTTCAAATGGCTTTGCTGAACGCTCATGTGCTATACAGAGCTTCAGGACGGACTGGATCCTTCCTTAAATTCCAGGAAGAGATCGTCAGAGCCCTTCTGTTTCCAGACGGTGCTCTACCTCACCTTCCCCAACCAAATGCAGTAGGCCGGCTGCATGAGAGGCATTTTCCTTATGCCATCCTGAGTACCCCTACCCAACGAGCCCCCCAAAAAAGATGTCGTGTCTGCAGCAAGCGCGGATTTAGGCGTGACACCCGGTGTTATTGTCCCTCCTGTCCTGGCAATCCTGGTCTTTGCATGGGTGAATGTTTTGAACGCTACCATACACTAGTTGAGTATTAGCGTAGGGTTCAGCACTTCACAGACTAGGACACACTTTCACAGGGTCTCCCAAGATGCCATTGCATTTTGAGAGACCCAAACCTGGAACCAGTTACAAAAGTTAAAAGTTACTAAAAAAAGTGTAAAAAAATAAAAAATAAAAATAAAAAAAAATAAAGACACAAAAAAAATAACATAAAAAAAACAAAAATAGTTGTTGTTTTATTGTTCTCTCTCTCTCTCTATTCTCTCTCTATTGTTCTGCTCTTTTTTACTCTATTCTATTCTGCAATGTTTTATTGTTATTATGTTTTACCATGTTTTCTTTTCAGATATGCATTTTTTTTATACTTTACTGTTTACTGTGTTTTGTTGGTAACCATTTTATTGTTTTCAGGTACGCCATTCAGTTGCAGCGCGGATTTATTTATCTTGACAGCAACAGCGTTTGCTCCCATGATATATAAAGCCGTGACTCCAGCGCTGTCGGAGGTGATTTCACCACCACAGTTACATACTTCAGCATGTATGCCGAAGCGTGGGGGCAGCAGTGGGTGGAGGAGCGATTTGCTCCTGCATTTTGCAGGAGGATGCCCCCATGCTTCGGCATATATATATTTTAGGCACAGGTTGCGTTAAATGTTTTATTTTTTACTATGTTTTTTTTTGTATTTGCTTTGCAGCTATGGTAAGTCTTACTGTTATAGGACGTACACACGTTTGGACTTTGTTCGGACATTCCAAAAACAAAATCCTAGGATTTTTTCCGACGGATGTTGGCTCAAACTTATTTTGTCTACACACGGTCGCACAAAGTTGTCGGAATTTCCGATCGCCAACCACGCGGTCACGTACACCACGTACGACGAGACTAGAAAAGGCCGGTTCAGAACCAAGCGCGGCAACCTTTGGGCTCCTTTTGCTAATCTCGTGTTAGTAAAAGTTTGGTGAGAGACGATTCGCGCTTTTTCAGACTTGTGGCTTTCAGATCGTTTTCTGCCGTTCAGTTTGTGCTTGTGGGTTTGTATCTGCTCTTCAGTGCGTGCAAGCAAGTTCCGCATGACTTTAGGTAGTCATTGTATTCTTGTTCGTTACTGTTTTTCAGGTTGCTCTTCACAGGCCTTGCTGTTCTTCAGTGCGTTCTGTTACTTCGTTCTGAGCAGCCGACCGTTTTCTAGCCATGTTTCGTATGCATACTCCTCGTAGAGTTCGTGCTGTGCGGGGACTTGGTGTTGGGGTCCTGACCTTGACACAAGTCCAGTCCATGAACAGGGTGGGGAGGAGTTCATGGACCAAGTATTGGTTGCTTCAGCGTGACCAGTTCTCTCATATGCCTTTGCTCTGTGAGATCCGTGAGAATAATCCTGATGATTTCAGGAACTTTCTCAGGATGACGGACCCCATGTTTCACCGTCTGTTGGCTTCGCTGACCCCCTATATCAGTAGGCAGGATACCTGCATGAGGCAAGCCATCACTCCGGTGCAGAGGTTGGTCGATACCCTGCGGTATTTGGCCACAGGGAGAAGCCTGCATGACTTAAAGTTCTCGACAGGCATCTCCCCCCAGGCTCTGGGTATCATTATCCCAGAGACCTGTTCTGCCATCATCCAGGTCCTGCAGAAGGAGTATATGAAGGTAAGATTTTTATCCTTTTATATCACATTTTATTGTATTGAATGTTTGCTAATATATTGTATTTCTTTCCTCATTCCTTAATTACCATGATTGTAATATGCTGTGAATGTCCCCTTTGTCCTCATGCATGCTGGATTTTTATGTAATTATTATTTTATGTCCTTCATACATATTTGCCCTTCACTAACCTCCCCAGCATGGTGTCTCCTGCCTTATATTCACCTCATGTAGTCACTTAACAATGTATTTTATCAGCTCCATAGTAGTGCTTTACTCCAAACACCCCCTAAAATGTTTGGAAATGTTATTTTAGCTTTAAATTCAGGCAGAGTGGCAGAGGTTTTTTTTGTGGTGTCCCCAAATAATTTTTAGTAACCCTCCCTCCCCCAACTGCTAAGTCAGCTGATCCCAATTCTCTATCCTCAATCATCTATCTGCTGACTTTGCCAAACCCATACACACTATACCCACCTCTTTAGTGCTCAGATTTATGGATGAATTCCCCAAAGCATGTAGTGCAAGGGCCTGCCTGTATACTTTCCAATGGTACTGTTTAAATTTTTTGTATCCTATTATTATCTTGATAGGTAATAGCAGAATGTCCAAATGTCCTCAAATGTGTACAGTGTGTATTTATATCTTTGTATTATCACACTTCTTACCTGTCCAGTGGTCTGCCAATAGTGTAACTAAGGAGGGTCTGTTCAAAGTAATACCCATTATTTAGGCATTCATCTCTCAATGAAGTGAAGAGGGTTACCTGTCCAAGATTTACACACACCCCCTATAATGTTAGAAATGGCCCATGAGAGGGGGGAGGGGGAATATGATAGGTGTACCTTATACTTTGGTGTTGTTAAATTCCCCTTAATAAATGCTATCTGGAGGTTGCCCCATAATGTTTGTGTCTAATCTGCTTGCCATGTTTCAGAGTAAAAATAGTAATGTTTATTGCTTTTTCCTCAACAGTTTCCTTCCACGCCACAGGAATGTTGGCCTCCCACTTTGCCGAGCGGTGGGACTTTCTTAACTGCGGAGGGGCAATTGATGGGAAACACGTCCACATCGTCCCACCACCCAACTCGGGGTCGTACTATTATAATTACAAGGGGTTTAATAGTATAGTGATGTTGGCGGTGGTGTCGGCTAATTACGACTTCTTGTATGTGGACGTGGGGAAGAATGGCCGGATGTCCGATGTTGGAGTCATCACCCAGACGGAGTTCTACAGGCGTCTCCAGAATGGCAGCTTGGACTTGCCAGCTCCAGAGGACAATGTGGAAGGACTCCCATTTGTGTTCGTTGCTGATGAAGCATTTGCGCTGGGGGACCACCTGATGCGTCCATTCCCAATGAGGACCCTCACCCCGGAACAGAGGGTTTTTAATTACCGGCTGGCCAGAGCCCGAAGAGTGGTGGAGAACACATTTGGAATCCTGGCCAGCCGGTTCCGACTATTTCTGACACCCATCCATATGGCGGAGTATAAACTGAACCATATTATACTGGCGTGCTGTGTTCTCCATAACTTTTTAAGGAAACATTCGGCCAACTATAAATACCACAACAATCAAATGTGTCTGTGATTCTGCGCAAAAAACTATCCACTGGTAAAAAGTGAGCAATGAGTAATAACAATAAGTGCATCTATAAAAGGTAATGCTCTATAAAAAACAAACATCTAAAGTGACTTCAGTGCTGGTATATGCAGTGAAGTGGCTAATGCATAAATATATAGTGACTGAACAAAGTGCACGTGCGTTGATAGGAGATCTGGTGACTTTCGTGGTGTTTGGTCCCCACTCGGGGCTCCCAGAACTCTCACCTTGATGACACAATAAAAGTGCCTGTTAGAATCCCTTCAGTGCAGAACTCCTTCCACTTGAATCAATGCTGGCGTTCTGGAGTGCCTGTGGATAGGCCATCGGCGATGTTCCCTCCACAATAGGGAGGTATATTCCCAAACCCCCAGATCCTACCAAGAGCAACAAAATTACCGAATCCAGGATAAAAAAGGTGCCCTGAGGAAGTCATGTGACATGACGTAACGCGTAGGACGTGACCGGAAATACAACACACGCAGACCGGAAGTGACGTAGCGGGGATCGAAACCGCTGTTTTTCACTGCTGCCCAGCGCTGTTTTTAATGTAAGCAGTTATTACGTTCTTAATAAAACCTTTGGTCATACTCTATTACACTATTGGAGTCCCCTCTTTTAATTACTCCCCATGTGGAACCCATTTACTGGAGGGAACATCGCCGATGGCCTATCCACAGGCACTCCAGAACGCCAGCATTGATTCAAGTGGAAGGAGTTCTGCACCCAAGGGATTCTAACAGGCACTTTTATTGTGTCATCAAGGTGAGAGTTCTGGGAGCCCCGAGTGGGGACCAAACACCACGAAAGTCACCAGATCTCCTATCAACGCACGTGCACTTTGTTCAGTCACTATATATTTATGCATTAGCCACTTCACTGTATATACCAGCACTGAAGTCACTTTAGATGTTTGTTTTTTATAGAGCATTACCTTTTATAGATGCACTTATTGATATTACTCATTGCTCACTTTTTACCAGTGGATAGTTTTTTGCGCAGAATCACAGACACATTTGATTGTTGTGGTATTTATAGAATTGTAGGTAGTGGAGCGGTGTTCACTATTTGATTTTGCAGCAATACACAGAGCATTCCTTAATCACTTTAGTAGCGCAGAAGTCCATCACAAGATATCACACATTCGGCCAACTATGCTGGCTCAGTTGGGACTGAGGCCAGAATCCTACATCAAACCACACTGACGGCGCTTGAAAGTGGCCGTCCTGGCTTGCCCTCCCTGAGTGCCCGTCATGTTCGGTTACGCTACCTGGAGTTCTTTGCGGGTAGGGGGGCTATCAATATGCCAGACAATATGTGAAGCCTTTTTATAATAAAACAAAAAAAGAAATTATTTGTGGACATTTACTGCTTGTGTTTGTTTTAGCTGACCCTGACAGAAATGTGTTGAGTCCAGAAAATGTCGTGATTGTGTAACCTTATTATACAAAGCACTGTTGGCTGTTATTTCCTAAATGCAAAAACACATTTCACTACAAGTGCACTTGCAACTGCACGGAACCTGCCCTTAGGAAATAACCCACATTTTCTCAGAAAACAACAATTACATCACCCCAAAAGTGTTGTATTGTAGTGTTGACACAATAATCCACACATTCTTGAGTAAGCAACTTTTTTATACCTGCACAATCACATGTGCATTTACCAAAGGTTTTTAAAACAAACCAACATGTTTGTTGTATAACAATTTTTGCAGTAGCATTATCAAAAATAGAAATGTCCATTTCAGATAAAACAGGCCTGGTTAAAACCAACAAGAAAGCCAAAAAACCTGAACTTACAAAGTTCACAATAGCTAAAATCTGAAGGCTATATCAGACATCAGTATTTAGGAACTGGGTTTGATATAGCGTTCAGATGGGGGGAAATCACCCCTGGAAAAGCCAAATTTGGAAGATGCACACCAATTTATGAATGTCAACATGTGCTATCTGCCATCAGGGGGATCAAGGGACGTGTTTTGGGGGAGCAAGTCCTTCCTCAACGCGACTTTATAATTGAGGAAGGGGTTGCACCCCCAAAATGCGTCCATTGATCTCCCGTGATGGCAGATAGCACATGTTGGCACACTGTGTGCATCCTCCAAATTTGGTTTTTCAAAACATTGCAAAAAAATTTAAAAGATTGGACCACAATACAAAAAGTGATTTGGTGGGGTTTTAAATTCGCCCCAAAACATCAATGATGTTATTATTTTTTTAATAACATCATTGATTTTTTGCTGGATGTTTTGCAGTTCGGCATTACACCCCATGATCTCCCCGATCAGGATCTGGGCACTTTCTGATGTGAAACGTTCTCTATCCCTCACATCACGATCACCTAAAAAGAGAGAAAGAAAAAAAAAACAGGTCTCAAAAATCTGCCACCATCCATCTCTTTTACCTGAGCCTGTGGTCGCAGACACTCACCTGTTGTGGTGCCAATCTCCACCACATCTTCTTCCTTCCTCCTGCTCTTCTTGGGTTTGGGGTATTTCACCTTCTTCCAGAGGTGGGGGGTCTCTGGTCTCCTCGGATGAGGGGTGTCCTCCGAGTCTTTTCTCCCCTATGTAAAACAAAAATGGTATAATTAGCACACAGATATTTGATGGCAGAACTAGAAATAGGAAACATTGCTTGGAAGTGGGGTACAATTGTCTATTTTAGCCGAGTTCCAGGATGTATATTTTTTATTGCCCTTTGTCAAGCTGCAATACTTTACCTGTTTAGTACAAGCTTCACAGATGTAGCCCCCCCTATAGTATACACTGGAGCACCTGTGTGGCCCCCTAATAAAAATGGTGTTCTGGGGTCCCACACTAGTGCTCCAGTGTCCAGATGTGAAAACAGCTGCTCAGTGTCCTCTCCTTACACACAATCTAGTTTGCATTTCATTCTAGTAACAAACCCATCTACACAAACAAATATTTGGCATCCAAGTAGGCCCCCAAAAAATGTGGGAAAATGCATATGGCCTAAACAATGGTGTTTTAGAGGCCGAAAGGAAAATGTTTGATACGAACGAATAATGGGCCCATGAACATTAAAGTTGCCCTTTTAAACATTACAATTAATAAAAGCATATGTAGCAGCACGAACACAATAAAGACAGAAAGAATAGGAACATAGCACAACTACTAACTTTTTGCAGCACTCTCCGGATCTTTCGGTACTGCTCTGGCACTCTTAACTTCAGGTCCGACCACCGCTTCCTGAGCTGATCTTTCGATCTTCGTACCCCGAAATTCCTGTGAAGGCTTTTGATCACTTTCGCCATGATCTTGGCCTTTCTGATGTTGGGGTTGGGGTAAGGCCCATACTTCCCGTCATAGTCGGACTTCCTCATGATGTCGACCATCTCCAACATCTCTCCAAAGGTCATATTTGTGGCCTTAAAACGTCTCCTTCTGGATCAGGATGTGTCCGGATCCGGGCTTTCCTCCTCCTCCTCCTCGTTGCTATAATTAGCACACACCTGCTCTAACTCCACCATCATGCTCTTCACCCACTGCGCCGAACGAAAAGGGGCGGGGAATAGACTAGAAAGAATGTCAGGGGCGGGCTGAGTTACACGCATGCGCAGTGTGTATAAAGCGTAACACGCGTGCGTATTACGTACGATCTGTGAGCGGAGGAAGGAGCATTGGACGCGCCGATCGTAAGAACGAAGGTAAGAGACAAACTTGTGCCTATACTGCTTCTACATTGAGGCCTATATTGTAACAAGATTAGGAGAGTTTTGTCTGACATTAGGCTTTGTCTTGTGTTGTGTCTTGCAGTGAACATGGATATCTTAATGAAAGACAATGACTTCATGTCAGTATTCATAGATATCTTAAGGGAGCTGCCCTGTCTGTGGGAGATTAAACACCCCCATTTCAAGAACCAAGCAAAGAGGAAGGCAGCACTGGTGCAATTGTGTGAAATTGTGAAGCAGGTGATCCCCACGGCAGACATCACCTATTTAAAGATTTTCATTGGTGGCCTGAGGAACACATATCTAAGGGAGCGCAAGAAAGTCCTGGATTTACAGAGATCCGGAGCAGCAGATGACATCTATGTCCCCAGGATGTTGTACTACGACAGGCTGCATTTTCTGGCAGGCCAGACTGAACCCAGGCCATCCCTCTCCAGTCTTCCTTCCACGCTTCCTTCCCCCCGGCTGAGACTTCTGACGGCCAACCTGGGCCTTCCAGGCCACATGTGGAGGAGCCCAGATTGAGCCAGGTATAGCATTCCTCTAAATATTGCTGGTTGTCCAATCAATGATGTTAACTAGATGTTAGTTGGGAGTACTAATTTAGGATTGTGATTGATGAAGCAACAACTAAAACCATGTCCCTTTTTCATACACAGGGAAATCTCAGCCAGGAGGTGGCTGGGCCGAGCCAGCTGGCTGATCTGCAGGTCCCTCCACCCCCCCTGAAAAGAGAAAGTGGCAGTAGGAGGAGTGCCCTACCAGAGGACTCTTTTGGAGGGCTACAGAGGTCCTGGGAGCACGACAGACCGTGGAGGAGGACATTGCTGCCGTCATTGCCTATAAAATGCAGAGGATGGAGGAGGACCAACAAGTCTTGTGTGAGGCGCTCATATTGGAGGCTCTTAACAAAGGTATGAGGAGCCAAATGACAGCTCAGACACACCTTTGCGATGGTCCTCCTCCTCCTCCTGCAGGTCCTCCTCCTCCTTCTCCTCCAGGTCCTCACAGTCCTCCTCCAGGTCCTACTCCTCCTCCTGCCACATCTCCAACTGCACAGCCACAGCCCGGAAGGAAGCGTGAAAGGAAGACCAGAAAGTGAGGACCCTGGATCCAGTCTGGTCGGCCAAAAAATGCAGCCTCTTGTGGTACCACAGCCTGGGGACACACATGTCATCTGCTGCTATCTGGATCTCTGCGAATTCTGGACCAGACTGCCCTCCCTTACATATGGACTCCTCAGGCCACCAATTTTGATGTTGAAGAATTGATGTCTGCCGTGGGGGTCCCAGGCTTCGCTAATTTCTCATGTTGATCCAGTGTTTCCTTCCTCTTTGTTTGGTTCTGATCCCTTAATAAAGGATTTTTGTTTTGAATTATACTCTCCTATGTGTTTTTCTTCAAAAATGACAGTTTGTTTGTGAGGATTCAGGTACATTGCAAATATACAATGTGAAATGAACAAGGGACACCAACAACAAACAATCTCCTGGAGATTAAATAATAAAAGATATCAATGGTGTTGGGGTAACTTGACACACAAAACACACACAAAAATATTCTGGAGTAAAAATTAAAAAATAACATTGAACAAAGATCAGCCTTGGAAAAAATCCAAACATTAAATAAAAAAAAAGGCTTAAAATCCCCCCAAAAAAAATAAATAAAAAAAAACCATTCTGTCAGATGTGACAACTAATAACAATATATTCAGGGAATCCCAAAAAAAAAACAAAAATAAAACTTTGTGAGAAGTGTGTGTGAATATGAGCAGCAAAACTACTTAATTCTTATCACATTATAAAGAAGAAGAGAGTGCGCTGTATTAAACCATTTTTAACATTGCAGCGTGACGAAAGTGCTGTATCCATTGCGAACGCTAAGTTTACCAGAACGAGCTGTTCCGTCTTGGAATTTCTTCTGAGCATGCGTGGCACTTTGTGCGTCGGAACAGGCCACACACGGTCGGAATTGACGCGATCGGATTTTGTTGTCGGATGTCCGATGGAGCCCACACACGGTCGGAATTTCCGACAACATGCTCCGATCGGATATTTTCCATCGGAAAATACGACCGTGTGTACGGGGCATTATACTGTAATGTTACTTTGTTTTATTGTTAACCATCATTTGCTTAGCAGGTATGCCATTCAGTTGCAGCGCGGATTTATTTATCTTGACAGCAACAGCGTTTGCTCCCACGATATATAAAGCTGTGACTCCAGCGCTGTCGGAGGTGATTTCACCACCACAGTTACATACTTCAGCATATATGCCGAAGCGTGGGGGCAGCAGTGGGTGGAGGAGCGATTTGCTCCTGCCTTTTGCGGGAGGATGCCCCCATGCTTCGGCATATATAAATGGTGCATGTATGCCCATCATTAGAAGTGGGTGGATGAAGGGAGGTATTCTAATGGTGGGCATACCCACCAATCGATATCTTATTTTCGTTCAGCCCACAGGCTGCATAAAAAAAAGTTTACAATATATGCCCAACAAGGACCAGCAACGTACTGGTATGTTGCTGGACTTTGATTGGTTATACCAGAATGATGCCTGCAGGTTTAGGTATCATCTTGGTATCATTCTTTTCAGCCAGCGGTCGGCTTTCATGTAATAGCAATCCTAATTAGCCTCTAGACTGCTTTTGCAAGCAGTGAGAGGGAATCCCCCCCCCCACTGTCTTCCATGTTTTACTCTGGCTCTCCTGTCCCAACAGGGAACCTGAAAATGCCGGAGATTCAGCCAGCTGACCATAGAGCTGATCAGAGACCAGAATGTCTCCAAACATCTCTATGGCCTAAGAAATCGGAAGCTACGAGCATTTCATGACTTAGATTTCGCTGGATGTAAACAGCACCATTGGGAAATTGGGAAAGCATTTTATCACACCAATCTTGGTGTGGTCAGATGCTTTGAGGGCAGAGGAGAGATCTAGGGTCTAATAGACCCCAATTTTTTAAAAAAAGAGTACCTGTCACTACCTATTGCTATCATAGGGGATATTTACATTCCCCGAGATAACAATAAAAATGATTAAAAAATAAAAATGAAAGGAATAGTTTAAAAATAAGATAAAAAAGCAAAAAAAATAATAAAGAAAAAAAAAAAAAAGCACCCCTGTCCCCCCCTGCTCTTGCGCATAGGCGAACGCAAGCGTCGGTCTGGCGTCAAATGTAAACAGCAATTGCACCATGCATGTGAGGTATCACCGCGAAGGTCAGATCAAGGGCAGTAATTTTAGCAGTAGACCTCCTCTGTAAATCTAAAGTGGTAACCTGTAAAGACTTTTAAAGGCTTTTAAAAATGTATTTATTTTGTTGCCACTGCACGTTTGTGCACAATTTTAAAGCATGTCATGTTTGGTATCCATGTACTCGGCCTAAGATCATCTTTTTTATTTCATCAAACATTTGGGCAATATAGTGTGTTTTAGTGCATTAAAATTTTAAAAATGCGTTTGAAAAATCGCTGTGCAAATACTGTGTGAAAAAAAAAATGAAACACCCACCATATTAATCTATAGGGCATTTGCTTTAAAAAAATATATAATGTTTGGGGGTTCAAAGTAATTTTCTTGCAAAATAAAATAATGTAATCAAAAAGTGTCAGAAAGGGCTTTGTCTTCAAGTGGTTAGAAGAGTGGGTGATGTGTGACATAAGCTTCTAAATGTTGTGCATAAAATGCCAGGACAGTTTCAACCCCCCCCCAAATGACCCCATTTTGGAAAGTAGACACCCCAAGCTATTTGCTGAGAGGCATGTCGAGTCCATGGAATATTTTATATTGTGACACAAGTTGCGGGAAAGAGACACATTTTTTTTTTTTTTTTTTTGCACAAAGTTGTCACTAAATGATATATTGCTCAAACATGCCATGGGAACATGTAAAATTACACCCCAAAATACATTCTGTTGCTTCTCCTGAGTACGGGGATACCACATGTGTGGGACTTTTTGGGAGCCTAGCCGCGCACGGGACCCCGAAAACCAAGCACCGCCTTCAGGCTTTCTAAGGGCGTAAATTTTTGATTTCACTCTTCACTGCCTATCACAGTTTCGGAGGCCATGGAATGCCCAGATGGCACAACCCCCCCCCCCCCAAATGACCCCATTTTGGAAAATAGACACCCCAAGCTATTTGCTGAGAGGTATAGTGAGTATTTTGCAGACCTCACTTTTTGTCACAAACTTTTGAAAATTGAAAAAAGAAAAAAATATACATTTTTCTTGTCTTTCTTCATTTTCAAAAACAAATGAGAGCTGCAAAATACTCACCATGCCTCTCAGCAAATAGCTTGGGGTGTCTACTTTCCAAAATGGGGTAATTTTGGGGGGTTTTGTGCTGTCTTGGCATTTTATGGCCTTCAAAACTGTGATAGGTAGTGAGGAGTGAAATCAAAAATTTACGCCCCTAGAAATCCTGAAGGCGGTGATTGAATATCGGGGCCCCGTATGAAGCTAGGCTCCCAAAAAGTCCCACACATGTGGTATCCCCATACTCAGGAGAAGCAGCTAAATGTATTTTGGGGTGCAATTCCACATATGCCCATGGCCTGTGTGAGAAATATATAATTTAGTGACAACTTTGTGCAAAAAAAAAAAATTGTCACTCTCCCGCAACTTGTGTCAAAAAATAAAATATTCCATGGACTCAACATGCCTCTCAGCAAATAGCTTGGGGTGTCTACTTTCCAAAATGGGGTCATTTGGGGGGGTTTGTGCCATCTTGGCATTTTATGGCCTTCAAAACTGTGATAGGTAGTGAGGAGTGAAATCAAAAATTTATGCCCTTAGAAATCCTGAAGGCGGTGCTTGGTTTTCTGGGCCCCGTACGCGGCTAAGCTCCCAAAAAGTCCTAAACATGTGGTATCCCCGTACTCAGGAGAAGTAGCAGAATGTATTTTGGGGTGTAATTCCACATATGCCCATGGCATGTTTGAGCAATATATCATATAGTGACAACTTTGTGCAAAAAAAAAAAAAAAGTGTTACTTTCCCGCAACTTGTGTCAAAATATAAAATATTCCATGGACTCAACATGCCTCTCAGCAAATAGCTTGGGGTGTCTACTTTCCAAAATGGGGTCATTTGGGGGGGGTTTGTGCCATCTTGGCATTTTATGGCCTTCGAAACTGTGATAGGTAGTGAGGAGTGAAATCAAAAATTTACGCCCCTAGAAATCCTGAAGGCGGTGATTGAATTTCGGGGCCCCGTATGAAGCTAGGCTCCCAAAAAGTCCCACACATGTGGTATCCCCATACTCAGGAGAAGCAGCTAAATGTATTTTGGGGTGCAATTCCACATATGCCCATGGCCTGTGTGAGAAATATATAATTTAGTGACAACTTTGTGCAAAAAAAAAAAATTGTCCCTCTCCCGCAACTTGTGTCAAAAAATAAAATATTCCATGGACTCAACATGCCTCTCAGCAAATAGCTTGGGGTGTCTACTTTCCAAAATGGGGTCATTTGGGGGGGTTTTGTGCCATCTTGGCATTTTATGGCCTTCAAAACTGTGATAGGTAGTGAGGAGTGAAATCAAAAATTTATGCCCTTAGAAATCCTGAAGGCGGTGCTTGGTTTTCTGGGCCCCGTACGCGGCTAAGCTCCCAAAAAGTCCTAAACATGTGGTATCCCCGTACTCAGGAGAAGTAGCAGAATGTATTTTGGGGTGTAATTCCACATATGCCCATGGCATGTTTGAGCAATATATCATATAGTGACAACTTTGTGCAAAAAAAAAAAAAAGTTTTACTTTCCCGCAACTTGTGTCAAAATATAAAATATTCCATGGACTCAACATGCCTCTCAGCAAATAGCTTGGGGTGTCTACTTTCCAAAATGGGGTCATTTGGGGGGGGGTTTGTGCCATCTTGGCATTTTATGGCCATCAAAACTGTGATAGGTAGTGAGGAGTGAAATCAAAAATTTACGCCCTTAGAAATCATGAAGGAGGTGCTTGGTTTTCGGGGCCCCGTACGCGGCTAGGCTCCCAAAAAGTCCCACACATGTGGTATCCCCATACTCAGGAGAAGCAGCTGAATGTATTTTGGGGTGCAATTCCGCATAGGCCCATGGCCTGTGTGAGCAATATATCATTTAGTGACAACTTTCTGTAAATATTTTTTTTTTGTCATTATTCAATCACTTGGGAGAAAAAAAAAAAATATTCAATGGGTTCAACATGCCTCTCAGAAATTTCCTTGGGGTGTCTACTTTCCAAAATGGGGTCATTTGTGGGGGTTTTGTACTGCCCTGCCATTTTAGCACCTCAAGAAATGACATAGGCAGTCATAAACTAAAAGCTGTGTAAATTATAGAAAATGTACCCTAGTTTGTAGACGCTATAACTTTTGCGAAAACCAATAAATATACACTTATTGACATTTTTTTTACCAAAGACATGTGGCCGAATACATTTTGGCCTAAATGTATGACTAAAATTGAGTTTATTGGATTTTTTTTATAACAAAAAGTAGAAAATATTTCTTTTCAAAATGTTCGGTCTTTTTCCGTTTATAGCACAAAAAATAAAAACCGCAGAGGTGATCAAATACCATCAAAAGAAAGCTCTATTTGTGGGAAGAAAAGGACGCAAATTTCGTTTGGGTACAGCATTGCATGACCGCGCAATTAGCAGTTAAAGCGACGCAGTGCCAAATTGGAAAAAGATCTCTGGTCCTTAGGCAGCATAATGGTCCGGGGCTCAAGTGGTTAAGAAGTGACCTACATCAGCATCCAAAAACTCCACTGAATGGTGCTGTACTTCAAAACACGTCCATTCAAAAAAGATATGTAAAAAAAAAAGGAAACAAGCAAAAGGCAAAAAACATGAACTGCATGTGCTCTATACATAAATATACAGTACAAGTGCTAGGACTACAAAACACCACATAAATTAATGCAAACAATATCAGTAATATCTTACATTGAAGTTCTTATTAAGTGAATAAATAATATTCTAACAGTCTTTTAAATAAAAAGTCCTGGATTAAGTGCACAGTGAACTGTGCTCTTGCCGTGTAACACAGGAATAGTGCAACTTGTGCTCCCCCTTCAAAACCGCACTCACCTCAATTCCTTGATGCCTTGTAACTACCAGATGGTGTGAGATATAATGTGACTGAATGCCTTGAGCTGCAAAGGAAGGCAGCACCAGAATAATTCAAAACTATGAAATGATTTAAAGGAAGCTGAATGATAATAATTATTTGTAATTACGGCAAGATAATTTATTTAGGTGGGTCTACATCATTTTAACAGACCAGCAGCAGTCGTCTTGTTTGGCTTCTAAAGCATACTTGCCAAGTGTCTTTTACTTGTCAGGACAGTTCTACATGGCTGTGTTCTAGGCTGTGTCTCAGAATTATATTGTGAGACTTCCTGAGTCTGTCTGTCCCTACTTCTGCCAAGCCTCAGCAGCACAGAAAATAGACAGGAAAAGCTCTGTACAGAGCTTTCTGTTCATTCACAAACTGAAGTATAGTAAACACAGTTTACTATGGCTCATTTATGAATGGACAAAGTCATTGATCGGTACTGATCACTGACTGTCCACTCAGTCAATAAGGGGCCAGTAAATTACATATTTACTGGCCCCTTCCCTGTTTTCTATTCTGACAGATTCCCCACAGCAGTCGGCGGGAGAGGGGAACCCAGCAGCGCGGTGGAGAGGAGGCACATTACTGAACCTTCAAAACGTATCTTTTGAACCAACAATATAGATAAAAACATTCAGCTGGGCCTAACTCACACTAGCAGTTGATGGGAGTATATATAGCCCAATCAGTATAGGAATGCAGGTGCAGTCCATACACTGATATATGCACACACAGAGGTCAGTCAGCTCTGTATCTCCTCTATGTCCCATGCCACCTCCCCCAGCACTCCCCACTGTAATAGTTCTCAGCTCGCACTGCTATGTACACCTGGCCTGTACAGGCCCCAGGCCCCCCACCCTCCTGACAGCATGGCTCCAGCTCCCCCCCACCAAACACCGCTCTCCTCTCATCTGTCTCAGCACCTCTCCCTCCTGCAGACCAGCGATGTCTCTCTGGGAGAAAGCACAGAGGAACCAGGAAAGAGGACAGGGGCCCAGGGCAGCAGAAAGAAGATGAGAAGCAGGGCAGCATATAGTGAGGAACCAATCCCTCTATTTTTCTCTATTGCCACCGCTGTATGCCTGCAGGAGGGAGAGATGGAAAAGCATGCATTCAATGGCAGCAGGAGACAAATGAAACAGATCAGTTCTTCTCTATATGCCACCCCGGACACCCTCCTATCTAGAAGGCCCCAGCCCACTGGGCAAATACCTAGTGTGTCCTATGGCCAGTCTGCGCCTACTGTGTACCCACACAGACACCAGGGCACTGCAAGTCCTCTGTGGGTAGGGGCAAAGAGAAGCTAGCGACTAGGATGGAAGTGGGAGGGTCTAATACTCCACTTTCCTACACCACTGTTATCTCACTGACCAGCAGTAAAGGGTACATCATTACTGACCACTGCAGTCTGTACACAGTGATGTAGCTTACACAGTCCTGACAACTGCAATGATTTCACTATGTTGCAAATTATACTCTTGTCCCCTGAATAGTATATATCAGGTTTATACTCCTGACCCCTGTAATATATATATACAGTATCTCACAATGAGTACACCCCTCACAATTTTGTAAATATTTTATTATATCTTTTCATGTGACAACACTGAAAATATGACACTTTTCTACAATGTAAAGTAGTGAGTGTACAGCTTGTATAACAGTGTAAATTTGCTGTCCCCTCAAAATAACTCAATACACAGCCATTAATGTCTAAACCGCTGGCAACATAAGTGAGTACACCCCTAAGTGAAAATGTCCAAATTGGGCCCAAAGTGTCAATATTTTGTGTGGCCACCATTATTTTCCAGCACTGCCTTAACCCTTTTGGGCATGGAGTTCACCAGAGCTTCACAGGTTGCCACTGGAGTCCTCTTCCACTCCTCTATGACGACATCACAGAGCTGATGGATGTTAGAGACCTTGCGCTCCTCCACCTTCCATTGAGGATCCCCCACAGATGCTCAATAGGGTTTAGGTCTGGAGACATGCTTGGCCAGTCCATCACCTTTACCATCAGCTTCTTTAGCAAGGCAATGGTTGTCTTGGAGGTGTATTTGGGGTCGTTATCATGTTGGAATACTGCTTTGTGGCCCAGTCTCTGAAGCGAGGGGATCATGCTCTGCTTCAGTATGTCACAGTACATGTTGGCATGCATGGTTCCATCAAAAAACTGTAGCTCCCCAGTGCTGGCAGCACTCATGCAGCCCCCAGACCATGACACTCTCACCACCATGCTTGACTGTATGCAAGACACATTTGTCTTTGTACTCCTCACCTGGTTGCCGCCACACATTCTTAGCGCCATCTGAATCAAATAAGTTTATCTTGGTCTCATCAGACCACAGGACATGGTTCCGGTAATCCATGTCCTTAGTCTGTTTGTCTTCAGCAAACTGTTTTCGGGCTTTCCTGTGCATTGTCTTTAGAAGAGGCTTCCTTTTGGGACGACAGCCATGCGGACCAATTTGATGCAGTGTGCGGCGTATGGTCTGAGCACTGACAGGCTGACCCCTCACCCCTTCAACCTCTGCAGCAATGCTGGCAGCACTCATACGTCTATTTCCCAAAGAGAACCTCTGGATATGACGCTGAGCATGTGCACTCAACTTCTTTGGTCGACCATGGCGAGGCCTGTTCTGAGTGGAACCTGTCCTGTTAAACCACTGTATGGTCTTGGCCACTGTGCTGCAACTCAGTTTCAGGGTCTTGGCAATCTTCTTATAGCCTAGTCCATCTTTATGTAGAGCAAAAATTCTTTTTTTCAGATCCTCAGAGAGTTCTTTTCCATGAGGTGCCGTGTTGAACGTCCAGTGACCAGTATGAGAGAGTGAGAGCGATAACACCAAATTTAACACACCTGCTCCACATTCACACCTGAGCCCTTGTAACACTAACAAGTCACATGACACCGGGAAGGGAAAATGGCTAATTGGGCCCAATTTGGACATTTTCACTTAGGTGTGCACTCACTTTTGTTGCCAGCGCTTTAGACATTAATGGCTGTGTGCTGAGTTATTTTGAGGGGACAGCAAATTTACACTGTTATACAAGCTGTACACTTACTACTTTACAGTGTAGCAAAATGTCATTTCTTCAGTGTTGTCACATGAAAAAATATAATAAAATATTTACAAAAATGTGAGAGGTGTACTCACTTTTGTGAGATACTGTATATGTTATGTTATGTGTTATAGTCCTGACTTCTGTATTATATACATTATTATGTACAACATAGTTTTGACCCCTGTCCTGTATACACTATGTTGTACTACTGACCCCTGTATTGTATATGCTATGTAGTGCATTATACTCCTGATCCTGGCACTCACTATGTTGTATGCTGTATACACTATGTTGTATATTATACTCCTAACCCCTGAACTGTATACACTATATTATACATTTTATTAATCCCTAGGCGCTGTCAATATGCAAATATGCGGTATCTCTTTAGATGGGCCCTGGTGCCGAGTAGCTGCATATTTGCCCACTAATTAGCCGACACAGCTGTGCGGAGAGCGTACTTCCTGCGTGCTCCCAGCACAGTTACCGGCGGCTAACGGAAAGCTCCCAATCGCTTCCTTCAATTGGGAGCTTTTTGATCATGTGATCGTCGTGACATCCAATCACGGTGGTTACATGATCATAAACCCTCCCGGCATCTGAAACCTCTTAAAGAGTCAGGAGACACCGGTGCAAATTGGTTAAGCTGAGCAACAAAGTCCTAACTAGTTTTATTACACAGAATATTATTGTCACCATTAAAATCCTTCCCTTCATCAGCAGCCACAACAGGTGTCACAGCACTAGGCAGAAAGGTCAGTGTCAAATGATGTTTTCTAAATATTGTATGGCAAATGTGTTTGGAGTGTAATTGGTGTTTATCACTGCATCCTCAGTAAGACCTTTTGGGGTGCCACACTTTAAATAGACTGTACAGACTAAAAGTCAAAGTCAGTACATATGTAAATAATTTTACTAATGAACAATATCTTCTTGCCTGTGTTTCTGTTCTTATGATAACTCTTCTTTTATTTACAGTGTTTTTAAATTAAATTGTACAATAGATTAATAATATGACTCTTATAGAACCTCACCCATTTTAAATGAATGTCCCATCCCTAATTAAAGTACTTTCTAATCAAATATTGACTTGTTTGATGTACAGCAAAACAAGTCTCCCTGAAATGTTTTTGTTTTAATGGTGGCAACTATGATAAAGTACTTCATTCAGAATCCACTACAATCATTTACAATTCATCCTTTAAAATTCCCTCTTTTTAATATAAATATGTGAAAAGGTTTGTTAGAAAAAAACATTCTTTAAGATGATACCCACCTTTCACCATGGTCACCAATCGCGGAGGTACACTTTGTGTAGTGAACTCTCTTTACAGGAAACAAACCTTACCATAAAAGGGCTAGTTCTTTACATATTCCTCCCAGGCCAAATGTTCCCAGTCCTCCTGCCAATCTTGTGTTTACTACGTCTTCTTTCATGTAAGTCTATGAGTCAGGTGACTCCCTGAAAGCAATGCATTCTGTAATCTCCACAGCTATTAGGAGAGGTAAATAACTGAATGTGGGCATTCAAATAATGCCCAAGCTGCATCACCAGCCCCATCTCAAAATATCATCCAAATCAACCTCTTCACTCCTCCCAAGGTTTCCTTCCCTTTAGCCTGCTCATCACCTTCTCCCATGCCCATCTTCAGGATTTCTCTCCAGAGCTTCTCGTTTTTTTCTGGAACCCTCTACCCCAGTTCATGCAGGTAATGCCTTCTCTGTATTTAAGGCGATCCTTAAAAAATAATTTCTTTACAGAAGTCTCCATATAAAAATTGGAATTTTCCTTTCTTCATCAACCCCCTCCTCCCTCTACAGTAATTACCCTTTTTATCACTTGCCTATGCCTTCATACTCCATTCATATTCAGCTCTCACAAGCAGTGCCCTCTGAAACTTCTTGCATTTAATTTTATTGTAACTGTACTCTTCTTTTTGTGAAGAGTTGCGCAAACTGTTTTTATTATATAAATCCTGAATAACAATAATAATGATAATAATAATATCATATTTTGGACATTCAGGTAGTTGTGGGTGGTTTTTGTAGATTCAATGAGCTTTAACGGATAAGTTCACCTTTCATAACATGTTACATGTTAAATCCATATTTGGGTGTAACCACTCCCCTGCTGTGACAGCTAGCAGGAGATCGTCTACTTGACACGCATCACCTTCTTAAATAGTGTTGTTGGTTGCTGAACGACAGCCCCCCTTCAAGGAAATGGTATTCTTCTATGGCAATGTCTTCTTTCAGTAGGATAATGATTCAAGAATGGTTTAAGGAACACAACACCGAGTTTGAGGTGTTGACTTGGCCTCCAAATTCTCCAGCTCTCAATCCATTCAAGCATCTGTGAGATGTACTGTAAACACATGTCCGATCCATGAATGCCCTACTTTGCAACTTACAGGACTTAAAGGATCTGCTACTGACAGATCGGTGCCGAATACCACAGAATACCTTCAGAGGTTTAGTGGGGTCCATGTCTCAATGGGTCATGACTGTTTTGGAGGCATAATGGGCTGTTTTGGCAGCAAAAGGGGGACCTGTTCAATATTAGATGGGTGGTCTTAGAGTTATGGCTTATGTGTTGTAAGTAGTACAGTCTTTAACCGCTCGACGACTGGCTCACGCTAATATACGTCGGCAGAAGGGCACATACAGGTATATTAATGTACCTGTACGTTGCATTTTAAGGAAGCAATTTACGGGTGGGCTCCGTGAGTGTGGTCGCGGGTCCCACAGACTCGATGCGATCGTCTCACAGAGAGGAAGAACGGGGAAATGCTGATGTAAATCAGTGCCCCCTAGTGGTTAACCCCTTCACTGCCAGTCACATTTACACAGTAATCAATGCATTTTTAATCGCACTGATCACTGTATAAATGTGAATGGTCCCAAAATAGCACCAAAAGTGTCCGATCTGTCTGCCATAATGTTGCAGTCATGATAAAAATCGCTGATCACTGCCATTACTAGTAAAAAAAAATTATTAATAAAAATGCCATAAAACTATTCCCTATTTTGTAGACGCTAAAACTTTTGCGCAAACCAATCAATAAACCCTTTTTGCAAATTTTTTTACCAAAAATATGTAGAAGAATATGTATCGGCCTAAACATAAACAAATGTTTTTTTATATATTTTTTGGGGATATTTATTATAGCAAAAAGTAAAAAAGAATGCGTTTTTTTCAAAATTGTCGCTATATTTTTGTTTATAGCGCAAAAAATAAAAACTGCACAGGTGATCAAATACCACCAAAAGAAAGCTCTATTTGTGGGAAAAAAAAGGACATCAATTTTGTTTGGGAGCCACGTTGCACGACCACACAATTGTCAGTTAAAGCGACGCAGTGCCGAATCGCAAAAAACGCTCTGGTCTTTTGCCAGCCAAATGGTCCGGGGCTGAAGTGGTTAAAATAAACACACGCAAAAGTTTTCACAATGATTGTCCTTAGGAACATGCTAGATTGTTTCTGTACACGTGTGCAAAAGTAATTTAGGGTAGTAGAGGGGATGCAGTATCCTATTTCCTGTATGTTTTGGAGAGATATGCTTGTTAATTATAAAGAGTTATTAAGAAAAGTTTCAAAATTACAATCATTCACCTTTCTATAACTCGTTGTGTAGCTAACTAATTAAATGAGGCCTTTTCACGGTTTTATAATGTTTTTTTGCTTTTCAAATAATGAATAATAGCTTTGAAAACAAAAGGAATGCAAGGTGACTACATTGTAAGGACTTGAAGTAATTAAAGTGTTAGGAAATGACAATGTGATAATTAGATGTTCATTTTAATAAAATAATAGGGATGCATAATAGTATTTCATCTTTACAGAATTAAAAAACATCTAATTACTTTAAACATATTTGTAATCTTATAGAAAGGAGTATAAATAATTATATATCTAATATACATAATAAAGGTTAATCTGTTGGTTTAACATAATGTTATTGTGCTACTAATATTTCTATCATTAAAAAAAAAGATTATTAATTTTATACCAATATAATGCTGCACTATCCAAATGTAATTTGGATAGTGCAGCATTATATTTTTATAAAACTTTTTAGCACGAGCATATGGGACGTGATCAATGCTAGCAGCTGTCCTTTAATCATCTCTAAATATCATTTGGATTTTTACATGGTAGCTCACAAGATTCTGTTTGTTGTTTTGAAGATTATTAATTACTCCAAATAATAGAGACACCTTTGTGCATGAATGTTATATTAACAAAGTAAAGTTTTTTTATATATATAAAAAATTGTGTGTTATGGTATACATGTACATTTATACAGTATTATACAATTTCACTGGACATCAATATTCCTATAAATTCAGGAAAAAAATTCACAATCTGCAAATGAGGGTTTATACTAGTTTGTCCCACCACCTGCTTTTTCAATCTTTGCTCTGTTCAAGAACAGTGGTCTCCTGAAGATTCTTCACATTCAACACTTGCCTTGAGTGTCGGATGCCTCCCACTGCAGCTATGATTCTTTCCAATGACCGCTACATCACTACTCCTCTACTCTCTCCTGTAGTGATGTAGGGGCCAGAAGGAGGAACCATTGTAAAAGGGCAACCTCTAATGTAAAGTAGCTTTTCCCCATTGAAACCTTCACTGACAACCAAAGTAAGATGGTATTTCTCAATGATAGCTAATGTTAGGGGACACTCCACTGACTACTCCACATAGGACATTCCCCAGACAAACTCTTTGGCAGCTACATCCTGTAAGCTGTGTTGTACATTACATTCTCCTGACTGCTGCAAGCTGTAAGCTGTGTTGTATGTTACATACTTCTGACTGCTTCACACTATATACACCTGTTAGCTGCACTCTGTATTCTTTATGTCTTTAAAAAAGCTGCATTGTCCACATTTATTTTAAGCTGTAAAATTTTTGTTTAATTGCAATCGTTATTGCTTGAATATTTTTTTTTCTTCGCATTGAGCATGTGGTGTTCAAAAATTATCTACTTGTCAGTTTGAAAGGTAGTTAAACTAATGGAATAACAAAAAAATACTCTGCACTATGTAGACATGTGCATGATGAAAAAATGTATTTAGTTTTGTGTCGATTTTTTAACCACTTCAATACAAGGCACTTATACACCTTCCTGCCCAAGCCAATTTTCAGCTTTCAGCGCTGTCACACTTTGAATGACAATTGTGCGGTCATGCAACACTGTACCCAAACAAATTTTTTTATCATTTTGTTCTCACAAATAGAGCTTCCTTTTGGTGGTATTTGATCACCTCTGTGATTTTTATTTTTTGCGCAACAAATAAAAAAAGACCGAAAATTTAGAAAAAAAAAAAGTTTTTCTTTGTTTCTCCATCGGAGGCTCTTTACCGAGATCGGTGTAGTGGCGTGTCAGACTGACACACCGCACCACCGATGGCCGCGACGCGCACCCCACGGGCGCGCAGCGACTGTTATCCTGCTGGACGTCATATGATGCCCTGTCAGGATAACTGAACCACCACCCGGCCATCATTTTGCTATAGGCCGGGCGGGAAGTGGTTAATCTAGTTATTTAGTTTTCGTTAAATTCGGTTGATTCGTTCAATTTGTATTCAGGATTCGTATTCGGAATTCGTTTTATGTCTTTTTCGAATTTTCTTCGAATGTACCAATTTTTTTGATTCGAAAGTTTGAATTGATACACTTTGAATAGTACACACAGTCTTTGATTTCAGAAATATGTTTACAGTTAGAATTCAACTGGAGTTCGGTGTAAAATTCAGTTCAAATTTCAATTTGAATTTTGGGAAATTTTGTTTCATTATTCGGAGCATTCTATTAATTTAGTTTATACTGTAGTTTGAGTATTCGGATATATCCGAATCTCTGAATAATGAAAAATTGTCCGAATATTAATTCAGGACCAAACGAACTGCACATGTCTAGCACTAATAGAACAAAACTACAGGACAATCCATCTACTGTAATCCAAGTTTTAGAATTGTTGATTTTCTTGCATAGCACAAGTCTTGCTGCTCGAAGTTGTAGTGTGGAGTACACGTTGGCTGCAAGACACAAGGATAAAACTAAAACACATAGACCTAGCACATCATAATAGTAAAAACTTTAATAATTAAAAGCAATTACCGTATATACTCGAGTATAAGTCTTTCCGAGTATAAGTCGAGGCCCTAATTTACCACAAAAAAAATGGGAAAAACTTATTGACCCAAGTATAAGACGAGGGTGAGAAATGCACAGCTATTGTAAGTGGAAAAGAGGGTCAACAATGCCCATTTGCAGCATAACTGTTCCCATTTGCATGCCTCACTGTGCCCATTTGCAGCCATAGGTCCCCTGAACTTCAAACTCGGTAGTTAAGGGTTCCTAGATGCCCCCTAGCTGCAGCCAAAATTTGGGGTCTCTGAACCCAAAGGGTCCCGAAATAGCACTAAGTAGTGGCAGGCAGCTCAAGTGGCCGAAGCTAAAGAGAGTCTTGAAAGACAACGTAACCCATGACTGGAGGCACTGCTCTGTTATTCTTAGCTCCCCAATTCAGCCTTGGTTAGGATGTAAAAGACTTTGCATCCTTAACTCAGGAACTCACGTTGCAGTCTAACTATTTTCTAGCAGAGATTAGAATCTTTTAATATAGGGGCAGCATTGGTGGAGTGTTTGCAGGCCTTGGGTTTCACACCACTGTCCATTATATTTTTCTTGCAGCCTAGCCATAATGCCTTTCCAGACAGAAGCAGTGATGAGTGTCACATCCAATCTCCTAACTTTGAGCCCTTTTATGTTATTGTTTGGTGTGGTTGGTAGGGATAGGCCCGATGTTCGAATCGAATGTAAGTTCGACTCGAACATCGGGTGTTCGTTCGCAGACGAACTGAACATATGGGCCGTTCGTGGCAAATTTGAGCGCTGCGGAGCGGCCTATAATGCACTGCGAAATTGCAGTGCATTGACAGCTACTGATTGGCCAAAGCATGCACTTGACCTGCATGCTTTGGCCATTCACAGCACGATCTGCTGTGAGAGCAATGATTGGCTAATTATGGCTCAGGGGGCCATTCACAACACGATCTGCTGTAAGAGCCATGATTGGCCAATCATGGCTCAGGGGGCTAAGTCCATGCCCCACACTATATAAGGCTGCTTACACAGCGGCCGCATGTAGTGTGATAACGTGGAGATTGAGAGAACTTGAGCTAGATTAGGCAGGTTAGTTAGTGGCGTGCAGACAGTTTAGTATATATACAGGATATATACAGTGCAGTCCCTGTAGTATACATATATAGTGCAGGCAATGTATTAATAAATATATATATGTATATATATATATACGATATATATATATATATATATACAGTGCATTCAGTGTAGACTATACATACAGTGCAGGCAGTTTAGTATATATATATATATATATATATATATATATATATATACAATGCTGTGAAAAAGTATTTGCCCCTTACTGATTTTTTCTTTTTTTGCATACTTGTCACAAATAAATGACTCAGATCATCAAACTAATTTTATTATTACGCAATATTATATTATTTTATATTATTACGCAGATAACCCGAGTAAATACAAAATGCAGTTTTTAAATTATGGTTTCATTTATTAAGGCAAAAAAGTTGTCAAAACCTGCCTAGCTTTATGTAAAAAAGTAATTGCCCTCTAAACCTAATAACTGTTTGTGCCACCCTTGGCGGCATTAACTGCAATCAAGCATTTGCGATAACTGGCAATGAGTGTTTCACATTACTGTGGAGCAATTTTGACCCACTCTTCTTTGCAGAGTTGTTTTAAGTTACCCACATTGGAGGGTTTTCCAGCATGAACGGTCTGTGTAAGGTTATGATTAGGGGTGAGCCGAACACTCCCCGGTGCGGTTCGCATCAGAACTTGCGAACAGGCAACAAATTAGTGCAAACACGCGAACACCGTTAAAGTCTATGGGACACGAACATGAAAAATCAATGCTAATTTTAAAGGCATTATATGCAAGTTATTGTCATAAAAAGTGTTTGGGGACCAGAGTCCTGCCCAGGGGACATGTAGCAATGCAAAAAATGTTTTAAAAATGGCTGTTTTTTCAGGAGCAGTGATTTTAATAATGGTTAAAGTGAAACAATAAAAATTAAATATTCCTTTAAATATCATGCCTGGGGGTGTCTATATTATGCCTGTAAAGTAGCGCATCTTTCCCGTGTTTAGAACAGTACCACAGCAAAATGACATTTCTAAAGGAAAAAAATGTCATTTAAAACTGCTCGCAGCTGTAATGAATAGTCAGATCCCGGCATTAGAGATAAAAATTATTGAAAAAATGGCATGTACTCCCCCCCAGTCCATTACCAGGCCCTTTGGGTCTGGTATGAATATTAAGAGGGACTCTGCACCAAAATGTAAAGAAAAATGCATGGGGGTCTCCCCAAAATCCATACCAGGCCCTTCAGGTCTGGTATAGATTTTAAGGGGAACCCTGAGCCAAAATTTTTTTTAAAATGGCATAGGTGGTCTCCCCAAGATCTATACCAGACCCTTATCCGAGCATGCAACCTGGCAGGCTGCAGAAAAAGGGGGAACGAGAGAGCACCATACCAGGCCACATGCCTTCAACATGGGGAGGGTGTTTTGGGGTCCCCATATCAGGCTACATGCCCTTTTTTTGGGTGCCCCCTAAAGCACCTTGTACCCATGTTGATGGGGACAAGAGCCTCTTCGCAACAACCCTGGCCATTGGTTGTCAGGGTCTGTGGGCCGGGGGCTTATCGGAATCCCAGATCCCACCAACCATGTGAATGGGTATCGGGTACATTGTCAAAGGGAGAAAGACAGCAGTCAGTGGGAGCCATCCCATTGAGGCACAGTTTTTTTCTTTTTTTTTTCTATTTTTTGGGTCCGTCGGGTGCCATGATTGACAATGGATGTACATCGAGGGACACTTTTTTTTAAAGGAATTATCAAAAACTGTCTATTGTGTTTTTTTACTTTTTGACACTTTTTTTGGTTAATGTACCTGATACCCATTCACATAGGGGGCAGGGATCTGGGGTCCCCCTGTTAAAGGGGGCTTCCAGATTCCGATAAGCCCCCGGCCCACAGACCCCGACAACCAATGGCCAGGGTTTTCGGGAAGAGGCTCTTGTCCCCATCAACATGGGTACAAGGTGCTTTGGGGGCACCCAAAAAAAGGGCATGTGGCCTGATATGGTTCAGGAGGGACATTCCCTCATCCTCTTCTCCTATCCTGACCTCCAGGCTGCATGCTCGTATAAGGGTCTGCTATGGATTTGGGGGGATCCCCACGACAATTTTTTTTAAAATTTTGGTGTGGCGTTCACTTTAAAATCCATACCAGACCCGAAGGGCCTTGTATGGACTAGGGGGGAGGGGGGACCGCACATCGTTTTTTTCCCTTGATTTTTTTATCTATATTGCTGGGAGCCAGCAATACATTACAGCTGCGAGCAAGTTTTGATTAAATTTTTTCCTTTAGAAATTTAATTTTGCTGCGGCACTTTTCTACACATCACACAGATGTGCCACTTTTGACCGCCCAGGCATGATATTTAAAGGAATATTTCATTTTTATTGTTTCACTTTAAGCATTATTAAAATTTCTTTTGCATTGATACATGTCCCCTCGGGAAGTACCCGGGTCCCCATACACTTTTTATGGCAATAACTTGCATATAAGCCTTTAAAATTAGCACTTTTGATTTTTCATGTTCTTGTCCCATAGACTTTAATAGGGTTTGCATGTTCACTAGAACTTTTTGCCTGTTTGCGTGCTCTGGTGCGAACCGAACCGGAGGGTGTTCGGCCCATCCCTAGTGGTTGGTTATCCACAGTAAAACTGGAGGAACAAAGTTAAAACTTCAGTCATAAAGTTATTTATTCTGACAATTCTTAGCCTGCGCTCGGGGATCGGATTAATATGGTTTGGTATGTTAACCTATGTGGAGGGTTACCCCTAATTAAATAACATTGTAGTCTGAAGCCAACAATCTACAGTATTTGGTGTTTGTGTTTTTTATTGTAGTAATAAATGTGTACTCTGTCTTAGCTCGTGTGTCCTATCCCAATTGGCCAGGTTTGTGACAGTTTTACTTAAAATCAAGTATAGGTTGCATTCTTAGAATAATATCTTTTTTTTTTTCTTTTGTTAAAATATACAAGTTCTATCTTTTACAATATGCTTTATTTTGCTTTCCCTCTGTGGAAAAGTATCTCTCTCCATCTTCTGTGCTTTATTGGCCTTTTTCCAAGATGAAATATGTGTCATTCTTATTTTATAATTAAAAGGAAACTACGAGGAAGCTGCCTTGTTTAGCCTTATGCTGGTATGACATGTCATACTATCTCACTCCCAGAATATAACGATTTGTGATAGGTTACATGAGATGCATGACATTAACATTTCAACCTCCAAATCCTTTAGATGTGCTTCTGACTCCAGCTTCCCAAGGTGTACACATTTTAGCTGCAGAAAAAAATGGGAGTGAATCACAAAGTCAGGTTATAGAACATTAATTCCTGTAGCACACATTCAATGCATAAAACAGAGAAGAAAAGAAGAAGCGTATTGTGACAGAATTTATATAGAGTTATAAATATAATGAACACAATTAACTTTAGTAGTTAAATTAAATGTGTTCATTTTGACTCATACATTTAAAATGCTTATAATATTTAAAAAGAAGGAAAAAAAGAACACAATGGGCTTGATTTACTTAAGGCAAATAAACTGTACACTTTGCAAGTGCAGTTGCTCCAGAGGTTAGTAAATGAGGTGAAGCGTCACTTTACAAAGACTATCCAATCACATGCAAGGAAATAAAAAAAAACTGCCCGCCCAACTAAAGCAATGATTAACACAGCTTGGCCACATTGGCCTAATTTTTCTCTTATTCAGTTAAGTAATAATTACAGGTCTTCTCTCTCCCTAGTCTGCGACTGGGCAGTGAAAGGAGAAGCAGTACACAGATGAGAGAAAAGAACAAATTGAGGGAAGCACCAGCTAAGTGTATTATCCTGGTTAAAATATAATCCCCCAGATGAAGTTGTGAGAAGCAACGTAACGCGTAGGGATTGGCCGGATAGAGCCGTGACCGGAAGTGACATGACAAGGCATGGAACAACGCCTAATTTGTTCCCTGTGTTTTTTAACCTGCCTTGTGTAAGAGTATATGCCTTTTTTTAATAAACACGTTTTTTTAAAACCTGACATACTGCACTATTTGAGGTCCTTTTCTCTCCCTGTCCCCTCTCCACTGAGGTACCGCCCTGTATTATGTGATTGGATAACAGATCGCAGCAATCTGAGAAGGAATACTGCTACAACACACCATCCAGAGTTGCTACAAACACTACCCAGGGAAATCAAGGGATCCCCCTAGCGGTGACGGCGGTGACTGAATGTTATAGTCAATATTGAGGTAAGAGTTCTGGAAGACCAAACTGTTAAAGGAGCCACAGCAGGAGTATTGGGAATAATCACCTGCATCTGTTTGAGCACCTACAGAACCCTATCATTCTCCATCCACTGCAATATTTATTGGACTTCCTTATCATTGTTGTGTATATAATTTAAAGTTAAGTTATATTTATTACAGTTCCACCAGGTTATATATATTCTACTCATATATAATTTTATTTACACCAGGTCATATCTATTTATTATTTATCATTTTCACCAATATATTAAGAACACTGTGAGTCAACACACAATATAATTATTATATTTTATTTTAAAATCCTAGACAGATATTTTATGCACCACCCATCTTAATCCAACTGGTAATTAATTCAAATACTCTCCTGAAATACTTAGGTTTATGAATTTTACACTATTTTTCACTATTTGCGCAAAATCACTGTATTAATATCCCAGTTAAAATGCTTTAATAACAATGGATCAATTACATTCACAAGATTAAAAAGATAAAATGCTCATCTGGTGCTTGGTATGTAGATGCATTCCTCATGTATCCAACCTGCAGGACCGCTGTGAGGTGTCCCAGCTGCTGGGAGAGGAGGATGGCCCACTTAGGAGCCCGGAGGAGCCCCAGAAAGCCACTCTGACCAGCGTAGAAATGCATGTCGGAAGTGATATCACTGGAAGGATAGAGGACCAGATGAGAAGACAAGGCTACTAGAGGCCTTTAGAAGAGCTGGAAGTTCTGAGCTTGTAGCCTTGTCTTCTCATCTGGTCCTCTATCCTTCTGGTGACATCACTTCCGGTGTGCGTTCCATGCTTGTCAGCATGGCTTCATACTCAGCACCAGATGACTGTTTTATCTTTTTAATCTTGTGGGTGTCATTGATCCATTGTTATTAAAGCATTTTACCCGGGATACTACACTTAGCTGGTGCTTCCTTCCCTTTGTTCTTTTCTCCCTTTGAATCACAAAGAGCCGTACACAACTCTGAGGATAGCAGCCGCAGGTGGTCCTGAACCTCCCCCCTCTGCCTTTACATCTTGTACTACAGGATTAAAGATTCCCTTGGACTATCCCTTACCCCATCTATGGTCTCATAAGCAATTTATTGCCTATTGGACTATATAATCTTGGTGCGCCTGATTATTATCTCTCTTTTACTGCAATACACAGATGAGCTCCTCTCTCTGTCACAGGGTTAAAAACTGTATTCTTTCCTCTTAAGCTCCTCATTAGTGTCAAGAAGGCTTCAGTATAAAGTTGACATAAAGGATGAAGTTTGAGTTCACCACCACCACATGGGTTCGAGGCAAGCCTTTCACCTTCAAAGTTCGCACTTCTGGCAAAATAATGCAGTAATTAGAGTTGGGCAAACGGTTCAAGCCCAAGCATGAGTTTGGGTCTAACATTGGCTATTCGCCCATTCAACGAACACCCAAATTATCAGGGTGATTGACCATTTGTTTGGCCCACCGAATGACCACAATGCACGGAGAGGCCGCACATTGGCTATTCACCCATTCAATGAACACCCAAATTATCAGGGTGATTGACCATTTGTTTGGCCCACCGAATGACCACAATGCACGGAGAGGCCGCACAGTGAATTGTAAGCCCTGATTGGTTGATGCAATTAAAGCTTTGCACAATCAGGGCACAGAGCATTGACAGATCCATAATAGCAGAAAGTAATGATGACTCTATCCAATCATGGCTCAGTTCTATTAGTCCCACCCCACACTATAAAAAAATACTCCCCATAGCGGCCATTTGCAGTGTGATATTAGCGTGGAGAGAGATAGGACAGGGCTCTGTTCAGTGCTACTGGCGAGTTAGAGTGCTATAGTGTGCTATTGTTCTTCTATTGTCAGTGTAGCATATCAGTTTAGTGTGAATCTAGTGATAGTTCAGTGTGAGTGTAGTGTGACCAATGACCATTCATTTTTAATTTAGTGTCAGTTTTTGTAAGTGTAGTGTGACCATTTTATTTACTTTAGTATCAGTTTTTGTGGTGTAGTGTGACCATTCATTTTGACTTTAGTGTCAGTTTAATTTGTCAGGGCACGTTTCTTGCAGTATACATCAGTGCAATACTGCACATTTAACGCAGTATATATCAGTACGTTACTGCACGTTTTACACACTATATATAAGTGCGTTACTGTATGTTTAACGCAGTACATATCAGTGTGTTACTGCACGTTTAACGCAGTAGATATATTAGTGTGTTACTGCATGTTTAACGCAGAATATATCAGTTTGGGGGTGCGCATGCATGGAACTTCCAATATGGCCACGTAAGCCGGGAGCTCCTCACTGCCCGAGCCAACAAGCCGCCCTAGCCCCGGATTTAAGCCAGCAGGACTCCTGCAGACAGCAGAAATCGATCGGGGAACACCCCCACAACAATTCTATGCCAGGCAGCTTGGTCCGCCGTGACCTGGGACCACAATTCTCCGCCAAGGGAATCCAGGCCAAATCCAAGATGGCGGCCTCGTCTTAGCCACGAGACATGCACCCAGGGGGACAAGTGGAATATAGGCAAGTCATTGCCCCAGCCACTTTAGCCTACACAACCCAGGCAAACTCCAGCATCTCCCACAATGTGACCCCATCGCCTGCATCTACAGAATCGCTCATAGAGCGATCGATGGACAATTACATACTATCCCCTCTGGGTACTACTACGGTACACCCGGACACCATTATCTCCCCAGGAGGCCCAAATCCTGATATACCCCAGAATACAGGAGACTTATTTCTCAAACTATCTGAGTTACTTGAAAGGGGCCTGTTTCACACTGCCAACAAAATCACTAATGACATTCGCTCTGACTTCCAAAACCTGGGCTCCAGGATGGAAGCAATCGAACATAAGCTCGACATTACAGTGTCCAGGGCCAACCAGAACATTGACCACATCCACGTCATACAAGAGCAACTGGATGTGGCCCTGAACAGGATCGACGACCTTGAAAATTGTTCGAGGAGGGACAATTTCAGGGTCAGAGGTATCCCAGAATCTATCACAGACGTCCCCAAAGCGGTCCAAGACCTCATTAAAATCCTCATCCCTGCAATAACTCCACACAAGCTGGAGTTAGATAGAGGACATAGGTCACTGGGACCTTCCAGAAAAGACGGGTCACCCAGGGATGTGGTAGTGAAACCGCACTACTACAGTGTGAAAGAGGAGATTATGAAAATATCACGACAACAATCCAGGAAATCCTTCCAAGCACAGGATATCCAGATCTTTGCGGACAGCTCTCTCATGACCATTCAAAGATGCAGAGCCCTTAAACCACTGCTTCAGACAGGGCTGGACTAGGAATGAAAACCAGCCCTGGAAAAAATGTCATACCAGCCCCATAGCATTAATATACACACCCAACAGCATAACGTTATTATTTTCTTGTTCATAAAATGGAAAACCATGCATTTTAAAGCACATTTGAAGCGTGCATTATATATAGATAAGACACATATAAAAGCCCACCTCCTTTTTATAGGGCACACAGTGTATAGGGATGTATAATGTAAAACATGGTGGTATTTCCCCACCCAGGGGAAATACAACTGGGCAGTGGCGGTGCGTCCATTGCAACCGTCAATCTTCAATAGATAGATTCATGCAACGCATGAATCTATCTATTGTCGCTGCTGCTGCCCCCTATTCAGGTGTCCAGCCCCTTGTCGGGCATCTGAATTACAGCGGCGGGGTGTTTTTAGAAGTGCCTGATTAGAGCCGTCGGCTCTAGTAGGCTTCCAAATTGGTAAACAGCGGGCACATTGCTGTACGTTCGCTGCTTACACAGTGCTGTGTTAGGAAATCAAATAAATTGCTTCCCTAACACTGACCCGCCTCTCAGCCAATCAGATGCACTGGGTCTGGTTACCTGTCACCTGATTGGCTGAAGCGACAGGCGCTGTGATTGGATGCCTATCGGAGGGAGCGTGGAGGAACGCGCTGACCTGAGACAGGTAAGTGCCGGGCGGGGGGAGGGGGGGACACTGGCAGCATTTGATAGGCAAACTGGTGGCAATTGATGGGGCAAACTGGTGGCAATTAATGGTTACAGTGGCTGCGTTTGATGGTAGTGGCACATTGGCTGTGCTTAATGGCACAGTGGCTGCGTTTAGTGGGCAAAGTGATGGCAATTTTTGGGTACAGTGGCTGCGTTTGATAGTACAGTGGCTGCGTTTAATGGGCACAGAGGTGGCAATTGATGGGTACAGTGGCTGCGTTTGATGGGCACAGTGGCTGCGTTTGATGGGCACAGTGGCTGCGTTTGATGGGCACAGTGGCTGTGTTTAATGGGTACAATGGCTGCGCTTGATGGGCACAGAGGTGGCAATTGATGGGTACAGTGGCTGTGTTTGATGGTACAGTGGCTGCGTTTGATGGCATAGTGGCTGCGTTTGATGGGCACAGTGGCAGCATATAATGGGCACAGTGGTGGCAATTTATGGGTATAAACTGCAGACAAATGAGACTGCCACAAAAATTGATGGTTACAGTGGCTGCGTTTGATGGTAGTGGCACATTGGCTGCGCTTAAAGCGGTTGTATACCCGCAAATTTTTTAATTTTTTTTAACCCTGTAAAGCAAAAGGCATAATGAGCTAGTATGCACCGCATACTAGCTCATTATGAAATACTTACCTAAGAACGAGCGCTGTGAGTGGCTGAAACCGCGATGTCGTCACTCCCGCGCATGCGCGCGGGAGATTTCTTACTCGGCAAGGTCCGGCAGTTGCCGGTCTTCAGCCGAGTATCCCCTGTGCGCATGCGCCACTGCAGTCAGAGGCTCATAGCAAGGGGAATATCCCCTTACCGTAAAGGTTTATGAGATATTTTTTTTACCTACAGGTAAGCCTTATTATAGGCTTACCTGTAGGTAAAAGTAAAAAAAAAAGACTATACAACCACTTTAATGGCACAGTGGCTGCGTTTAGTGGGCACAGTGGTGGCAATTTTTGGGTACAGTGGCTGCATTTGATAGTACAGTGGCTGCGTTTAATTGGCACAGAGGTGGCAATTGATGGGTACAGTGGCTGCGTTTCATGGCACAGTGGCTGCATTTGATGGGCACAGTGGCTGCGTTTGATGGGCACAGTGGCTGCGTTTGATGGTACAGTCGCTGCGTTTGATGGGCACAGTGGTGGCAATTTATGGGTTCAGTGGTGGGGAAATAAAAGTAAAGTTTTGTGCTTATACAATATATAATTAGCAAGCAGCACTCATAAGACTAATATATAGTTTCTGTATACTGCTTTTGCACTTGAATAAAACATGAACTTCTACACCTCCCTGAAGACCAAACGAGAGAGAGAGAGAGAGGGAGAGAGAGAGAGAGAGAGAGAGAGAGAGAGAGAGAGCAGGAGGGGAACCCCCAGCAGCAGCCAGGACAGCAGATAATTCTAGAGATTGAGAGATTGATTTTTTAAGTACCTTAATTCTTCTGCTGCCTGGGCGGCCATTAACTTATCCTATTCTCCGTGCAGATTAGTGGGCGGTGCTGCCGCCGCACGGGACGAGTGAAGAATGGAAGGGGAAATCAAGCAGCACAGCGATCTCCTGCTCCTCCCCTCAGGCACACAGAGGCATATCACTCTGCAGTTCAGTGGGCAGCGCCGGATCGGAGGAGGAGGCACACACACACATTGCATAGTGCAGTGGCCGCCGCTGCTCTTTATTTCGCTGACACGGCCAGCCAAGCTCTGAGCCAAAAGCGGCCCCACGGCACTAAGTACAGACAGCCTACCGGGAATTTTCCCGGTATCCCGGTAGGCCAGTCCGGCACTGGCTTCAGATCCTTTCACAGAAGGAAATCAAATATTGGTGGGGTTTCCTCTTCGCTCTAAAATTTACCTATAAAGGCAAAACCTACTCCTTTGCTACCTTCCCAGAGGGCGAACAGGTACTCCTTTCCCTGAAATTCATCTCACAAGTCCCAGCAATGGACACCTCAAATCTTCAAGCAGGATCCTACAAAGGTCCTACGCCTACAAGTCCGATTTCCCCCAGGTGGAAAACAAACAAAAGCGTGAAGTGAAGGAACCCATGCCTACCTGAAGACGGATAAAACACTAACTCTTTCATCTTACTCCTCAGGGTGCAGCCCTGTTGTGCAAATTTGAATGGGTTTTCCTTCCAGATTTGGGAGACCCTCCTGATACCCTTACACTACCCCATCCAATTCCCCTCACATTGACTATTTGCCCCCTCTTTTTAGCTGCAGCTGCCCCTCAACAAGAGGAATAAGTTCTAGTTGTCCCGCTGGCTTTGATCCATTTTTTCTATAACGTTACAGTTTCAATTATTGTTGAAGTTTATATTATCTAATTGCTTTTTCATAGTTCCAGGGATACCTATCGCTGGGGCAGCAGTCATGCGCCTCCATCCATCTCTCAACCATGGGTTTACTGTCGAGTGATGGAAAAGTAGTCCTATTCGAGGGCTACCACTGTTTTGTGTACGGCGACGAAGGAAGGGTCCTTTCCCCCTTCCATCACCGCAGGCCCATGTTAGGCCAACTTGCACTTTGTTTCTACCTCTTTTTCTTCCTTCCCACTAACCTCTTTTCTCTGGTTGCCAATCCGCAGTTGCCGCTACTCCATCCTCCCACTCCAGGTCCCGCACTTCCATCTCCTACAAAGAAGGAATTAAGAGAAGAAAAGTCCTTCAGACATACCAATCCCAAAAAATGGCAGTAGTTATGCTACAGGAGACACATTTTCCAATACAGTACACCCCCTCCTTTCTCCATGCTCACTATCCCCAATTCTTTTTAGCAAATGCCGAAGACAAAAAGAAGGGTGTAGCGATCCTTTTTGCAAAAACATGTAAATTTAAAGCCCTTCAGATACCAAGGACCCTGAGGGTAGGTTTATCTTAGTGAAGGGAGTGATAGATGACCACTTGTATTCATTCATCTCTTACTACACTCCCAACAAAGGCCAGGCAAAATTTTTTCAAACAATGTTCCAAACCTTAGGGCCTCTACTGGAAGGGACGGTGATATATAGAGGAGACTCCAATATCACGTCCGACCAAAGCCTTGACAAATCTAAACCACCTTCAGCACAACTCACCCGCCCCACGAAAATTAGCTCCAGAATAGCAAAGTTAATTTACCAACAAGGTCTTGCCGATATCTGGCGAGAACTTAATCCGACTAACAGGGACTACACACATTTCTCGAACCCTCACCAATCCTACTACAGAATTGATCACATATTTATCTCTTCGATACATATTCCTGCAGTAAACAAAGCCTACATCCCCTTCCACACTGGAGACTCAAGGAAACTCTACTTAATGACCCAGTGCAGGCCCTAGTACTTGACAAAGCACTGAAAGAATATTTCCTCCCTAATGACGTATAGGGAATCTTGGCTGAGACCTTATGGGCGGCCCACAAAGCTATGATCCAGGGAAAGCTAATCCAAATAGCATCACAGATTAAAAAAGAAAGAGCCTCGGACGTAGAGAAACTAGAGAGAGACTTCTCCGCTTTATGCAAGCAGCACAAAAAAGACCCGACAAAGGTCCAAATTGCCCAGCTAGACACTGCCCGAATAGCTTTAAACCTTGCGCTCACAGTCAAGGCTGAGAATTCCTTGCGTTGGAGTTGAGCAAGATTTTATCAACAAAAAGACAAAATGAGCACGATGTTAGCTACTAAGCTCTCTCCCAAAACCCGTACTTTCACACTCCCTAAAATCAGACTACAGGATGGATCAACGGCCCTAAATCCCCAATGCATACTACAATCATTTCACAAAATTCTAGGCAAAATTCACTCCACCAAGATGACTCTTCTCCTTAGACTCCTCTACTTGTTTAGATCCCTCCCGATAGCATTTAGAAAAGATCATCTAAAGTCTTTTCAGGGGAAGATAATCAAATTTATCTGGGGAAGGAAAGGATACAGATTAGCCAGACACATCCTCTACAGCCCTAAAACATGAGGAGGACTAGGTCTACCTGATCTCTTTAGATACTGCCAAGCTGCTAGACTGGCCTAACTCTCAACGGTCTACTTTAGATATGAGAAACCTGACTGGATTAGTATAGAGAGACAGGCGGTCCAAACATATACCCTAGACTACCCACTGTGGTGTTCCCGAAAATCCAGACCCCCAATAATGTCCCCTACATATTCCCATTCCATTAAATTATGGGATGACACAATACATTTTCCTTCTCTGACATCTGACATACGCCCACTAGCTCATATTTTCCATAACCCCCTTTTCAATCCAGATATGGACATCAAATCATTCCAATGGTAGCTAGATAAGGGGATGTATTGTATTGGACACTATGTCTCAACTTCTGGCCCAATCTCTCTGAAACACTGTGTTGAAAAATTGGAACTCCCAGAAATTTAGATATATTCAGATTTCTCACTTCCTCTCTTCTATATGAAAAAACAAACCCACTCCTCCAGAGTTTACACACTATGAGCGTTGGTGTGGCCAAGCAATGGGGCAAAGGGGGGGCATATCCATAATATACACATCACTTTTAGAACCCACCTTCAAATTCCAGTACATGGAAGCATGGGAAAGAGACTTGCAAGGAACCTGGGTCCTGGAGGAATGGCATAAAATGGGAACGAGAGCTTCTAAAGGTATGATGAACATTTCTTTGTTAGAGGCAAATCTGAAAGTGTTGGCAAGATGATACCTGGTCCCTTCTAGATTAGCACTGATGTTTTCCTCTACTTCCCCGTTATGCTTTGGAGACTGTCAAGCCCAGGGTTCCATGCTTCACATATGGTGGGATTGTCCAAGAATCAGAGGACTTTGGAACAAAATGTTCAATCTTATCAGGAGAGTCTCAGGCCTCTCTGTTTCGAAATCCCCCAAATAGCGTTACTGAATGCCCACATTCCCAAGATCCCTAAACACTCTCAAAAATTGATATAGTTTATGCTCATGGGAGCGAAAATCACTATAGCTAAGGCCTGAAAGCAGCCAACGGTCTCTCTCTTGGCCGCCAAGAGGAAGATCATGTCCCAGGAAAAATGGTCAGTACAATAATGAATACCGCAAAAATATTTGAAGCAATTTGGGAACCCTGGGCTAGGCACATAGGTATCTCCCTCAGTCAATGTAACATGAACAAGCACTCAAGTTTCTAGCACTGGCAACCTCCCCTCTACCCTCTCACCTCTAACCTTTCTTCTCCCTTCTTTTCTCAAATATTAATATTATAAAGTTTAAGATGTGTATATACTCTAGCAACTGTTAGTTGGAGTATGCGCCTACACCATCATCACAATCGCAGGAGCTCTCAAACAATTGCTATGATCATTTTGGATACCTCCTGCTCCATATAAGATTATAACAGAAGTGTCCAGTTTACTCACCTTTGGACACCCACGAGGCGAGAAGTGTCCTGGCCTCGAAAGAGCACTTAGTCTAATTTCCGATACAGTCAGCCCCTGACACAGTGTGAACCCTTATGGGGTGTCAGGTTCGAGATTCGACATTCGACTTTAGTACACTTATTTGTTATACCCCTGTTCAGCTGAAACTCAGGAAGAGTAGGGGCTACTGTAGGGACTATAATTTGTTGAGTAGGGATGAGCTTCGAGTTCGAGTCGAACTCATGTTCGACTCGAACATTGGCTGTTCGCAAGTTCGCCGAACACCGAACAATTTGGGGTGTTCGCGGCAAATTCGAATGCCGCGGAACACCCTTTAAAAGTCTATGGGAGAAATCAAAAGTGCTAATTTTAAAGGCTTATATGCAAGTTATTGTCATAAAAAGTGTTTGGGGACCTGGGTCCTGCCCCAGAGGACATGGATCAATGCAAATAAAAGTTTTAAAAACGGCCGTTTTTTCAGGAGCAGTGATTTTAATAATGCTTAAAGTCAAACAATAAAAGTGTAATATCCCTTTAAATTTCGTACCTGGGGGGTGTCTATAGTATGCCTGTAAAGGGGCGCATGTTTCCCGTGTTTAGAACAGTCTTTTTTTCGGCAGCTGGCCGTGTTGTGCCACAACATGCAGAAGATTTGGTAGAGTGGATGACCAAGCCGTCCTCATTCTCCTCATCCTCTCTCACCTAGGCTCAGGGTACTTTGTCTGGCAAAGCAGCTGCCAACGCGGCCTCTTCCCTCGGCTCAATGGCATCAGTCACTCCTTCCCTAGCCCCACCATGTCCTCCTGAGGAGTCCCCCGAACTGTTTGACCACAGTGTTGGGTATATGCTCCAGGAGGATGCCCAGCGTTTTGAAGGCTCCGATGAAGGTACCCAGCTAGAGGAAGGCAGTAAAGTGAGCCCAGAGAGAGGGGGTGCCCAAGAAGGACAGCAATCTGGCAGTCATGTTCCCCCAGCTGCAGCATACTGCCAGGTTTGCTCCAGTGATGAGGAGGGAGGGGATGATGAGGTCACTGACTCCACGTGGGTGCCTGATAGGAGAGAGGAGGAGGAGGAGGAGGCACATCACCAACTAGGCAGGATGCCCTCCAGGAGCCAGCTTAAGGGCAGCACACCGACTGCATCACACCACAGAACTCCGCATGTGCAGGGCGCTGCTGTCTCTGCGCGTTATTCCAAAAGTTCTTTGGTGTGGGCTTTTTTTGAGACGAGTGCATCACCTGCTTGGGCACCACATGCTTGATCAAACATATGTCGACCTGCCATGCAGTTCGTTGGTAAGCGTACCTAAAAGACCCACACCAAAGAACAAAGAGGACCTCTCCTTACTCCTCATCAGCTGGGATCTCCAAGCCCACTATACCTTCAGTCCTCTCTGAGACCTGCACTGAGAGGAATGAAGGTGTAGAATTAGGTGTGTCACAGCCAAGTACTTGGGGGCAATCTGTTATCGGTACACCAACGTCAGATTGTACCAGGCAAATTTCCCTGCCCCAGCTGCTGCACCGTCAAAAGAAGTTCACTCCCAGCCATCCACATGCCCAGCTTTTGAATGCTAGATTGGCTAAATTGCTAGCACTTCAACTGCTGCCTTTTCAGTTGGTAGACTCTGCCCCCTATGTGAGTTTGTGGAATGTGCGGTTCCTCAGTGACAGGTTCCCAAATGCCACTTTTTCTCACGGAATGCGATTCCGGCATGTGGAAGGCAATGTCTTGGCCTTGCTGGACAGGGCAGTCAGGTGCATATTACCGCTGACTCGTAGTCCAGCAGGCATGGACAGGGACGTTACCTATCTTTCACCGTGCACTGGGTGACTCTTCTGGCAGCTGGGAAGGATGCAGGGCAGGGTGCAGTAGTGTTGGAGGCTGTTCCACCACCACGCCTCCAAAATTCTACTAGTGGTGATTCTGCCACACCTCTCTCCTCCACCCCGCCTCTTCTTCTTCCTCCATGGCCTCTTCCTGTGCTGATTTGTCCTCGGAACCAGCGGTGCTCCATAGGCGTTCAAAGGGCTACGCAAGCACGCAGGCAAAAAGATGCCATGCGGTGCTTGAGCTGGTGTGCTTGGGGGACAGGAGCCACACTGGGGCAGAGATTCTGTCAGCTCTGCAGGGGCAGGTTCAGAGCTGGTTGACGCCACACCAGCTTAAGACAGGTATGATGGTTTGCGACTGTGACGAATCCCTGTCCTCAAACAGGTCTCTGTCCGCCGTAAATGCTTCCACTGTCCAGAACCAGCACTATCCAAGACCCTTTAGCCCACCCAGTCACCAGACAACACCAGTCTTGGAGTGGCTAACAACAAACTCATTTATTATCGCACATGGACACAACAGATAGAATAACTCAGAGACTCTTTCCCCCCACCCTTGGAAAACAGGGCGGGTTAGACTGTCCAATGACAATAGACACACAGGTCAGGTGTGTTCAAACTTCTCCTCAGTAAACAGTCTTAGCAGGGGGCTGCTGGAGGAATCCCCCCTCCCTCCCTAGAGATAAACATCCCATAATATCCAGAGCAGACAGACACAATAGGACATTGGAATACAGCCACACCCTAACCGATCACAGCAAAGAGTCCACAGCAAAATGAGACAATATACAATATATACATGTATACCAGATTGAGTCCAATTAGTACAGATCAGAATGGATTTCTCATTCACCTTGCAAAGAGTATTGTTCCCTTAAAATCCAGGGCCCATAATTGGTCAGCAAGAGGCTTGTATTCAGTCCTCTCCAAAAGCCTCTGTCCCAGCTAGGTCTGTCACAGCGACAATGGCACCAACCTCCTCTCTGCCCTCTGACAGGGACAACTGACCCATGTGCCCTGTTTGGCTCATGTCCTTAACTTGGTGGTGCAGCGGTTATTGGGAAGGTATCCGGGCTTACAGGATGTCCTGAGGCAGGCTAGGAAAGTCTGTGTGCATTTCCGCAGGTCATATAATGCCAGTGCTCGGCTGGCTGACCTCCAAAAGGAATTTAACCTGTCCAAGACATGCCCACCAGGTGGAACTCAACGTTGGCCATGCTGCAGCAGCTGCACACACAGCAGAGGGCCATCAATGAGTACCTGTGCGACTATGGCACCAGGACAGGGTCAGGGGAGCTTATTTTTTTTTCCCCACGCCAGTGGGCCATGATCAGGGATGCATGCACTGTCCTGTCACCATTTGAGGAGGCCACGAGGATGGTGAGCAGTGACAGTGCATGCACCAGTGACACTGTCCCCCTTGTCCACCTGTTGGAGCACACGCTGCATGGAATAATGGACAGGGCACTTGAGGCAGAACAGAGGGAGGAAGAGGAGGACTTCCTTACCTCTCAAGGCCCCCTTTATCCAGACAGTGTTCCTGCGTGCCTGCCGATCAAACAGGAAGAGGACGAGGAGGAGGATTGTGTCAGCATGGAGGTGGAGCCTGGCACTCAGCATCAGCAGCAGTCTTCAAGGGATCATTTACAGTCCCAAGAAACCCATGGACTTGTACGTGGCTGGGAGGAGGTGGCTGCGGGTCATGTCGTCCTTAGTGACCCAGAGGACTCCGGACTGAATGCCTCAGCAAACCTACGCTGCATGGCCTCCCTGATCCTGCAAAGCCTGCGGAAGGATCCTCGTATTCGTGGTATCAAGGAGAGGGATCAATACTACCTCCTTGATCCACGCTACAAGGGTAAGGTTGCGGACCTTATCTTGCAATCGCAGAGGGAGCAGAGATGAAACTTTGGGAGGCCTTGCAGAAAGGTCTGTGCAATGCATTCCCAGAGACTGGGAGGTTACAAACTCCTGTTCCTGGACAGCGTGTTGCTAAGGCTTCGGTCAGTCAAAGTAATTGTAATTACATGCACCTGTTGAACAGGGGCAATAAAATTGGACCTTTGGTGGTGGTGATGTTGCCACAACACTGTAAGCCCTCACAGTTACTCTTGGTGGGCACAGGAATGGGCCCTGCTGTGAAATATTAGATCAAGAATTGTAATTACATGTCCCTGTTGAACAGGGGCAGAAAAATTGGGCCTTGGGCACTGGTGCTGGTGCCACAACACTGCAACCCCTCACAGATACTCTAGTTGGAGCGCAAGAATGAGCCCTGCTGCAAAGTATTGCATCAAAAATTGTAATTACACGTCCATGTTAAACAGGGGCTGAAAAATTGGGCCTTAGGCACTGGTGCCACAACACTGCAACCCCTCACAGATACTCTAGTTGAGCGCAGCAATGAACCCTCCTGCAAAATATTGCATCAAAAATTGTAATTACACGCCCCTGTTAAACAGGGTCTGAAAAATTGGGCCTTAGCTACTGGTGCTGGTGCCACAACACTGCAACCCCTCACAGATACTCTAGTTGGAACACAGGAACGAGCCCTGCTGCAAAGTATTGCATCAAAAATTGTAATTACTCGCCCCTGTTAAACAGGGGCTGAAAAACTGGGCCTTAGGCACTGGTGCTGGGGCCACAACACTGCAACCCCTCACAGATACTCTAGTTGAGCACAGCAATGAACCCTTCTTGCAAAATATAGCATCAAAAATTGTAATTACACTACCCTGTTAAACATGGACTGAAAAATTGGGCCTTAGCCACTGGTGGCGATGCCCAGAACCAAAAATGTTCTTACAAGGTATCAGCATGACCATTGAGGAGGAAGAGGATAATCACTCAGCATAACAGGATAGTCACTCAGCATCAGCATAGGCAGTCTTGAAGGGATCTGACATTTCAAAAAAAAAATATTACATTAGCATCAGGTGCCTGGTAGCTGTTGGTGATCCAAGACTCATGATTCATTTTTATGTAGGTCAGTCGATCGACCGAGTCAGTGGACAGGCGCACCCTGTGATCGGTTACAAAGCGTCCAGCAGCACTGAATGTGCATTCCGAAAGAACGCTGGATGCATGACAGGCCAGTAGCTCAATTGCATACTGTGCAAGCTCTGGCCAGTGATCCATCCTCATGACCCAGTAACCCAGAGGATTTTCGGTGGGAAAGGTGTCCAAGTCAAATCTTGCCCCTAGGTATTCCTGCGCCATGTAAAACAGATGCTGGCGATGGTTGCTGGAACTGATCATACCTTGGGGCTGCGGACTAAAAAATTGTCTGAACGCATCGGTCAGACGGCCACCTTCTCCACTGCTCCTTCTTTGACTGACCGAAGCTTCAGTAACACCTTGTCCAGGAACAGGAGTTTGTAACCTCCCAGTTTCTGGGAACGCATTGCACAGACCTTTCTGCAAGGCCTCCCGAAGGTGTTTCATCCTCTGCTCCCTCTGCGACGGCAAGATAAGGTCCGCAACCTTACCCTTGTAACGTGGATTAAGGAGGGTTGCCAGCCAGTATTGATCCCTCTCCTTGATACCACGAATACGAGGATCCTTACGCAGGCTTTGCAGGATCAGGGAGGCCATGCAGTGTAGGTTTGCTGAGGCATTCGGTCCGGAGTCCTCTGGGTCACTAAGGACGACATGATCCGCAGCCACCTCCTCCCAGCCACGTACAAGTCCATAGGTTTCTTGGGACTGTAAATGATCCCTTGAAGACTGCTGCTGATGCTGAGTGCCAGGCTCCACCTCCATGCTGACACAATCCTTCTCCTCCTCCTCCTTGTCCTCTGACTGTGTGATCGGCAGGCATGCAGGAACACTGTCTGGATAAAGGGGGCCTTGAGAGGTAAGGAAGTCCTCCTCTTCCTCCCTCTGTTCTGCCTCAAGTGCCCTGTCCATTATTCCATGCAGCGTGTGCTCCAACAGGTGGAGAAGAGGTACAGTGTCACTGATGGATGCACTGTCACTGCTCACCATCCTTGTGGCCTCCTCAAATGGTGACAGGACAGTGCATGCATCCCTGATCATAGCCCACTGGCGTGGGGAAAAAACCAAGGTCCCCTGACCCTGTCCTGGTGCCATAGTCGCATAGGTACTCATTGATGGCCCCCTGCTGCGTGTGCAGCCGCTGCAGCATGGCCAATGTTGCGTTCCACCTGGTGGGCATGTCACAGATTAGGCGGTTCTTGGGCAAGTTAAATTCCTTTTGGAGGTCTGCCAGCAGAGCACTGGTCTTATATGACCTGCGGAAATGCACACAGACTTTCCTGCCTGCCTCAGGACATCCTGTAAGCCCGGGTACCTGCCCAATAACCGCTGCACCACCAAGTTAAGGACGTGAGCCAAACAGGGCACATGGGTCAGTTGTCCCTGTCGGAGGGCGGAGAGAAGGTTGGTGCCATTGTCGCAAACCACCATACCTGCCTTAAGATGGAGTGGTGTCAACCACCTCTGAACCTGCCCCTGCAGAGCTGACAGAATCTCTGCCCCAGTGTGGCTCCTGTCCCCCAAGCACACCAAATGTAGCGAGAGAGGCCGCACCGCACAGGTATGGATTCAAGCCAGACGTGAACGAGATGATTGCCTCCAAAGATAAAGAGTCCCAGGTGCTGAGCCAGGCAGGAAGTATACGAAAAGATCTGGACAGCCACACACCGCAACCCCCAAGCACATTAGCTCAAGCAATGCATGGCATTTTTTTGCCTGCGTGCTTGCATAGCCCTTTGAACGCCTACGGAGCACTACTGGTTGCGAGCACAAATCAGCACAGGAAGAGGCCATGGAGGAAGAAGAAGAGGAGGGGGTGGAGGAGAGAGGTATGGCAGAATCACCACTAGTAGAATATTGGAGGCGTGGTGGTGGAACAACCTCCAACACTACTGCACCCTGTCCTGAATCCTTCCCAGCTGCCAGAAGAGTCACCCAGTGCACGGTGAAAGATAGGTAACGTCCCTGTCCATGCCTGCTGGACCATGTGTCAGCGGTAATATGCACCTTGTCGCTGACCACCCTGTCCAGCGAGGCCAAGACATTGCCTTCCACATGCCAGTAGAGAGGCGGAATCGCCTTCCGTGAGAAAAAGTGGCATTTGGGAACCTGCCACTGAGGAGCCACACATTCCACAAACTCACAGAAGGGGGCAGAGTCTACCAACTGAAAAGGCAGCAAGCTTAGCCAAGCTAGCATTCAACTGCTGGGCATGTGGATGGCTGGGAGTGAACTTCTTTTGGCGGTGCAGCAGCTGGGGCAGGGAAATTTGCCTGGTACAATGTGACGTCAGTGTACCAATAGCAGATTGCCCCCAAGTACTTGGCTGTGACATACCTAATTCTACACCTTCATTCCTCTCAGTGCAGGTCTCAGAGAGGACTGAAGGTCTAGTGGGGTTGGAGATCCCAGCTGATGAGGAGCAAGGAGAGGTCCTCTTTGTTCTTTGGTGTGGGTCTTTTAGGTACGCTTGCCAACGAACTGCATGGCAGGTCGACATATGTCTGGTCAAGCATGTGGTGCCCAAGCGGGTGATGTTTTGGCCATGCGAGATACGCTCTAGACATATGTTGTAAATAGCAGTGGTGGGATCTGATGCACTTATTTTAAAAAAGGCCCACAACAAAGAACTTTTGGAATAACGCGTGGAGACAGCAGCGCCCTGCACATTCGGAGCTCTGCGGTATGATGCAGTCAGTGTGCTGCCCTTAAGCTGGCCCCTGGAGGGCATCCTGCCTCGTTGGTGATGTGCCTTCTCCTCCTCCACCTCTGTCCTACCAGGCACCTATGTGGAGTCAGTGACCTCAATATCCCCTCCCTCCTCATCACTGGAGCAGACGTGGCAGTGTGCTGCAGCTGGGGGAACATGACTGCCAGATTGCTGTCCTTCTTGGGCACCCCCTCTCTCTGGGCTCATGTTACTGCTTTTCTCTAGCTGGGTACCATCATCAGAGCCTTCAAAACGCTGGGCATCCTTCTTTAGCATGTACCCAACACTGTGGTCAAACAGTTCGGGGGGACTCCTCAGGAGGACATGGTGAGGCTAGGGAAGGAGTGACTGATGCCATTGAGCCGAGGGAAGAGGCCGTGTTGGCAGCTGCTTTGCCAGACAAAGTACCCTGAGCCTGGGTGAGAGAGGATGAGGAGGATGAGGACGGCTTGGTCATCCACTATACCAAGTCTTTCACATATTGTGGCACAACACAGGCAGCTGCCGAAAAAAAGGACAAGCGTGTCCCACGGCCACGTGCCGATGAGGATGCACCATCTCCACGACCAGCACTGTTGCCTCTAGACACAGAGCCTGCTGCTTGCCCACTTTTATTGGCTTGTGACTGTCTGCCTCTCCTTGTTGGCCTTCCAGACATACTAATGGCCTGCAGTGAGATGTAGCTGCACAAAGCTGGGATGTATATATATATATATATATATATATATATATATATATATATACTGATACTGCAGCTAGCAGAATCAACTGCCTGCCTGTAGTATTATTAGTATGAGAACGCTAGCAATTGTCTTCAGGTAGCTTTAGGTGAACACTGTGCAGAGGACGCAGTACACTAACTGTAAATACTGTAGCTGCCTGCCTGTGGTATTAATAGGAACAAAAGAACACCACCAATTGTCTTCAGGTAGCTTTAGGTGCACACTGTGCAGAGGACACAGTGCACTAACTGTAATTACTGTAGCTGCCTGCCTGTGGTATTAATAGGAGCAGAACAACAGCAATTGTCTTCAGGTAGCTTTAGGTGCAGAGGACGCACTACACTAACTGTAAATACTGTAGCTAATAGGACTAAAAGGATCAGAAGAACACCAGCAATTTTCTTCAGGTAGCTGTAAATACTGTAAAAACACCTGCCTGCCTGTCAGTCTAAAAAGAATAACAGGCACTTACACAAAACACTGTAAGTGCAGCTAACTGACTCGCCTGCCTACTCTATCTAACTTAAATCAAATGACACTCTCTCTCTCTATCTCAACGCCAGAGCACACTACACAGGTCCAACGTGCAGGCGGCCTTATATAGTGTGGGGCGTGTACTAAACCCCTTGAGCCATAATTGGCCAAAGCCACCCTGGCTTTGATCAATTACGGCTCTCTGTACATCTGGCGCTGTGATTGGCCAAGCTAGTGAGTTATAGTGCATGCTTGGCCAATCATCAGCCAGAAATGCACTGCGATGCCGCAGTGAATTATGGGCCGTGACGCACCACTCAAATTTGGCGCGAAAGGCCCATATCGTTCGTAATTCGATGAACGGTCGAACATGCGATGTTCGAGTGGAACATGGGTTCGACTCGAATTCAAAGATCATCTCTACTCATGACCTCTCAGCAGCCTCCACTGACAGAGATAATGGTATAGTGCAGGTTGTCCCAGTTCCTTGCAGAACATCTGCCAGTAGCACACCAGCAGCTGTAGACTACTGCAAGCAAATTTCTCAGCCCCATCTGCTACAGTGAAAAAAAAATACAGTCACTGCCACCCACATGCCAAGTGTCTAAATTCCAGCTTGTCAAAGCTCCTGCCTTACCTTTTTTCAGTCTTTGTTGATTCTGTTGATGCCCTGCAGTCTCTTTACAGCCCGTCCACATGCACTATAATTATAACAGACTGCATATGTTTTTTTCCACAGGGCATGTTTCTTAACCTCCCTGGCGGTATGATTATTTCTGATTTTAGGTGCTGAAAGCGGTACAATTATTTTGCACAGAAATTTGGCGTTTTATATTGTAGGCCTGTAATTCTTAGGAATAGTTCACTTAAATCTGTCCAAACAAGAGTCTAGTAGACATCCCGGGTATGATAAAGTTTGAAAAACGAAATAAAAAATTATAATATAATAAATAACTATAAATAATTATAACAAATAATAATATAATAATAATAAAAATTATATAATAATGTAATCAAATCAAAAACACTGAAATTTGCTCAGTTGCAGAATTTTAGCTTTTGTTACTTTTAGTGTTTGATGACGGATCTCCCCACAAATCACTATCGCTCAATTCTGCGAGTGATTCTAATTTATTATCGCTTTTTTCTAGCTGCTCTAAAACCACTTTTGATGTAAAGGGACAGTTTTGGTTGCTATGGGCAATCTCCAGTTTCCTGGCAGAAAGAACAGTTTTATATATATAAAACTGCATGCAGGACACTGGGCAAACCACTAGTGACAAAGGGGATGTGTAGTTATTTGATACAGTACTGTAATCTGTAAGATTACAGTATGCTGTATCTATACTGTGTGTTTTACTTTTGAATTTACCGCCGAACTCCGTCCCCGTGCGTCGCACCGCTCGCAGGGAACGGAGCTCGGCACTGTGAATCGAGCGAGACACAGCGGCTCGCCGATCACAGCGGGGAGACATCGCAGGATCCAGGGGACAAGGTAAGTATGCTCTTCCTGGATCCTGCGATGCAAGCCCGAGTCTGGCTCGGGGATACCGCTTTTGGTATAAAAAATCCAACCCGAGCCAGACTCGGGAATACCGCCAGGGGGGTTAATGGTTGCTGGCTGCAATAGTTTTTTAACTGACCTTTAATAAGTAGTGAAACAATGGAATATGCTTGGGTAGTGTGCATCAGCAAAGAAGAAAAGTTTCCATGAGTGAGTTATACCTGGTACACACGATCGGACTTTACGGCATACTTGGTCCGGCGTACTGGATTTTGTCGGACAATTCGATCATGTGTGGGCTCCAGCGGACTTTGTTTTCTCAAAAGTTTGACGGTCTTAGATTTGAAACATGTCCAGTTGAAAAGTCTGCTCGTCTGTATGCTAGTCCGACGGACAAAAACCGACGCTAGGGCAGCTGTTGGCTACTGGCTATGAACTTCCTTGTTTTAGTCCGGTCGTACGTCATCACGTACGAATCCGTAAGACTTTGGTTGATCATGTGTAGGCAAGTCCGTTCATTCGGAAAGTCCGTCATAAAGTCAGTCGAAAAGTCCGCCGGGCAAAGTATGCCGTAAAGTCCGGTCGTGTGTACGCGGCATTACAGGCAGGAGATTGTGAGAGACAGGGGCTAAGCATTGTCACCCCATAACACAAAGAGGTTGGTTTACTAAAAATGAAGAGTGCAAAATGTTGTGTGTGAATGGTAGCCAATCAGCTTTTAACTTCAGCTCATTCAATTAAGCTTTGACCAAAAAAAATCTGGAAGCTGATTGGTTTCTATGCAGAGCTGCATCAGATTTTGCAGTCTACAGTTTAAGTACATCAACCTAAAAATATCCAAACATGAACCTTTATATTAGTATCAGAAATTAGAATAAGTATCACCAGCTGTTCATTTCATGAAACTTAGTGATTAAAATAAAAATAGGCTTCCAAGTGATGTTTTAAAGTGGTATTAAGCCCCAAACCAAAAATGTAATATGTTGCAGTTTGCCAACCTTTTCTACTGTATGTGGTAGCTGCATTAGACTTAAGTGCTCCCACTCTGGATGAATGAGCACAGGAGGCACAGTAGACATTTGCATTGTCTGTCTGGGGAAGGGTAATATTAGATGTATTAACAGATTTAAATACACTAAAAAACTGAAACCAAACTCCAGCTAAAACATTATAAGAAGTTACAGTTTTTAATAAATAAAAGCTCATCATTTTAAGCACCCCAGCCAGTGTTAAATGGTTTGTCTCATCCCTGTAAACTGACACATCTGGAAGAGAGCTTGTTATTTTGAAAGTCAGACTTACTGCCTGGATCACCAGATGTAAATAGAAGAAAGAACTCCTAAAAAAGGAAAATTAATGCAGACATCACTTCTAAGAATTGGTAAGCTGCAATATAATAAATGCAGTTCGGTTTGTCACAATCAATGGTCAGAATCAGAGATCAGTAACTATAGCAGTCGAGAGGTTCCCACCAACTAGCCAAATAAGAACACAAGCAGATCTCCCTGGCAGATGACACAGGCTCACTTGAGATGCAGGGTCTAAGCACTAGCTGGTATTTACCAGACCTCTTAATGGTGGAGATGGGTTTCGCTGTATGCTAGTGCCGGGGGTTGAGCATGTTGGGATGCAGTAGCAGATGTAGCAGGTACAGATCAAGCAGGAGATCAAGCAGAAGAGTAGTCATTAACAAGCCAAAGATCGGAAACACGTGGGTGCAGGTTGAGCTCAAGTAAAAGTGTACTTGAGGAGCAAGCCAAGGTTGATAACAAATTGTTGCAGGTTAGGATCAAGCAGAAGCATAGTTGAGAAATAAGCCAAGGTTTGTAACAAGTGGTAGTGAAGATACAGTTGGCAGTAAGAGTGAAAGGAGCAAGGTATTGGCTGGAGAAGAGCATAATAATCTGCTAAACAAAATGTGCAAAGACATGGCTTAAAAAGGAAGTTCACGAAAGGAGCAAAGTGTTCAACAGAGACAAGATAGAAAGTACATTTATTCAGGGATTCAAGCAAGGCACTGGCCAGTGTCTCAGGTGGCTCAGCAAGAAGATGTAGTGCCAGATGCAGCAGAGGTTGTGGGTTCAGATCCCTGTTCTGACGTTGGTACTGCTTTAAGTGTAAATCTTACATGAGATTTTAGTGGCTGGGTTTCAAACTAGTTTACCAAAATATATTTAAGTTTTGAACTTTGTACTTTTTTTTGTACTTAAGTACTTGGGTACATTTGTTTATGTGTCTTGCCTGTATGTGTTTGTTCCATCAAGAGGGTAGCTGGAACCAAATAGCTACAATGTGCACAAAACACTAGGTAGAAGAATAGACTGGTTCAGGTAGAGGTTGGGGGCCAGTGACAGGCAAGAGAGTAATTCGGTCAAGGCAGAGGCTTTAGATAGGTGCAGGCAAGAGAATAGTCAGTTCAATCTGGATCAACAACAAGCAAGACAATCGGGACACATAATACCTTTTTTGAATAAAGAATACGGCCCTAGCCACTTAAAAGGCTTGAGCCAAAATACCCTATAGGTCAAAGGATATACCCAGTATCACTTCAGGGAGCTCTGGAAGTCCTAGCAGGGATTCTGCGAGTATAATTGGAAGTCCTAGAAGGGTCTCTGGAAGTCCTGGCAGGGATTCTGAGACTAGGAGTTCTGGAAGTCCTAGCAAGGATTCTGCAAGTATTTTAACTCCTAACGACTTTTTCCTATTGATTAGGATTTTTCCCCTTTGATTTTGATTATTACCTTTAGCTTGAGGTAATTAGCAATATTTAAGCAGTTATTGCTAACAGTCCATTCAAGAGCTACCTGTTTTTGTAGCTTATCTCTGCATTCTTTAAAAGAAAAACAACAACAAAAAATCACTCTGGAGCAAAAATATTGCAAACCTTCATTCAAAATGTACTGCAACTCCTTACCATATCCAGGGGCATATCTATCATGAGGCAAACAAGGCTTTTGCCTTGGTCGCACATGCAGTTTCCAGGGGGGGTGGCGCTGACCCCACTTGGTAGCACATTTAGCTCAGCACAGCAGAGCATGGTGACAGGCAGCACAGCCTTGGTCACTGTAAACTTCATGACTGACTCCACACTAACTTCCACCTGCTCTCCCAGCCCCTACACCCCCTCCTCTCCTACCATCCCTAGTTATTAATTATTTCCTGCCACGAAATCCCACCTCCAGTCCAGCACAGAGACAATCACTGCTGAATTGAATTGAAATTAAGATAGATGAGGAGGAGCCCAGGGAAGAGTTGAGTCAGACCATGGAAAGTAGGACAAGGCTTAAGTGCCCTTTTATGTCTGGCTGTCTGTGCTGCTTATTATGCACCTCACTGCAAGTACATCATGGGAGCCCTCTAGAGGTAAACACACAAGGAATAGCTGAGGACAGAGAAAGGGACATAGAGATAGAGCAAGGAAAAAAGAGAGATGGCGATAGAAGGGAACATGGGGACAGTTAAAGTAGGTACATGGAGACAGAGCAAAGGAGATAGGGAAAAAACAGAAGACACATAGGACAGGCTCCGCTTTGCTCAGCGTGGCATTCCTGCTGAGAAGAGTGGGACTCTGCTCTATGGGTGGTTGGATATTGTGACAAACCTAGCCGGAAAAGAGGCTTTTGGAGGGGACTGAATGCCAGCCTCCTGCAAACCAATGTTCTATTATGTTTGTCTGCCTTAAATCACAGGATGTGTATTGCATTGGAGGGTTTGTGTTTGTCTGTCTTTGATCACAGGATGTGTATTGCATTGGAGGGTTTGTGTTTGTCTGCCTTGGATCACAGGATGTGTATTGCATTGGAGGGAGGGGGGATTCTTCCAACAGCTCTCCCTGCTAACACTGTGTACTGATGAGACGTTAAACACACCTGACCTGTGTGTCCATTGTCATTGGACAGTTTTACCTGCCCTCTTTTCCAAGGGTGGGGGGAAAGAGTCTCTGAGTTATTTTATCTGTTGTGTCCATGTGTTATAATAAATGAGTTGATTCCTGCTTGGAACCTGAAGACAGAGCCGTGTCTCCTTTTTGGGGTGGATTATTTGTATGGGTTCCTTGTTCGGCTGATTGGAGTGTTCGGTAGCTGCCTTTGTGTTTGGGTTTGAAATGTCCTAAACGACTTTAACCCCTTTCATACTCGGGGTGTCGTTACACTGGACAGAGAAAGGGACATAGAGATAGAGCAAGGAAAAAAGAGAGATGGCGATAGAAGAAAACATGGGGACAGTTAAAGTAGGTACATGGAGACAGAGCAAAGGAGATAGGGAAAAAACAGAAGACACATAGGGCAGGCTCCACTTTGCTCAGCGTGGCATTCCTGCTTAGAAGAGTGGGACTCTGCTCTATGGGTGGTTGGATATAAATGGCTGTCCGTTTACACCTGACTGCGATCTGATCACATCTGCCCAGACGTTGGGGAACAGATCCCCTTCTGTTTTGTTTTTAGCAGACTAGTTTGGATTGGAGATTACACCCGCTACTCCATGGAAGAGAATGGAGGGTCCAATTGGGTCAGCCTGAAAAACAGACAGGCAGATCCAACTGGACTGCTCATGTAAAAGGAAGGGGTGGGACAAATTTAAATGGGGTGGCGCCTGATTTTGGTGTAGCCTAGGGCAGCACAAAACCAAAATTCACCACAGCCCATATCCCCATATACACAATTTTTCAAAATGTCACAGCTATATACCTCTTGAGCATGGTATTGTGGAGAGATCATTTATTCGCTATGGATATAATGGATTCTCGGCCTTTTGGCTAAGATCAAGTGTAGTATCTGTTCTTATCAGTTTCCAGAGGAGGCGCTGTGTCACTCTCGTTGGGGAGGGCCAGCAAATCCAATGGTGTCATAGTACCTGGAAAGGCGATACTCAGTAGGGACTACGCCGTGTTGTCCGACAGTATACTGGGGTTGAGTCTGAGCCGTCTGGAAGGGTGCTCCTGGTAGGGATAGGTGCTGCTTTCTGGTCTGGCCGAAGGGTCGGGTCCCTGGCCTTCTGGCCTGGATTGTGGTAGCTCTAGCTGCTGACAGTTATTTGGGTAGGAGAACGCTTACTCCCCTTTTTGCTGGAGGGGGGGAGTGGCTAGTATCCATTTACCCAAATGTGAAACTGGAAGAGGTGATGGAAGTGACGGTGGAGCCTTCGGGGCAAGGGCTCTCACCAAGCTTCCTGAACCTCATGCCTTTTCTGTCTGCGGTGGGGGCTGCCATGGTCTAGGCTGTGGGCCAGGGTAGGTCTTGAAAGCCTATGGAGTAGTGCCCCTGGAGTGGCAGTCCAGGGGTGCCATAAGATCACTGTGAGTGCAGTCACTTTGATTTTGGGCACCACGGTCACTGCACCATAACACAGCTTTTTTTGCACCTGCCTCTTGGGCCGGGCCTTTTGGCTAGGACCAGAGGAATTTTTTATTCTTGGCCATAGGGCCTGGTCATTGTGTTACACAATGGCCACTTCTTTTCACTCTCCTCTCCACTATCCCTTCCCCCACTTTTATTTATTTTGATTGAACCTATGTAGTCTGGTCACGTCTTGTTTTTGTCACGTTTGTCGCACTGTGTGATGAGTAAGGATGCGGGTCCTCGGGCCAGCCCTGAAAGTCTTGGGAAGGGGTGGACATGGCCTTTTGGCTTAGTTCGCCCTCTCTCATGGGGTCTCCCTTCGAGCCCCACCTAGTACTTGGGTGGGCCCTGTTTCGGCAGGCCCTCCAGAGAACGGGGTCTGTCTGGTTTCGGCCAGATAGACCATTGTAAGTACCTTTGTCCCCGCAGGAGCCTAACACCCCGGCGAATCAGGTAATTGGCACATCTTGTGTACCCGTGGCACTTTTTTGTGAGCTCTTTATGTGTGTGCACATTTTTTTTGCACCGGGTGAAGTTTTTGGGGGTGTTTTGCACGCCATAGGCTTTCAAAAAAAAAAAAAAACTTGTAATCCACCACCGCTATAGAAGAAATCACTTCTTACAAAACGGCCATGATCCCCCACTACAGAGGATCATGATGAGTATATATGGCTGTGACTCTGGAATACACCAAACGTGCTGACTTGCTGTTGGGTCCTCAGATCACCATTCCAGTTGACAGGTGTGGAAAGCTTTAATTGAGGACGGTGTCCCTTTTTTGCTGTGCTCTCACAAGCTAATGCCCCCACATGGACACGGGGGGCATTTTTATCACCCCAAGTAATTTTTTCTCCTTTTCATAACCATTGATATTGGGTGTTTATGGGATGTATGAATCATTATTTATGTCATCAGTCAGTGTCCTTGTTCATTGCCACGTTAGTTATATGATGATGTTGTACTGCACTGGTGACAGTGTGTAAAAAAAAAAATGAAAAACTTTTTTTTGAAAATTTCTTCATTTTCCAAAAAAATTGTGACAAAAAAAACTTCAAAAACTTGTAATGCCTCTTACTAAATACCGTGGACTGCCTACTTTCCAAAAAGGGGTAATTTGGGGGATATTTGTACTGTTCTGGCATTTTTGTGCCTCAAGAATTGAGATAGGCCATTAGTACATCAGGTTTGATCGATTTTCACATATACGGTATATACCATTGTATGTGGACTTTGCTACAGACTAATAATGTACACCGATTTGGGTTATTTTCACCAAATAAATGTAGCAGTATACATTTTGGTCTAAATATATGAAGAAAGAATATTTATTTTCAAAATGTTAGCTTGTTTTGCAAAATAAAAACCAGTGTTGATTAAATACCACAAAAACAAATCTCTATTTGTGTTAGGCCCCTTTCAGACCTGCGGATCCGTATTTAGCCATCAGCTTGCTCAGCGGGGATCACTCTGTTGATCCCCGCTGAGCCGGCAGATGACAAGTCCATCTCTGCTCACTGTTCAGGGACAGACCTGTCAGAGAGACCGCTCTCCTCTATGGGGGGATCGAATGATTACGGACCGCCTGTCTGTTTTTATCCGATTTGATCCGCCAGATGGATGGAAAATAGGACATCCATCTGTCTGGATTTTGCGGAGCGGATCGGGGCGGATCGGATGTCAGCGGATATATCACCGCTGACATCCGTCGCTCCATAGAGATGTATGGAGCGACCATTCAGATCCGCCTGAAAAAAACTGGCAGGCGGATCTGAACAGTCCGCACACGTATATGTGAAAATGGATGACACAGTGGTCATTAGACAGGTAGATAAGGTGGGGGGTCTGGTCATCCAGAACAGACTTGATTATTTAGCTGAAGCATTTATACTCCTTGAAGATACAAATGCTTATGAAAGGTTAGAAGGTGATCTGAGTTCGTACAAGGAAACCCTTAAACTATTATTAGACAAAGCTTTCAGGGATGGGGTTATCACAAAGTCTGAATGGCAATTTTTGTTTTGCCCATATCCACTCACACCATTTTGTACCATATCTGCAAAATCCACAAGGATGATACTAACCCTCCAGGTCGGCCAATTATATCTGGCATTGACAGCCTCACCACCAGTTCTATGGGAAGCTACATTGGCCATTTTCTTCAGGAATTGCTGGTCCAGCTCCCTTCATATGTCCATGACTCGGGGGAACATGCTGGAGATTCTGGCCCAATATTCATGGCAGACAGGGTACCAGTGTATAGTAAAAAATTCTGCGCTAGGACTACATATAAAATAAGCAGCATTAAACAGTGTGACAACACCAATTAGATATAGAAAAAAATAAACCGTGCTAAGTAAAAGTTAATATACAGTTGGTAAGGTGGAGGTTTTACCTACCACCTGCAAATATTAATAAAAATAAAGATCAATATTTAAACACAAAGAAAAAGTCCAGATATTTCTTGAAATGGAATCAATCTTCAAAATAGCAGGATGTTCAGCTTATTATAAGTAACGATCCAAAATGAGCTGAGATTGCCCTTTCCAGAACAACAGTAACAATGAGCGGATGGCATTAAACCCAGCCAGGGCCTTTGGGATGAAAAACCAATCTGCACCGTCCGTTTTCAAAATGTAGTCCCCTCAATGGATACAGGAGAAAAAACAACACAAAAACTGGCCATAGTGTAGTATATCAGATGTTTAGCATGGACAAGCAGACATACCAACACCCTGGTGAGCACACAAGAACAAACAGCAAAAAGGAGAGGGGGGGAGTGAAAACCCATCACCGTGGCTGTAGATCGCGCTTACCGACTCACGGTGGTAACCAGGCTCTATGTCAAACTAGGAACTGATCGATGGTTGACAGGGAACAATTGTACATCTCTTCTATTCCCGAGCCTCCAGCTGCACTCCAGGTCGGGAAGATCCCGGGAAAAGGGTACCAGTGGCTGTCACTGGATGTGGCATCATTGTACATGTACATCCAGAACCAATTTGGACTACAAATTGTTCAATATTTTCTGGCACGTGAAAATCACCTTCATCTCAGGCAAGCCTCATTTATTGAGTATAACCTCACACACAATTATTTTGTGTTTAAGAAGGCATATTATAGACAAATGAAAGGCACAGCCATGGGGCCAGGTTTGCCCCAAGATATGCCAATCTTTTTATGGGATATTTGGAGCAGTTCCACATCTGATCCAACAATCCCTTTGGGCGAACCTTCTCTATGCCCGTTACATCAACAATATTCTGATCATCTGGGATGGAGATGACAGCCATTTGGAAGCTTTTCTGGCGTATTGCTAAAACAATCCCTTTGGAATTGAGTTCACTCATGTGCTGGACAGTCAGAAGCTGGTATTCCTAGATCATGAATTGTTGGTGGATGATGAATCTCGGATCTTTTCTCATACCCATTTTAAGCCATTAGCAGGAAATTCTTATCTCCATGCTCATAGTCATCATCATCCCAGATGGATCAAGGATGTGCCTCTTTATCAGTTCTGTCAGCTCCAAAGGACCTGCTTTCGTCTAATAGACTATGACAAGCAGAGCAGTGTACTGCGCAAGAAATTTCTGGAGAAGGGCTATGACCAAGCCACTATTGATGATGCGTACACAAAATATAGACTTAAGTATTCTCAGGTTGTTTCTGAGGAAAGTCACCAACATGAAGTGATGTGTACCAAAAATTGTGGGGATGGCCTGGCCAAGAAGAGTAGTTCCTTTAATCACTCAGGCAAGATTTTTAACCCTCGTTATACTAATAAGGTATTCCCAATCAAGCAGATTATAGAGAAGTACTGGGGTATCCTCCATTGAGATCCTTGCCTGACTAATTGTCAGAAACCATGAATCAGACCGAGACAGAAGTACAGTTAAATCACACTTGTTTAATAATAAAAGTAAATAGAAGAAAGGTAGTCAAAACATAGCCAAAGTTTGGTAACTGGAACAGATAGTCAGACAAGCCAAAAAGTCAGGAAGCCAGAGATCAGCATAGTGGAACAGCAAGCAGGATCTGGAGCCAGAAGGAATGTCAACCTAGCAAGTCTTTAACAGGAACGCAGGAGATAGTCTCTGTGATGTTGACCAAGGCAAAGGCAGAGATCATTTGGGCTGGACGGCTTAAGTAGGCATGATTGAGGAGCAGGATATCATCAACAGGTGAGTCACTGTGGAGAGATAGGAGCTGGCAATTAGCCGATAGCTGAGTGGCCAGCTCAGGGGAAGGAAGGGCTGAGCCCAGCCCTGACACTAATGTCATGCCAGAACGCCCTAATGTGATCTTTCGCCTTATTGCCCCAGGTAGTGTTCGCACAAACAAAACTGCAGCCAATCAATGTTGGAGCAGTTTATTTGATGAAAAGGGCAGTTTTAGGTGTGGGGTCCCTAACTGTGGAGCGTATCAGTACATCCGTTTTTTCGGGAGCAGTGATTTTAATAATGCTTAAAGTGAAACAATAAAAGTGAAATATTCCTTTAAATTTCGTACCTGGGGGTGTCTATAGTATGCCTGTAAAGTGGCACATTTTTCCCGTGTTTAGAACAGTCCCTGCACAAAATGACATTTCTAAAGGAAAAAAAGTCTTTTAAAACTACTCGTGGCTGTAATGAATTGTCGGGTCCCAGCAATACAGATAAAAGTCATTGAAAAAAACGGCATGGGATCCCTCGAAGTCCAGTACAAGGCCCTTTGGGTCTGGTATGAATATTAAGGGGAGCCCCGAACCAAAATAAAAAAAAAATTTGGGTCCCCCCAAATTAAGTACGTAAATGGGTGCCCCCCCTGATGTCACGGGGAAGCCATTGGGAAGTCCCCGTGTGCCAGAGGGGGGCGGGGTCACCTGGGTACATCACCGTGTGGCCCCGCCCACAGTATTAAAAGAACTATCATTGAGCTGAAGCGTCATAAGGCGGGTGCCTCCCATGGAGGCGGATCTTTTTTATTTTTTGTTTTGGTCCATCGGCGGAGCCATAGAAGAAGATGAATGGACTTCGTAGGACATTTTTATTTTTTTATTTTTTAATAAAGGACTTGTCCCAAGGTGTGTCTTATGTTTTTTTAACATTTTGACACTTTTTTTGTGGGGGCGGGAACTGGGGGTCCCCTTGTTAAAGGGGGCTTCCAGATTCCGATAAGCCCCCACCCACAGACCCCCATAACCACCGGGCAAGGTTTGTGGGGATGAAGCCCTTGTCCCCATCAACATGGGAACAAGGTGCTTTGGGGCTACCCAAAGCACCCTCCCATGTTGAGGGCATGTGGCGTGGTACGGTTCAGGGGGGGGGGGCGCTCTCTCATCCCCCCCTCTTTTCCTGCAGCCTGCCAGGTTGTGTGCTTGGATAAGGGTCTGGTATGGATTTTTGGGGGGACCCCCACACCCTTTGTTTTTTATTTTGGCGTGGGGTTCCCTTTAAAATCCATATCAGACCTGAAGGGTCTGGTATGGATTTTGAGGGGGACCCCTACACCATTTACAAAAAAAAAAATTGGCGCAGGGTTCCCCTTAATATCCATACCAGTTTTAAATAGACTTTAATGGTGTGGGCGTGTTCGAACTAATTTTTTGCCTGTTCGCATGTTCTGCTGAAAACGAACAGGGGGTTGTTTGGCTTATCCCTACATGTAACATAGAAAAAAGAAGTTACAGGTAGCGACGGTCAAATCCATGTCATTCAGCAATTCATCAACTGTGGTTCACAATTTGTAGTTTATTGTCTGCTGTGCCTTTGTGGCCTTCTTTATGCGGGTCGTACAATACGGATCCTACGTACACAGTTTGGGGAACACAAAAAGAACTTTCTCAAAGGCTTTGACAAACATTCATTACCCTAACATTTTTTGGATAAACACGATCAAAACACTTCTAGTTTGAGGTTGCTTGGTTTAGAGGTTATGGGTGAGGATTCAGATACTGTGCAGAAGTTTCAGAGACTCTGTAGGAGAGAAACCTTTTGTATCCATTGATTAGTAGTTTTGTTACCTAGGGGTTTAAATGTAGGGCTAGATGTCCAGACACTTATGTGTTCCCATTTTCCATTTAGTCCTTTTCCATGTGTGGGGGCTCCAGACCAGGAGCCTACTCCCTGTTCCCCTCTCGTTTTTTCTCCCTATCTCTCTTTTTTTTATATAAGTTGTCATTATCTATGTTTTTATCATCCATTTATCATCATTATTAATAATTAGTATTCATACTGCATGTATTATTGCGATTGTTCCTTATGCTCTTTTTCATTCAAGTAGGTTGCTTTTCATTTTAATTTATTTTATTACTGTTCTTTGTACCATTAGATTATGTTGAGGGTTTACACTCGAGCACCATCAGCCCAGCGTTTTGAGAGATTTTTTTTTACTTTTCCAAACCAATTTTTCATAATTTTTTCATTTATACATTTAATCAATGTATTTTATATTTTTTATGTATTTTTCTTTTGTGTTTCACATTTTTAGTTCTTTGGCACTTGTTTAGATCCATTTTCATTTATAATTATCCCTATGGGGACATTGCATTGCAACCTCCTGCCGTGGGTGTGACGTCATTTCCGCTTCAGGCACCACTCTGGAGGATGGCATCCCTCTGGCGTTGTTTTGCACGCCATGTTCTATGACTGACATCTGGCCCACCGCATGGGCATTGATATGGCACTCGTGATCAGAGCACCGCAATAAAAGGATTTCTGCTGGCATCCATTTTCGGCACTCCATCTATATCACCCCTTGTGACACAGGGATGCCTTTAGGGGCTATCCCTATCTATCTTAGCTGCACATAGGAAGGGTGAGTTACCAATGTATAAACTAATGAATCTATTCCACATTAACATTACTAAAACTGTTGAATTCAAGCAACTCTTAACCAGATGTTATCTTTTAATAAATTATATGTAATTAATTATATGTGGATGTCTATTTTTATATATCTATGTGTATATGTGCATACAGTTGTGCTCATAAGTTTTCATACCCTTGCAGCATTTATGATTTCTTGGCCATTTTTCAGAGAATAGGAATGATAACACAAAAAATTTCTTTCACTCATGGTTAGTGTTTGGCTGAAGCCATTTATTATCAATCAACTGTGTTTACTCTTTTTAAATCATAATCACAACAGAAACTACCCAAATGAGCCTGATCAAAAGTTTACATACCCTGGTGATTTTGGCCTAATAACATGTACATAAGTTGACACAAAGGGGTTTGAATGGCTATTAAATGTAACCATTCTCACCTGTGATCTGTTTGCTTTTAATTAGTGTGTGTGTGTATAAAGGGTTGATTCTGGACTCCTGACAGACCCTTGCATCTTTCATCCAGTGCTGCACTGAAGTTTCTGGATTCTGAGTCATGAGGAAAGCAAAATAATTTTCAAACGATCTGTGGGAAAAGGTAGTTGAACTGTATAAAACAGGAAATGGATATTAAAAATACCCAAAGAATTGAGAATGCCAATCAGCAGTGCTCAAACTCTAATCAAGAAGTGTAAAATGAGGGGTTCTGTTGAAACCAAACCACGGTCAGGTAGACCAACTAAAATTTCAGCCACGACTGCCAAAAAAATAGTTCGGGATGCAAAGAAAAACCCACAAATAACTTCAAGTGAGATACAGGACTCTCTGAAAACATGTGGCGTGGCTGTTTCAAGATGCATAATAAAGAGGCACTTCAAGAAAGATGGGCTGCATGGTCGAGTCGCCAGAAGAAAGCCATTAATACGCAAATGCCACAAAGTATCCCGCTTACAATTTGCCAAGAGGAATGGGCAGCCTTTACTATCTGAGAAGATAAACAGCCTCATCCACAAATACCACAAAATACAAGCTATCATTGATGTTAAAGGGTTCAATATACGGTATTAAGAACTGGGTTATGTAAACCTTTGATCAGGGTCATTTGTGTAGTTTCTGTTGTGATTATGATTTAAAAAGAATAAACACAGTTAATTGATAATAAATGGCTTCAGCCAAACACTAACCATGAGTGAAAGAAAAGTTTTCGTGTTATCATTCACGTTCATTATCCCTGAAAAATGGCCAAGAAATCATAAATTCTGCCAGGGTATGTAAACTTATAAGAACAACTGTATATATATATATATATATATATAACAATTTTTTTACAATAGAAGTATTGAAATTGGTTAAATTCATTTTTCTATTTCTGTTGTTTTGGGGATTTTTTATTTGTTTTTTTCTCCCTCCCCACCTCTATTGGGTGCGGTTCTCTCGCAAATAATTGCTTTGTTCATTTAAAAGCACTTGTCTGTGGTGGCCCTGAGTAGCCCAGCCCTTAGGAAGGGGGTGCGCCCCGAAACACGTTAGCTTATACCTTGTGATGGTATATGGCAAATGGTTTCATACTATGTGTTTTTATGGCTCAATTGAATTGCTGTTTGTGAGTACCCACCTTTTATGAACTTTATTATTTATTAAATGTCATTGGTAATGCTCTAGGTGTGCGCTTCTTCAATTTTTTGTCTTTTTTGTAGGACTGGTGGAGGACCCCACACATTGTTTGTTTTTGTATTTTGTATTGCTGACAATTTTTTTCTTTCAGCTGTCAGCGGGGAAGCCTGCTGACAGCTGATGACTCATTTGTGGCTAAGGATACGGGGGGCGGCTGCCAGCGAACATCCTGCCAAGCCCACAGAAAGTTTGGGTTTTCGGCGAACACCCAAATAGGTGATGTGCGGGTGGAACTTTTGCTCGGCCCAAATCTTTTGCCCAACACTGCTGACCACATATGATCTGTCAAACAGCAAAGTTCTTTCCAAACTGCCTGTTATACTGGTAAACTGATTTTTTTTTAGCACAGAAAACTGAGGCTTTTTGATTCTTTTTTTTCTTGTGTCTTTTTTCTGCTCTATAATATATCCGTACTATAAAAAATATGGTCAGTATGGCAGTGTTTTTTCATTAAAGGTTTTTTGTTTTTTGGTATTTAAAAAAATGTATCACTAAACAAGTGATGGCATACTTCACAATTCTGGATGTTATTGTAAAGGCACTATAACCACTGGTGCATTCACCTTAAGTAACAATATTTTAGATATGTTTAGTGTGCATGATGCAGTACTCTTTGCCCCAGAAAAATGTTTGGCAGAATATAGGACCTAGGCAGGGTGGATATAGTGAAACATCAGTCTGTAAGCAGCTAGAGGGTATTCAGGTAACTTTACACCAAGTGTTAATGTGTGGGTGTGGCGCTGTCCTAATTAAAACGCATGTGTAAATGTAGATTTAAATATAGATGAAATCCTCTAGTATATGTGCTATCTCTGTGATTGAACTAACTATACCATTGAGAAACCTATTTCATATTACAAATGTGAAATGGTCGAAAAATATATATAATGCGTGAAAGTAATATAATCCACTCTAGCACATGATATCCAAAACATACATAGGTAAATGCATGAAGGGATGGGGAAGGGGGTGGGAGAGGAAAGGCAGGAAAAAAGTGAACCAAAAATGTATATAAATAGTGTTGCTGAGAATAATCATAAAGTGCATATATAAAAAGTGACTTGTGCTCAGTGCAGCAATAGTAATTTCAAACAGTCCTTCTAGATTTTACTGGTATTTAAAATAAACAGGTGTATCCAAAACACATCTTCTAGTCTTTGTTTTCTGTGGTGACCAAGTGGTTGTATCTCGTGCTCTTATTATGCAAACACTCACCAGCTTCCTTAACCCCTGCAGGGGTGACAAGCAGTCACAGTCTATTCCACTGTGCGGCAGTCCATGGCACTTTCAGGATCGAGGTGGCATTTAGACATAAAAGAGAAGAGGAATGCCCATAGCGTAAAACCATTAAAAAGTTTTATTTGAGAGAGATGATAGAGCGGTACTCACATTCTAGTAGCTCATATAAGGCAAAAATATCATCAGTAGAACCGTCAGATTCAAATCCTGTGTTCCCTGGGAGATGATGCAAGACGTAGGATTAGGCCATGCCCTATGCGTTTCGTCATTGGATGTCTACGGGAGCGTGACCCTTGCTGCACCTCCCATCCTTTTATATTGTGCGGTGTTCGTTTTGCGCATTCGCTTACAGAGCTTCGGTGGCCATTTTGCCTATGTTTCTTGCAGATCGAAGTCCGCTGACGGCCATATTGCCTATGTCCATTGCAGACCGAAGCCCGTATCTCTGCCACAAGTTTGCGGAACACGGCTGTAATTAGTGACTCCACAAGAACAATTTTGGTGCCCGCTTTTGTGTCACCATTACGCAAGGTAATAGGTATGTTATTTGTTAAAAAAAAAGGACTACTACGATTCCGCACATTATAACCGGATACTTTTGTACCTGACGGCTGTACACAACAATACACCTAAAATTACAATTTCAAGGGGTAAAATCACAAAAATATGTATATATTTTTTTTACCAATAAAGTAAAATCTATAAAAAATAGGAAATAGAAAGAAAAAATACCGAAAATAGATCAAAATAAAAATAAAATAAAAAATATATAAAAAATATATATATGAAAACTTGTACCAGGGAATACATTGGTGGTGAGTTATAATACTTTGTTATGTGATATTATACTTAAATGGAGCTGTCTGATACCCTTTGGTTATTATGTAAGGGAAGGAATGGACTATGTTTTTTTAACCTGTTGGAAAGTTGCTGTGATATGCTGGGTCACACCTGATGCTACTATAGCAGGGTATATATAGATCAAAAATCAGCAGGATCCGGCCAAATTTCATTCTGTGTGTACCGCTGTCAGTTAAACTGAAGATGATCTAACATCTAGTTTTTTTTTATTGTACTGCTGGCAAACCAATGGCTGCAGCGCTGAACTGTGTATTCATGTCTTGCATGTACAGTAAATCTCTTGTGTGGATGCTGGGAGTAGGGATGAGCCGAACACCCCCCCCTGTTCGGTTCGCACCTGAACCTGCGAATGGTCCGAAAATTTGCACGAACGTTAGAACCCCATTGAAGTCCAAAGGACTCGAACATTCAAAATTAAAAGTGCTAATTTTAAAGGCTAATTTTCATGGTATTGTCCTAAAAAAAGTTTGAGGACCCGGGTCCTGCCCCAGGGGACATGTATAAATGCAAAAAAAAGTTTTAAAAACGTCCGTTTTTTCGGGAGCAGTGATTTTAATAATGCTTAAAGTGAAAAAAAGTGAAATATTACTTTAACTATCATACCTGGGGGGTGTCTATAGTTTGCCTGTAAAAGTGGCGCATGTTTCCCATGCTTAGAACAGTCCCTGCACAAAATGACATTTTTAAAGGAATAAAAGTCATTTAAAACTGCTTGCGGCTTTAATGTAATGTCGGGTCCTGGCAATATGGATGAAAATCAGTGAGACAAATGGCATGGTTACCCCCCAGTCCATTACCAGGCCCTTTGGGTCTTGTATGGAAATTAAGGGGAACCCAGCACCCAAATTAAAAGATGGAAAGGTGTGGGGCCACCAGGCCCTATATACTTGCAAACAAGACAGGGACTGTAGGTTTGTTTTTAAGTAGAATCTGTTTGTAATTTTGAACTGGTACATTTTTAATGTGTTTAGCTCTGGCAAAAAAATCTATTTTAAGCTTTTTGGAAAACATAGGGAAGGGTTATCACCCCTGTGACATTTGTTTTGCTGTCTGTGCACCTCTTCAGAAGATTTTACCTCACTTTCTGTCCCAATGACACATGTTTTTTGACAATTTGGGGTTTTTAGTGAAACAAGGATTGGTGATAAAGCATAAGTGGAAAGGAGACACGTTTTTCCCATATTAACTCTTACAGGAGAGAATTTCCCTTCCTAGGGGTAGGAGTCGTTTGTAAGTTGGAAGTAGGAGTCGTTTGTAAGTTGGATGTTTGAAAGTAGGGGCCTGCCCTATATACTCTGCAGAAATTGGGACCTTAGGTGTTGGTGTTGCCACAACACTGTAAGCCCTCACAGTTACTCTTGGTGGGCGCAGGAACGGGCTCTGCTGTGAAATATTAGATCAAGAATTGCAATTACATGCCCCTGTTGAACAGGGTCAGAAAAATTGGGCCTTTGGTGGTGGTGGTGATGGTGATGGTGCCACAACACTGTAAGCCCTCACAGTTACTCTTGGTAGGCGCAGAAACAGGCCCTGCTGTGAAATATTAGATCAAGAATTGTAATTACATGCACCTGTTAAACAGGGGCAGAAAAATTGGGCCTTTGGTGGTGGTGGTGGTGTTGCCACAACACTGTAAGTCCTCACAGTTACTCTTGGTGGGAGCTGGAACAGGCCCTGCTGTGAAATATTAGATCAAGAATTGTAATTACATGCACCTGTTGAACAGGGGCAGAAAAATTGGGGCTTTGGTGGTGGTGGTGATGGTGCCACAACACTGTAAGTCCTCACAGTTACTCTTGGTGGGCCCAGAAACGGGCCCTGCTGTGAACAGGGGCGGAAAAATTGGGTCTTAGGCACTGGTGCCACAACACTGCAACCCCTCACAGATACTCTAGTTGGAGCGCAGGAATGAGCCCTCCTGTAAAATATTGCATCAAAAATTGTAATTACACGCCCCTGTTAAACAGGGGCTGAAAAATTGGACCTTAGGCACTGGTGCTGGTGCCACAACACTGCAACCGCTCACAGATACTCTAGTTGGAGCGCAGGAATAAGCCCTGCTGCAAAGTATTGCATCAAAATTTCTAATTACACGCCCCTGTTAAACAGGGGCTGAAAAATTGGGCCTTAGCCACTGGTGGCAGTGCCCAGAACCAAAAATACAAGCTATCAACATGATCATTGAGGAGGAAGAGGATAGTCACTCAGCATAACAGGATCGTCACTCAGCATCAGCATAGGCAGTCTTGAAGGGATCTGACATTTCAAAAAAAATTATTCGGTTACATCAGCATCAGGTGCTTGGTAGCTGGTGGTGATCCAATACTGATTCATTTTTATGAAGGTCAGTCGATCGACCCAGGCGCACCCTGTGATCGGTTACAAAACCTCCAGCAGCACTGAATGTGTGTTCCGAAAGAACGCTGGATGCAGGACAGGCCAGTACCTCAATTGCATACTGTGCAAGCTCTGGCCAGTGATCCATCCTCAAGACCTAGTAACCCAGAGGATTTTCGGTGGGAAAGTTGTCCAAGTCAGATCTTGCCCCTAGGTATTCCTGCACCATGTAAAACAGACGCTGGCAATGGTTGCTGGAACCGATCATACCTTGGGGCTGCGGAATAAAATATTGTCTGAATGCATCGGTCAGACGGCCACCTTCTCCACCGCTCCTTCTTTGACTGACCGAAGCTTCAGCAACACGTTGTCCAGGAACAGGAGTTTGTAAAATCCCAGTTTCTGGGAACGCGTTGCACAGACCTTTCTGCATGGCCTCCCGAAGATGTTTCATCCTCTGCTCCCTCTGCGACGGCAAGATAAGGTCCGCAACCTTACCTTTGTAACGTGGATCAAGGAGGGTTGCCAGCCAGTATTGCCAGCAGGATCAGGGAGGTCATGCAGCGTAGGTTTGCTGAGGCATTAGGTCCGGAGTCCTTTGGGTCACTAAGGATGACATGACCCGCAGCCACCTCCTCCCAGCCACATACAAGTCCATGGGTTTCTTGGGACTGTAAATGATCCCTTAAAGACTGCTGCTGAGTGCCAGGCTCCACCTCCATGCTGACACAATCCTCCTCTTCCTCCTCCTCCTCATCCTCTTCCTGTGTGATCGGCGGGCACGCAGGAACACTGTCTGCATAAAGGGGGCCTTGAGAGCTAAGGAAGTCCTCCTCTTCCTGCCTCTGTTCTGCCTCAAGTGGCCTGTCCATTATTCCAAGCAGTGTGTGCTCCAACAGGTGGACAAAGGGGACAGTGTCACTGATGCATGCACTGTCACTGCTCACCATCCTCGTGAACTGCTCAAATGGTGACAGGACAGTGCATGCATCCCTGATCATGGCCCACTGGCGTGGGGAAAAAAAAACAAGCTCTCTCCTGACTCTTTCCTGGTGCCATAGTCGCACAGGTACTGATTGATGGCCCTCTGCTTCATGTGCAGCTGCTGCAGCATGGCCAACGTTGAGTTCCACCTGGTGGGCATGTCACAGATTAGGCAGTTCTTGGGCAGGTTAAATTACTTTTGGAGGTCAGCCAGCCAAGCACTGGCATTATATGACCTACGGAAATGCACACAGACTTTGCTGGCCTGCCTCAGGACATCCTGTAAGCCCGGGTACCTGCTCAAGAACCGCTGCACCACCAAGTTAAGGACATGAGCTACACAGGGCACATGGGTCAGTTGTCCCTGTTGGAGGGCAGAGAGGAGGTTGGTGCCATTGTTGCAAACCACCATGCCTGCCTTAAGCTGGCGTGGCATCAACCACCTCTGAACCTGCCCCTGCAGAGCTGACAGAATCTCTGCCCCAGTGTGGCTCCTGTCCCCCAAGCACACCAGCTCAAGTACCGCATGGCATCTTTTTGCCTGCGTGCTTGCGTAGCCCCTTGAACGCCTATGGAGCACCGCTGGTTCCGAGGACAAATCAGCACAGGAAGAGGCCATGGAGGAAGAAGAAGAGGAGGGGGTGGAGGAGAGAGGTGTGGCAGAATCACCACTAGTAGAATTTTGGAGGTGTGGTGGCGGAACAACCTCCAACACTACTGCACCCTGTCCTGCATCCTTCCCAGCTGCCATAAGAGTCACCCAGTGCGTGGTGAAAGATAGGTAATGTCCCTGTCCATGGCTGCTGGACCATGAGTCAGCAGTAATATGCACCTGACTTCCCTGTCCAGCGAGGCAAAGACATTGCCTTCCACATGTGGGTAGAGAGCCGGAATCGCCTTCCGTGAGAAAAAGTGGCGTTTGGGAACCTGCCACTGAGGAACCGCACATTCCACAAACTCACAGAAGGGGGCAGAGTCTACCAACTGAAAAGGCAGCAGTTGAAGTGCTAGCAAGTTAAAAAATGGGGGAAACAGGGGATGATGGGATTATTGTGGTGCCACCAAAATTCAAAATTACTAGAATGATATTTTATATAAAATCATTTATTTTATTGATATCAAAAACATCTAAAATGTTTACATGAAAGAGTACAGAAAATATACAAAGCAAAAACAAAAACAGAAATACAGTGCAAATAAATGACCGTCACCAAAGATGTTGAGGGGTGATCATAGTCTTGTGTTCCCAACTAGTTTCGCCAAAACATTGGCTTCATCAGGGGAATGTAAAACCACTAGAATAAAGAAAAAATGCATTATTGGATCAACATAATCTTGTAATGCTGGAGGCAAGCCAATCGCATCGCATAGTGGTCAAATTGCCGCCCCCCCATATCCCACGGTCTTCCCACCCCCCACACACCTAAAACATACCATGCGAGATCCAAACTGCAAGGGGGACACCACCGAGACACTGAGAATGGAAGTTGCACTCAGCCCAGTATTTGGCTACAGGGGAATTAAAGGGCGCCTAAAAAGAGAAGTATAGCATATAAGTATTGAAAATTCTTTTAATTTTTTTTAACAAAAGGGACCTAAGCCTCAATTACATACCCTAATTATATGCAAAACCAAGGCACTCAATGTTGCACAAGGGAGATTCACAGCGCAGTCAGTTCATGTAAAAAATCGCATGAATGCGATCAAAAGGACTGTAAAATAGATTCAAAAGAGGGGAGAAAAAAGGTATGAGAAAAATGATATTGATACACATAAATATATCAGTGAATTTCAGATTTGAAGGACATAGTGAAATATGTTGGATATAGTGAGTAGGGCTTACCGAATACGCATTAAGTTAGAAAAAATGCATCCTATGAATAAGGTTCCGCCAATATCTT